>JACEFO010000406.1:0-46512 GCA_015342445.1 Digitaria exilis
AACCCTAAAAACCCTAAACCCTAAACCCTAAACCCTAAACCCTAAACCCTAAACCCTAAACCCTAAACCCTAAACCCTAAACCCTAAACCCTAAACCCTAAAAACCCTAAACCCTAAACCCTAAACCCTAAACCCTAAACCCTAAACCCTAAAACCCTAAACCCTAAAACCCTAAACCCTAAACCCTAAACCCTAAACCCCTAACCCTAAACCCTAAACCCTAAACCCTAAACCCTAAACCCTAAACCCTAAACCCTAAACCCCTAAACCCTAAACCCTAAACCCTAAACCCTAAACCCTAAACCCTAAACCCTAAACCCTAAACCCTAAACCCTAACCCTAAACCCTAAACCCTAACCCTAAACCCTAAACCCTAAACCCTAAACCCTAAAACCCTAAACCCTAAACCCTAAACCCTAACCCTAAACCCTAAACCCTAAACCCTAAAACCCGAAAACCCTAGACCCTAGACCCTAGACCCTAGACCCGAAACCCTAGACCCTAAAACCCTAAACCCTAAACCCTAAACCCGAAACCCTAAACCCCTAAACCCTAGACCCTAAACCCTAAACCCTAGACCCGAAACCCTAAACCCTAAAACCCTAGACCCGAAACCCTAAAAACCCTAAACCCAAAACCCTAAACCCTAAATCCTAATTTGCAAATTACCCCTCCCAACTCCTATGTGCGCCCCCTTGGATCAACATCATGTGACCTAGATTATAAGTTTAGGGTTTGCACAAAAACATTAGTTCCCACCTAATACATTGCCCTTTCTATTAGCATTAATCATCATATGAAACTACATGTTTAATTATTCCTCTATGTTTCCAATGTTGAAAAAATATGATTTTTTGTCATCTTTACTATTTGTTCTTATCAATATTTTCAAGTCAATATTTTTATTTGTGTATTTCGGACTCACCTGCCCTAACCACTTACTTATAGTTATGATTGTCAAAATGTAATCAACAATCAATTGTGCATCTTTTCAGGCGCAGCAACAGCGCGCCCCTCTTTCTAGTTACGTTTATAGAGCGAAAGGAATCCCCACCATCTGGGTGATTCCGTCCCTCACTTTTCTTCTTTTTATTTTTTATTTTTCTTTTCCCATTTTTTCTTTTTCTGTTTGAATTTTTATCTATAGTAATTGACTAATTGCACATCATTTTTATGCAGTTATAGAAAAATTTGCTAGCATACGAAGATCTTTTTTCTCGCCTCGCAAGTGACGATGCGTGAAATTTACCATAGTAAAAAAAGAAGATAGGGCATCTGCTCCGCTTTCTTTTTGGAAAATGCAATATATCCCCTACAGCCTCCGCGCAGATAGGGCTTTCGCATCATCGGTATCTTATGATGAAATTGAGATAGAGGAGTCGACAATCCATATTCCTCTTTTATTTGGTTGTTACTTTGGAGTAGCTTCAAGTAGACCCTTCCATATCAAATGTTTTGATGCTATCTACGAGGACTAAATATAATTTAATTATAAAAATAATTGCATAAACCTTATACTTTTTCACGAGGCGAATCTATTAAGGTTAATTATTCTACGATTGGTATCTGTCATAATTAGGCTTCATAGATTCATCTCCCGCCAAAGAAATTTAGGCCCCATGGAATTCATTATGTCATTGGTATATATTTAATAATTTTAATTAGTATCTAATCGTAAGGAGTGATTGAGTTTATTTTAAGAC
The DNA here is from genome assembly GCA_015342445.1 of Digitaria exilis. Taxonomy (NCBI): domain Eukaryota; kingdom Viridiplantae; phylum Streptophyta; class Magnoliopsida; order Poales; family Poaceae; genus Digitaria; species Digitaria exilis. The sequence goes on from JACEFO010000406.1 coordinate 1,704, forward strand.
CTAGGAACCAACACTCTCTTACCTTACATTTTTCTTTTACGGTTTTATCACCTCTTATTGCTAGAAAAATGACCATAGCAAGGGTGACTCATCATACTTAACTATGAACGTAATGTCTATATTTATCGGTAGAGTTCTACAAGAAGATAGTGAACAAATTTTCTATATTACTGTATAACTGTCTTTTCACTACTTTGAGATAGAGACCTCAAAATAAGATGTTTAGCGTAAATGTTATGATAATATTTCAGAGAGCACTTGCACATAGTCCAGTTATTGTGTATTTGTACTCTAAAGGTTAGTTATTCTAGTTTTTTTCCCATTTACTTTTGTGTTGGTAATATATTATTTTAAAAGAGCTATAAGATTATTTATGATATTGTTAATATAATATAAGGCTATTTAATCTCATAAATAGTAAGATATTGAATATAAGACATATACATGATCATACATTAATTTTGTAAACATACGTCTTTCACGGGCACGGTGTACGCCTACCCTCCTAGTATATATGGTACTGTTTTGTTTTGCCTCGATTCTCTGCCTGCACCAGCATTACTCGAGTCCACAAATCCAATCGGCATTGACCTGCTCTGAATATTTCTTCTTGGCTTCATCAATTGGCTGTTCTCATGTACTTTCTTCTTGCGCAAATTAGAGCCAATAAATACTGCTTTGGGCAACATAGTAGGCGTACAAAATATTTCTTCCTTGCTAACCTTTCCATCAAAATCAATAGAACCAAACAGGGCAAGCTCTTTGGAAAAACACCAGAATTTCCTGCAGCAATATAATGAGGAGCTATGGGCTCATCAATAGTACCCCTTGTCAGAATGCAAGACCTCAATTCCCAGGAAATAACTGAGCGGACCCAAATCATATCTGAAAATTGTTGACTAAGATGTCTCTTGACGAAGGAAACATGCTCAACATCATTACTTGTGATCAACATATCATCGACATAGAGCAGAAGAAGAGTACGACTAGGTGGAGAAATATGAACAAATAAGGCTGGGTCATGAGGACTAGGTGAAAAAACAGCAGTCATTATCATAGAAACAAATCGCTCAAACCAAGCATCGGGAGCCCGTTTAAGGCCATATAGAGCACGATGAAGGCGACAAACATAACTTGGACGATCATCAACACTAGGAGGTGGTTGCATAAAATTCGTCATGTAAATCATCGTGAAGGAAAGCATTCCTGACATCCATATGAGAGATAGTCCAAGAATAACTAACAGCCACTGCAAACATAGTACGAAAGATCGTCATATGTGCAACCGGTGCAAATGTCTCATCATAATCTCGCCCTTGAGTCTGTTGAAAGCCTCAAGCAACAAGGCGAGTTTTGTACCTCGCAATAGACCCATCTAATTTGGTCTTGATTTTGAAGACCCACTTACATGTAATAGGAACAATATGTGTTGGCGAAGGAACAATCTCGTACCAGTCCAGTCAAGTGCAACAAGCTCTTCTGACATAGCAGATGACCACTCTGGAACATGATGAGCCCCTAGCTCCTTAATATATTTTTGCAAGAAGGTCTGATATTTCTCCAAAGGGTATGCCTCATTTTGGTACTATTGATTTTGATGGAAAGTTTAGCAAGAGAGAAATATTTCCCATGCCTATTGTGCTTCCCAAAGGAGTATTTGTTGGCTCCAATTTGCGCAAGAATAAAGTATATGAGGGCAACCAATTTATGAGACCAAGAAGAAATATTCAGAGTGGGTCAATGTGGATTGGATTTAGGAATTCGAGTAAGGCTGATGCTGTCAGAGAATACATGCAAACTAAACTGCAAGGGACATGCACGACAGGTTTTAGTTAGTGTGTGCGTTAATTACATGCATTAGACAAGGAGCTGGAATATTTTACTATTTCCTTGCAAGAGTCTAAGAGTGCTTATGTTTCGTAGTAGTTTATTTTTACTCCAAGTCTGAATTCTGGCCGAGTTGGACCTGGTCTGGTCTCGTGTGTGTGCCTGCGTGCACATGTTTGGGTTGAACCAGGTTGTGCCTTTGTACCGAGTCCAAAGTGACTATGCCTGCGCAAGGTTTTAAAAACCGAACCGGACGTCCAAACCGTCGACCACCGATAGCGGTTTACCGGTCCGGTTTGACCGGTAACCGCTAGAAATCGGACAAATTCAGATTCCAAATTCAAATTTTTCAAAAAGGGTAGTGCAGTCAGTACGAGTCAGTAAGCCGAGCGGTTTGGTCGATAAACCAGTTGGTTTGGGCGATAAGCCAGCTGGTTTGGGCAATAAGCCGGCTCAACCAAGAATTTGTCATGTTTTCAAATTTAATTAAAAAAATAAAAAATAAAATAAAAATTCCTAAAAATATTTCAAGGTGTGTAGAATCTGATTGTGTCAAAAATTTTCAAATATTAGTGCATTTAGTAATTTTTATGTGCATTAGAAGCTCAATCGGCCGATTTTTTTCCTTTTCCTTTTTGGTTGAACTTCTAATACCTGCAAAAAGTACCAAATGAGCAAATATTTGAATTTTTTTGCACCAATAGAGTACACGTACCTTGAAGTACTTTTAGAAATTTTTTGACATTTTTCCATTTTTTGAATTCAAATTTGAATATTTTAAATTTAACCGGTTTGAAAGCGCCCTGAACCGCTATCGGTCCGGGGTGGTATGAGCGGGAACCGTGGGAACCAAATCGGTTCCCAACAGTCAGTTTTGTTAACCCTGTGCCTACCTGCGTATTTTAGGGGGGTCTCCATTCCTAGCACGGACATATTAGATTGGATTTTATTTATCGTGAGTTTAGTCGAGGGTTTCTCCTCCGGACAAAGCGGCGGCACTGCCTTCTTTCTCTCCGGTCTACCTTGCCGATCCTCTTTGGATTTGTGTGGAGTACATGATCGACCTGCTGCAGCCTGGGTGCGTCTCGGATTCCTCCCGGAATTCTCATCTTCTGATCATGGTTCTTCGAAGTCGCCGCCTATCTAGGGTTTGGATTGCATCTACTGTAAGCCAACTCCCTAACCATCTATCTGTGCTATCGATCTTATTGAGTTGATCAGGCAGAAGTATTTTATCCATTTGGAGGATTGAACTGCTATTTTGTTTGGGGCAACATTATTGCCGTGAGACTTCTGCTTGCTCTTTACGTGAGACACATGTGCTATAATTTACTGAGAAGGTTGGAGAACTAAATTATTCTCGTTTTATCACTCGTGAGGTCAGCCATTATTTAAGTGGTGTAAAGTTTATTGCTACGCTGAGACATTGTAGCTGCTGATCTGAGTCATTTACTTGTTTGAATAATTATTTGGATTATTATTAATTCAGAAAAAATTAGAGAATATTCTTGCTTTCTGTACCATGAAAGATTGGGACAAAACCGGACACGTCGCCGTGTCCATATCAGAACAACAAAAGCTTCCTTATAAGTAAATGGCCCAGCAAGAATAGCACTCACACATGGAAACCCCAACAGGTCAGCACAATAAAGGTACGATCTCAGAAATTATATCTCGGACCAACCTGTAACTCATCAGAAATAACATGAAACTCATCAATATTGTTAGATTCATCCATAACAGGAGGATCAAGACTGGCAAGAGGGGGATCAAACGGAGGCACTATGGGATGACGAGTGTAAACCTTTGTGATAGGAGGTCTTGAGGGTGGATGTGGAGGAAGGGCGGTGGGTGACATGTAGGCTGCGGAATATGTGGTGGAGGTGTGGGCAGTGGTTGACATGAAGACTGTGAATAGGTGGACTCTGTGGGGGAATGTGAGGATTGAATGGAAACGTTATAAAAGAAAGGATGATTCTCATCAAAGGTCACATCACGTGAAATACGCATACGATGAGAGGAAGGATCATAGCAATGATAACCTTTGTGTTCAGGGTTGTACCCCAGAAATACACACTCAACTAACTGAGCAGACAACTTACTGCACTCACGAGGTGCAAGCAAGACATAAAATGTGCATCCAAAAAGCCCAATATGGTCATAGCGAGGTGAAGTACCAAATAATACTTCACCAGGACATTTTCTAGACAATTTGGATGATGGTTGTCTATTTATGATATATACTGCTGTGGAAATAGCTTCGCCCCAAAAATGAGAAGGAACAAAGGAGGAAATCAAAAGGGTTCGAGCAATTTCAATGAGATAGCAATGTTTGCACCCAGCAACACCATTTTGAGCATAAGCACCAGAACAAGAGAGTTGAGGAAGAGTATCCTTTGAGGCAAAAAACTGGCGAAAAGGACAAGATAAGTACTCACCACCACAGTGAGAACGGAATATTTTAATGGGGCTAGAAAATTGTGTATGTATCATATGAACAAAAGACTTGTAGATGTCTCGCAACTCTGAACGATGTTACATAAAATAAACCCAAGTATATCGAGAGTGATCATCAATAAAAATAACATAATATTTTTTACCACCCTTTATGACAAAAGGAGCAGAACCCCATACATCTAAATGAATAAGATCAAAAGGTCTATCTAAATAAGATATACTAGAAGAATAAGGAATTTGTGTTTGCTTGCCAAGTTTACAACCCTTACACTAGAAGCTAGACTCAACAGATGTATGACGTAGACAATCACTATTTATTAAGTTCGAAAAGCGAGACCTACAAAGATGACCCAGACGATGGTGCCACTTGGTGAAGGACAAGGCGGATAGTGATACAACAGATGAGACACGAGCACTAGAGTCATCCTCTCTCAATCTCACCATGTGCTACTTCATATGAGTTCCTCCACCAACCTATTGAACAACACCGGACGGGTCAACATATAGAAAAAGGGACAAAAGGGATTGATAGAGGAATGGCCAAACCTTTGGTTCAACCAAACCACCTCTACTCCCCTTGACTTCCGCTTCTTCCTCTTCAGCTCGGTATGTACAACACACCATTCAAAATCTTTGTTTTTCGAGTTTTAAATGAATTTCATGACCATCCTTAAAATAAAAATTTGCTCTTCTTCACCAATCTTCGTATATTGAACATGTTAGCTTGCATATTGAACATGTTATCTTGCATGTTGCCTGTGGAGGGTATGGATTAGGGGGTCCTAGACCGCCAGTACGAATGTATGCTATGATATAAATTGTCCAACTTGGCCAGGAGTTATGTCGATGCCCCAACCATACATCCGTCTCGCCCGACCCTCGGGGTCGGATAGACCTCCATCCTGTCCAACCCTCGAGGTCGGAAAGGACAGGTGTTGCACGCCTACGGGTAGGAACCGAGGGGACTATGCCCTCGCTTCCACTCCGCCCGAGTGACAACACAGGGAGGGCCGATCGGACCATCCCACTGTTGGGCCAAGCGTGGGGCCCACCAAGGCTCCTACAAAAGGAGCATTTATTTCAGGGCCCACACGACGAGATCTCACCGGAACAGGCGTATTGTCACACCCGGTTTTATAAACACAAACCGAATGCATCTCATATGTGTGCCAGGATCAAGTTTTACACATATGATAGACTCCATGAATACATAACACAAAGTTACGATGGAAAGAATAAAATAAATACATTACAAATGATATTCTAGCAGCGGAAATCTTCAACTTTTCACCACAGGCAGTTGACTGGGGCTTGCATACGCCTAGCAATCTTCATTGAAGTTACCGAAGAACTCCATACCTTCTTCTCCTTCTGACCCAATATTTAGCAAGGGTGAGTACTCAACAATGGGGGAAAATGCAAAGCTTTCAAGGAAAGGCTTGGTTAAGAGCGGTCAGCATTTTAGTTGGTCAAGTTTTATCAAGCACCTTATTACTAAGGTATAAGTATATACCAACCCAAATTAATCATATAAAGAGATATGCATCATATCATATATTCGTGCCAAAGCACTCATTCCATAACCAGGAACCATGATTTATTTTCATCTTCAAGTTCAATTATCATGCGAGGATCTGGGATGATCATAACCGCAAACACAGCTGTTAGTATAGTTTTTACACTCTGCAAAGGTTGTACGTACACTTTCACCACAATTCGCGTAAAAGCTCCAAAGAACTTTAGACCCAACCAAGCTGTGTCGATCAGGCATGTACCACACTGCTAAGGTGCGACTGCATAGGGATGCTACGAGGCCTTTCCAAAGACTCCCTCTTGCAAATGTCGGTCCCCGCCGTGCAGAACATCGGAGGCCTAGCCTCTTTCTCTACTCCTCCCAGACGAAACCCATTATCCAACAGAGCAGGCAAGCCTAACATTGCATAGAGTTCATCTATCTTACTTAGCCAAGACCAGAGCCAATATGGTACTTTGGTTGCGTGTATTAATCCTAGGTTGCCGCTCCATGTAACAAATAACATAAGTGATCTTGTATTACCAACATCCATCATATAGAGTATGTCCATCATGTTGAGTAAATCAACCATAATCCAATTCAAGCAACTAGCATTGCTACCCAACATAAGGTAAACCCAAGTATATCAAGGTTCAGGTAAAAAGGCTAGCCATCCTTAAATAGGACCCAACAAATTAATGCAATACATAGCATAAAGTAAACATTAATTATATCTCAAAGAGATATTCATATTTGAATTATTTCAAGTTAAACTTTCATAAGAAAAGAAAGATAAAAGCTTAATCAATACTATTTATAAATATTATATATAAATTGTAATAATTCAAATTTAATTTTAGAATATAATTGAGCATCTAACTAAATAAATTTATTATTCATGTTTAACTAATCATATCGTTATTATGAAATAAATTATAATAATATTAATCATATTAACTTTACTCATAAAACCGAGGTATATCCCTATATATCTTTCAATTTGAAAGACTAGTTAAATAAGTATCAATCAAGTTGACATTTATTCACGAAAGACAATGTATAAACCTAGTCAAATTTTATTCAGAAAATATTTAATAATGAGCATTGAGCAAATTAAGTATAGTTTATAAAATGACTATATAAGCTAATTAGCTTTTATTTGAACAAGCATATGACAACAACATTAATCAAATTAACATAGTTGTTTGTGAAACAAAGAGATATAACTCTTAACTATATTTTAATTATAAAATGTGGTTCAGTAATGATTAATCAAACTAACCTTTATTATAAAGACATAAAGGTTTGTAAAGCTAGTGAAACGAGTATCAGCAAGTTAATATTTTATTATTTTCAAACATTAAACATGGTAAATAGAATAGTTATACTAAACTTTGCACTTATAGAAAGTTAACGCATCAAGAACGATATTAAATGGAGATAAAACGTGGAATTTAGGGATCAAACAAGGCTACAAGGGTTTCACTGCGAGAAAACTAACTTAACAAGGGCTAATTCTAAAGAAACCAAGGGCTAACACATCATTACGTATATAAACACAGGGGCTAACTGGCAAAACTGTTGTCTCAGGACGGCTTTATGCATATCCGAATAGATTAGGGGTCTAAACGTAAATAAAAGGACTAAGCCGGAATTACTTTTGAACTGGCGTGGACTGCGTGTTACGGATTGTTGTCCCGATCTTCACGGCTTAGGATCTTGAACAAGATAACTAGCTGTAGGACAGCCAAGATAAATTGCCGCAAGCAGCAATAACTAGAGCAACCTGACAAATAAAACTCAAAGCCAACCACCGTATTTAACCGGCATCCTGAATCGAGGATTTGCCCAACCACACTCTCAAAGAACCAACCAACACAACCTAGAATCAATGGACCAGAGCACCAATTGGGAGCCGATGATGCGACCGCTTCTGTAATCCCACGGGGAAATCACAAGAGCAAAGGGGTAGAGATCTCGGTCTCTCAATATTTGTTACCACACAGCTGAACAAAGGGGGTGTATTTCAATTATCAAAGTCTTAGCAAATAGTTTCTATACAAGGATTATTTATACTAGGAACAACCCTCCTAGTTGGGTATGAGTGGGCATAAAGTTTCCGGAGTTATGCAAACCCAAAGGTCTCCACGAACTCAAATCCCGAGGAGCCTTGCGCAGTTATTGGCTTCCCTGGCAGCCTCCACTAAAATGACCATTACTCCTTAGTGGAGAGTTCAAATGATGATCTGTTTGATGGGTTGGAAAATAGACTTAATGAAGCTTCCAACCACGTATAATATGCACCATGAATCCTGGCGAAATGGTACGATGTTTCTTGGGAAGTTGACCCTGGATAAATTCACGACAGGACTTTTGACCTTCTGACATGTTTTCATGAAACAAGTCAGATCTCAATTTTGGAAACTAAAAAGAACTATGATCTTGATGGTACTGTAATGTGGACTTCATAAGCTTTCCAACGAGTACTCGTTCGCCTTCATAGCCTTCCGGAATCATGAGAAAAAGAACCCTAACATCGGTCCAAAAAAACCCCAAAGCGAGTCAAAAAGAACCCTGGCGCGAGTCCAAACAACCGTGACGAGTATCATCATGAGTGAACCTGAGAAAGACATGTTGAAAGTATTTAGGTAGTATAACATTCTTATTTGTATATAACATAAATTCATCTTGGAGTTAAGCATAGCTTTCACCTTGGAATGTTGTTTGGAACAAAGTGTGAATGTAGATGGCATGGTATGATCCGCATCACTACGGGTTTATTAGCAACATCTACAGGGGTGTTTCTAGAAAATAGTCAAAGCTGGTCGGTTTGACCTATGTAGATTTGATTGGATCAATTCTGGGCCGTTAGATTGAGATCGGATGGCTGAGGTTTGGTTGGGATCTTTAGTCGCCGGCGGCGACGCATCCCCGGAAACATCTCGAGAACGAGCTAGAGGCCACAATTTTCCTCAAATCAAGGCTCTGGACGAAGCTTGGGGAACGAGGAACCTAATTGACGAGTTCTAGTTGTTAATGCGACGCAGGTGGCCGGCGACGACGAACCACGGCTCGGCAATTCCGGTGATGCTGTGCGGTCACCGGGAAAGCAAGAAAAGAAAGGGAAACGGGCACGACGAGTTCTTTACCCTCACGTGGAGCATCGGGTTAGGCTTTTGGCGACGAGACCGACGATGGCGACCCAGAGCTCGATGACAGCGACGCGAGGGAACTAGGGTTTGGGCGTCGAGACAAAGGGAGTCAAGGAGGGGGTGGCAGCGCATTAAATAGGCCGAGGAGGGCAACTCGGACTCGATCGGGCTCTGGTTCGAGTCCGGGTTTAGGGAGGCGGCTGGAGGAGGGAGATAACGGGTGGGGCCGGGCTGTCAGTGAGAGGGAGAGAGGGGATTGAGAGCTGTGGGCTGGGCCGAGTTTGCTGGGCCGTGGGAGAGAGAGAGAGATAGAGAGAGAGGGGGGGCTGGGCTGACGAAGGTTGATGGGCTGGCGCGAGGGAGAGGGAAAAGAAGAGGATTGGCCAAGGCCGGGAAGAGAGGTTGGAAATATATTTAGAGGTTTGAAAGGTTTTCAAAATCAACCAAACACAATTGAATTCAAGGCAAAATTTGAATTTAACACTCAAAATAAATGCACCAGCATGAAATGCATTCAAACAAGATGTGATCCAAAATTTATTTTTAGTTCTTGCTCATAAAAGGATTTAAAATGCCTAGTGAAAACAATATTCCTACAAATTAAATTTGGATTCCAAATAAATTCCAAATTTTTTAAATGGTTGCTATTTTAAACATGTGATGAATTTCAGGGTGTTACACGTATCCCTTGGCGAGATGGGCTCGTCCCCCAATAGTGTCGTACTGTGCGCACTGCCTCCCATTGTTAGGAACATGGCGACATTATCGGGAAGATTTCTGGGTCACACGGTCGACGCACGTCTCCACAGGACGAAATGGTGCGTACCAACTCCCATCACTAGGAACGAAATGGTGCGTAGCAACTCCCATCACTAGGAACAGGGCGACATAGAGTACAAGGGAACATTGATCTCAGCTCCCACGACGCGGTACGACCAGCAGGGGCGTGCGGGCAGCGCACGTCGCATGGGATCAGATGTGGCTAGAATATTGCGAGCGCCGTGACATGGCAGGAGGCAGAGGGGTAGGAAAGGGGTCTGGGCATATCAGTAAAGACGGGGACGGCGGGTTCCAACCCTCACATAATGTCAACCCCTTGTAATAGGGCCTCTCCTTTGGCTATAAAAGGAAAGGCCACCCTCCTGCGTGGGGGGTCTGTTGGCGCTACTTAGTGACACACTTTTAGTGTCATCTAAGTGGAGTTTTTGAACTAATTCATAACCACCACTTGGCACATAGAATAACCCCGTTTTTGCATATGCACATATTTTTGGAGGATGTTGGTTTATGCAGTTTTTTGAGCTATAAATGAACACATTTGGATGAATACCGATGATGAGGACATCACTCCTACGGATATACACGAGGTTTCTTTGCTGGACATTCAAGGTCCAATCACAAGAGCTCGAGCGCGGCAATTTAATCTAGAGGTGAGTTCGCTCCTAAGTGTTCCACTTAAAATTTTTTAGAATGGTTTGCTACCTATTGTTTATAATATGATTAGGAACCAAGGAGAAGACCAAGAGACACATGGAGAAAGGCATAGAGGCATGGAGGACCAGCAAGGGTCGGCCAAACTTCGTGGAGGCCCAATACAACTCAACTTCAAGTCCAACTCGGAGTCCAGGAACTACCTTCGGTAAAACAGACGCTCAGGCCACATACGGAGTCCGATTTCGACGATCCACATATGGTTGGAAAGAAGATTTTATAGAGCTTCCAATGGAGCTGGTTTGAGGCCCAAATTCCTTCTGAGTCGTTGGAAATCGTCCGAATAAGGTGGCGTCCAGAATCTGTTCCGGTGCTGCGTCACCGTCTTTTGGCCTTTGGGCCTTGTATCGTTGTCGAGCCCATTAGGGGGCGCGTCCAGGGGTTGACCATGATCCTAGACTCTATTTTACAGCCGTCGCCGCTACCATTAGGGTTTGGGGTTTTGCTTTAGATCAATCTGTCTTGAACAATCGCCGTTTTCGGTTTGTAGAACCCCAACTTGTGCTTAATCACTCATCCGCAGATTGTCATCAATATTGAGAGCTGCATACTTTCAAGTTCTTGCTTGTGTTCTTCGTTTCGCTTGCAGGGATTAGCCTTCTTGGCGAGGTCAACCGGTTCGTGACACGGTTGATAACCAGAGGAGTTGTGGTGCTAAGATTGCAGGGTTCGAGTTGCTGACTTGAAGCCGGATCGGTGTGTTTCACTCCGCCCAAAACGAGAACTATCTCACCTGACGGAAGATTGGCCACCTACGTCTCATCATTTGGTAATCAGAGCCAGGTTTACCATCAGGTCCACCCTTATCCTTGTTTTTGCCTTCGTCCTAGAGTCCAAAAAAAAACCTACAAAAAAATTCCGCTGTCCTATATCCCTTTTCGCCTTTGCAATTTCGTTTCAGATTGCCTTGTTCAGTTCGTGTCTGTAGTCGAGTCTTGTTGCTGGTTTAGTTTGTGTTCATAGTCGTAGTACAACCGCACCATTGCTTGTTTGTGTTCTGCCGCTCGCCCATCCACCTTTACCAGATCACAAGTCGATACCACCATTACTCGACTTGCCCCGCTAGCCGCCTTGTGTGAATTCATGCCACGCCAGCCCTAGATAGGTTGCGAACCATCGTGTGCCTTTTGCCTTGCATCGCAGCCTCTCTTGGATCCATCTAGCAATTATCTTTTGCCCTAGCCGCTGCTGATCTATTTGCCGAAGTCGCAGCCCTTTTGTGCCTCTTTGAAACCATAACTTGAGGTACCTTCAGTAAAACGGACACAACTTTTCGCTCGGTACTCCGTTTGGGTTGAAATTTTTACAGGACCTTGGCAACAAAAAGTTGCACATACGATCACCCGCTTCGCCGGTTGGGCCATTCTCAAAAAATCAAAAAAAATCGGGAAGATAATTAAAAAATTGTCGTTCTGTCTTGCCCCGCTTGTCGGCAAACGCCTCTGAATTTGTATAGCCCACATCTTTCATCAGATTGAGGTGATATTTGGTGGTGTTCCTATTTTGGTACTCCTGGTTATGAGAAAAATATCAAATAAATAAAATAAAAAAGAAAATCGAAAACAACTATGATTCCTACTAGTTGTCATATGAGCGTGTAATTACCGAACTGCCATTGTGCTTGTTCTTTGAGCTTCTTCCATTGTTCTTGTTCCAACTTGTTGTGCTACGCCTAGGATACATCTTAGCCAGCAATTGTGACTTGTACTTGGGATACTTATTGAACTTGGCTAATCTGCTTTCGATATTTGCTAACCCTTGCTACCATATTTGGCCGCCCAAAGCTCCACATACTTTCTTCAGATCAGTACAGCGAAGACCCTTGCAATCTTGGTGCCGTCTCCTCACAGGTATCACGAACCAGCCACCGGTTGTGCCGTTCCACTGCTTGTGTTGGTAAGAACTCAGTAAGAACTTGGTAAGACGTGTGTGAGGGTGTGATTCCACCAGACGGCATTAGATTATTAAGGGATAACCTTCACTGTTTGTTCCTGTTTTTGTGGATACAATGGCAGGTAACGAAGGAGCTTCTCCAAAGGACTTCAACGAGTGTGTTAGCCAAGCACAACTGCAGATGTTCATGGAGGCGATGCGGACCGGGACGAGAGACGGAATAAGAGACACGGTCGCCAGATCCGTCACTGAGAGCATCAACGGACTTAGACTTCAAGATACCATCGCGGGTTTCCATGGACAGGTTACCACGCTAACCAACCGCCTTGCCACGTTGGAAGCTCGTCCACCTCCTCAACCAGTCGATCAAGATGTGGTGCTTGACATCCATGGCAACGTGGACGAGGCAGCTACACGAGAGGCACGCATACGAAGAAATATTCAGCTCAACGCTGCAGGTGGTAATCGTCCTGCCCATGATCCTTACGCTAAGGTTGAATTTACTCTACCTTCTTTTGATGGACAATATGACGATGTAACATGATATGCCCACGCCGACCACACCATCAAGTATACCGACTACATCAAGCAAGATGAAACAATCATCAAGTCAAGCTGCACCAGCTCATGTCTTCGATGGACCAATTACTCGTAGCCGAGCTAAACAGCTACAACAAGAGGTGCACGCGCTTCTTTGTGAAATTCCATTTACTAATGAGAATTATACACTTCCTAAATCGTGCATGTTGCTATTACTCAGGCTCACCAAGGAGGATGACAAGGACACGAGGAGAACTACATCGAACCAGTTCGGTCTGGCAGAACTGTCATGAAGAAATAGTCATATCTTTTGATTCATAGAAGCTATGAAGGTCCATGAGTACTTGTTGGAAAGGTGTTGAAGTCAACTTTCTAATGCCATTAAGTTCCTAGTGCTTTAGAGCTCCCAGCTTGGCAGCCGAGTGCTTTTGGTGCAGACTGTTCAGAAGATCAATAGTCAGCCTGATATCTAAGTTTCCGTGAGAAACTGTACACTCTACAATATTTCGTGAAGCATGCTACACATGGTGTGAAAGGTGATCAAATTAGCTTTCCAACGCATCTGGTCCCACGTCTTTTGGACGTTCCTAGGCGGAGTTATGATCAAAACATTGAAGACCACTCCGAAGGCCAGAAGACACACGGGAAATTTACGACCACTGATGAATAATCAAGCCAGTTGGCCTTCCACCTTCTCACGTGGCTCTTTCAGTTCACATCTATTTTTGGGACTAATTGTTAGTATAAATACCCCTTATTTTGTAAGCCAAAGAGGGAAAAGAAAACTTTTGATGAATTAAGATTATCCCAGTGATATTTGCAGCCGAGCTGCTTGAGTGTCTTACTCAACCCTTGTTCTTCCTTGTTCTTCTTGAACTTGTGGAGAGATCTCTCTGAGATCCACTAATTCGTGCTCTGCGGGTTCTAGTAGGGCTGCCCCGTCTTGTGTGGATTAGCTCCGGTTGTGGTTATGCGGTCGTTCGGAGATCGAGTCGAAGTTTTCGCGGTTTCGGTGTCTCTCTCCCCGTCGCTTGGTCGCAACCAACCTTGGCCAGGTGTAAAGCCTTTTCAGTAAGTTACCCCCGTTACCGAAACCTACTGACGTGAAGATCGGGCCACCCTTCGCCGAACCAATTCGGTGCTTATCATGTGGTAATCAGAGCTATCGTTGTCACGGTAGGTTCGTTTTTATCACCCACCCTCCCACCCTTTTCAATCTGTTACAGTTTTCTCTAGCCACATATTCATCCCTGTGTTTATCTTTTACATATATTTGTTTGTCCTATAGTACAACGCCTAAAGAAAAAAAACCTATAGCCCTCTTGACGGTACTGGTATCTTGTGCTTGTGTTCTTCCAGTTGCTAGTCGCCACCGTTTACATATATCTTTTGTAATCCGCAACCCCGTTAGTGTTATAAAAAAAGGAAGAGTCAACCAAAAAAAAAGAAGAAAGAAAGAACACAGTATAAAAAAAGGAAGAGCACAAGTGAAAAGATTCTGAAGAATTTTGTGTTAGGGTTGGTTACTGAAATTTTCAGTTTTCATATCCAAGTTGGTGGTAATCTTGATAGCAGCAATTTATCTTTTGAGCACATCTTTTTTTTCACTTGATTGGCAGTACCGTAGCCCTTCTTTCAGCTCAGCGCCGTGTGAATCTTGCTTCGGTGGAATTCTCTGGATACGCTCTCACTTGGTGGAACCAAGTGCAGGAGAATCAACGTGATTTGGGACGAGGATATATCAATACATGGGAGGAGATGAAGCAAGTGATGAGAAGGCGATTCGTGCCTTCTAGCTATCAGCGTGATCTCAGGAATCGGTTGCAAATGTTAAAGCAAGGGAGGAGATCAGTTGATGAGTATTTCAAGGAGATGGAACTACTGTTGGTGCGGGCTGGAATAAGAGAAGATGCAGAGTCAACAATGGCGAGATTTCTAGGAGGTCTTAATGAAGAAATTTCTGGTTTTGTGGAGATGTTTCCATATCGTACCTTGCAGGATCTTGTTGATCAAGCTATGCGAACAGAGAAGAAGATTCAGCAAGAGTCACGTGGAAAATCTTATGGCAGTCCTTCTATTGCTGCCCCATGGCGCAAACAGCAGTCAAGTACTTCCTATGGTGGTGGACGATCTCAAGGAGCTACAGCCAAGTCTTCTCCATCATTTGTTCCATCGAAGATGGCAGCCTCCACAGCGTCATCACCAGCAACTCAGCAGCGACCCGCTGCAAGTTCAGCAGCCCAAAGCAATGTCTTGGGAGCTACATCTTCTTCTCGAAGCAGAGAAATTGTATGCCATAAATGCCACGGCCGTGGGCACATTGCTGCTCAATGCCCAAGCAAGAGGACCATGTTGTTGAATGAGAAAGGTGAATGGGAATCCGAGAGTGATCCGGAAGATACTGGATTGATATTTGATGAAGAAATTGAGGAAGGGAATGAGATACAGCCTGAAGAAGGAGAACATGATTGCTTTATTTCTCTACGAGTGCTTAGTGCAACAGCAGAAAAGGAAGACAATGGGCAGCGACATAATTTGTTTCATACCCGTGGACTAATCAAAGATAAGGTGTGTCGCATCATCGTTGATAATGGTAGCTGCAACAATATTGCTAGCCAAGAATTGGTGGACAGATTGGGACTGAAACCACGGCGTCATCCTAGTCCATATAAGATGCAGTGGCTTAATGATTGTGGTGCGCTGCGTGTCAGTCATACTGTGACCGTACCATTCTCTATTGGTAAATACAATGATCATGTGGAGTGCGACGTAGTGCCTATGCAAGCCTGCCAGTTGCTGCTCGGTCGACCATGGCTATATGATCGTGATGTCCAGATTTTTGGAAAGACCAACAAGCTGTCTTTTGTGTACAAAGGAGAGCGAATTTCCTTGCTTCCTTTGACACCGGAAGAAATTTTGAAGGATGATATCAAGAAGAAACAGCGCGAGAGCGAGCACCACTTGCGAGTGAGCCACAAAAATAGTAAGGAAGAGTGTCCACAGCCAAATCAAACCCCACAGCTGAAAACAACCCAGAAACCAGGAAAAGAGGGTTTAGTAATGATGGCTAGGAAGGGGGATATCAAAGAATTGAGTGAACCCGATGCCATGTTCTTTGTACTTCTGTACAAGGACACTTTTCTTTCTACTAATGTCTTACCCTCTACCCTACCAAGTACTATTTTGAATGTCTTGCAGGAATATGAAGATGTCTTTCTGGACGAAGTACCACCAGGGCTGCCACCTAAGAGAGGGATCGAGCATCAAATCGACTTGCTTCCTGGTGCGTCACTTCCGAACAGGGCTGCATACCGCACCAACCCAGAGGAAACAAAAGAAATTCAGCAACAAGTGGAGGAATTGATGAAAAAAGGGTATGTGCAGGAAAGTCTTTCCCCTTGTGCTGTCCCTGTTCTTTTAGTGCCTAAGAAGGATGGGTCTTGGAGAATGTGTGTGGATTGCCGCGCAATTAACAACATCACCATAAGATATAGGCATCCCATTCCTCGCTTAGATGATATGCTTGATGAACTTAGTGGTGCTATTTTTTCACTAAAATTGATTTAAGAAGTGGCTATCATCAGATTCGTATGAAAGAAGGAGATGAGTGGAAAACTGCCTTTAAAACAAAATTTAGATTGTATGAATGGTTAGTGATGCCCTTCGGTTTAACCAATGCACCTAGTACATTTATGCGATTAATGAATCATGTGCTTAGAACTTTCATTGGTAAATTTGTTGTGGTTTATTTTGATGACATCCTAATCTACAGCAAGACTCTTGAAGAACATGTTTCACATATCCAGAGCGTGCTTGCTGTCCTGCGTGAACAAAAATTGTACGCTAACCTTGAGAAGTGCACCTTCTGCACCGACAAGGTAGTTTTTCTTGGTTTTGTTGTTTCAGGACAAGGCGTGCAGGTGGATGATGAGAAAGTCAAGGCTGTACACGAGTGGATGCCTCCACAGAACGTGAGCCAAGTGAGAAGCTTCCTTGGACTTGCTGGTTTCTACCGGCGATTCATGAAAGATTTCAGCACGATCGCTGCTCCAATCAATGATCTGGCCAAGAAAGACGTACCTTTCAAATGGAGAGAAGCACAACAAAAGGCTTTTGAAGAATTAAAGAAGAAGCTCACAACAGCCCCAGTCCTTGCACTTCCAGATTTCAACAAGACATTTGAAATTGAATGTGATGCAAGTGGAGTTGGGATTGGAGGCGTGCTGATGCAAGAAAAGATACCAATTGCATTCTTCAGTGAAAAGCTAAGTGGTCCGACTTTGAATTATTCAGTTTATGATAAACAATTATATGCTCTCGTTCGGAGTTTGGAATCTTGGCAACACTACCTTTATCCTAAAGAATTTGTGATACATTCAGACCATGAATCTTTGAAACATCTTAAGGGACAACTGAAACTGAATAAACGACATGCTAAGTGGAGTGAATTTATTGAGTCCTTTCCTTATATTGTCAAAAATAAGAAAGGTCAAGACAATGTTGTAGCTGATGCTTTATCTCGACGTCATGCTTTGCTCACACAACTTAATGCTAAAATTCTCGGTTTGGAAAGTATAAAGGAATTATATGCCACTGATTCGTACTTTGCTGAACCATATGCCAATTGCGGCAATGGCAAAGGATGGGAAAAGTATCATGTACATGATGGTTTTTTATTTCGCGCTAACAAACTTTGTATTCCAGATTGCTCTGTTCGAATTTTACTCGTGCAGGAAGCTCATGCAGGTGGACTTATGGGCCATTTTGGAGCCAGGAAGACGGAGCAAGTGCTGGCCGACCATTTCTTTTGGCCAAAAATGAGACGAGATGTAGAGAGACATGTTCTTCGCTGCGAAAACTGCCACAAAGCTAAGTCTCGTCTGAACCCTCATGGTTTATATACTCCTCTTCCTATTCCAAATGCACCTTGGGAGGACATTTTAATGGATTTTGTTCTTGGGTTACAACGAACCAAAAGGGGAAGGGATTCAGTTTTTGTGGTGGTTGATCGTTTCAGCAAAATGGCACATTTTATTCCTTGCCACAAGAGCGACGATGCTTCCCATATTGCTGAATTATTTTTCAGGGAAATCGTGCGACTACATGGAGTGCCACGTACCATTGTGTCGGATCGTGACACCAAGTTCTTAAGCTACTTTTGGAAGACATTGTGGGGCAAACTTGGGACAAGACTACTGTTCTCCACAACATGTCATCCGCAAACGGACGGCCAAACTGAAGTTGTGAATCGAACTCTATCAATGTTGCTGCGAGCTGTCCTTAAGAAGAACCTGAAACTATGGGAAGAAAGCTTGCCACATGTTGAGTTTGCATACAATAGGGCAGTACACTCGACCACTAGATTTTGTCCATTTGAAATTGTATATGGATTCAAACCCACTGCTCCCATAGATCTTTTGCCTTTACCCATGCAGGAACGTGTGAACTTCGATGCAAGCAAGCGAGCTGAATTTGTCAAGAACATTCATGATAGAACTCAGACCAATATTGAAAAGATGACCAAGGAGTATGCGAAGCATGCTAACAAGGGTTGCAGGAAGGTGCTGTTCGAACCAGGGGACTTGGTTTGGGTGCACCTTCGAAAGGATCGTTTTCCAGAGCTGCGCAAAAGTAAGTTGCAACCCCGGGCTGACGGACCATACAAAATTCTACGCAAGATCAACGACAACGCGTATGAAATTGATGTGCCAAGTACTTATGGTGTGAGTATCAGTTTCAATGTGTCCGACCTCTCTCCATTCTTTGCATTGGAAGAGTCGAGGACGACTCTTTTTGAAGGGGGGAGGATGATATGCCCACGCCGACCACACCATCAAGTATACCGACTACATCAAGCAAGATGAAACAATCATCAAGTCAAGCTGCACCAGCTCATGTCTTCGATGGACCAATTACTCGTAGCCGAGCTAAACAGCTACAACAAGAGGTGCACGCGCTTCTTTGTGAAATTCCATTTATTAATGAGAATTATATACTTCCTAAATCGTGCATGTTGCTATTACTCAGGCTCACCAAGGAGGATGACAAGGACACGAGGAGAACTACATCGAACCAGTTCGGTCTGGCAGAACTGTCATGAAGAAATAGTCATATCTTTTGATTCATAGAAGCTATGAAGGTTCATGAGTACTTGTTGGAAAAGTATTGAAGTCAACTTTCTAATGCCATTAAGTTCCTAGTGCTTTAGAGCTCCCAGCTTGGCAGCCGAGTGCTTTTGGTGCAGACTGTTCAGAAGATCAATAGTCAGCCTGATATCTAAGTTTCTGTGAGAAACTGTACACTCTACAATATTTCGTGAAGCATGCTACACATGTTGTGAAAGGTGATCAAATTAGCTTTCCAACGCATCTGGTCCCACGTCTTTTGGACGTTCCTAGGCGGAGTTATGATCAAAACATTGAAGACCACTCCGAAGGCCAGAAGACACACGGGAAATTTACGACCACTGATGAATAATCAAGCCAGTTGGCCTTCCACCTTCTCACGTGGCTCTTTCAGTTCACATCTATTTTTGGGACTAATTGTTAGTATAAATACCCCTTATTTTGTAAGCCAAAGAGGGAAAAGAAAACTTTTGATGAATTAAGATTATCCCAGTGATATTTGCAGCCGAGCTGCTTGAGTGTCTTACTCAACCCTTGTTCTTCCTTGTTCTTCTTGAACTTGTGGAGTGATCTCTCTGAGATCCACTAATTCGTGCTCTGCGGGTTCTAGTAGGGCTGCCCCGTCTTGTGTGGATTAGCTCCGTTGTGGTTATGCGGTCGTTCGGAGATCGAGTCGAAGTTTTCGCGGTTCCGGTGTCTCTCTCCCCGTCGCTTGGTCGCAACCAACCTAGGCCAGGTGTAAAGCCTTTTCAGTAAGTTACCCCCATTACCGAAACCTACTGACGTGAAGATCGGGCCACCCTTCACCGAACCAATTTGGTGCTTATCACTTCAAGATACCATCGCGGGTTTCCATGGACAGGTTACCACGCTAACCAACCGCCTTGCCGCGTTGGAAGCTCGTCCACCTCCTCAACCAGTCGATCAAGATGTGGTGCTTGACATCCATGGCAACGTGGACGAGGCAGCTACACGAGAGGCACACATATGAAGAAATATTCAGCTCAACGCTGCAGGTGATAATCGTCCTGCCCCTGATCCTTACGCTAAGGTTAAATTTACTCTACCTTCTTTTGATGGACAATATGACGCTGTAGCATATCTTGATTGGGAGATGACAGTAGAACAAAAATTTAATGGCCACCTTGTGCCTGAGCAACATAGAGTTAGACAAGCGAGTAGTGAATTTAAAGATTTTGCAATCATATGGTGGACTGGTTTAGTTGTTGCAGGTCTCGCACCTAATACTTGGGAACAACTTAAGGTTGCTATGCATGATAGATTTGTTCCTCCTTCTTACCATAGAGAGTTGCGTTGTCAATTGATGCGTTTAGATCAGGGAGATAAACGTGTGCAGGATTACTATGGTGAGCTTCAGAAGGGTTTGATGCGTTGTGGGATAGTTGAGGGTGAGGAGGATACCATTGTTCGATTTTATTCAGGCCTGCGACGTGATATACAGGATATAGTTGATTACAAGGGCTTTCATACTATCAACCAGTTGTTCCAGTTTGCTATGCTTGCAGAGAAGGAATTGCAGGGTCGGCAATTGCAGAAGCAGCTGGACAGGCGCAACGCTCCCCGGACATCCTTTCCGCCACGCACCACCATGTCGGCACATTCTGGGCTGCCCAAGCCTTCAACTTTTCGGACACCTCCACCAGCGAGCAAGAAAGCGACGACGAGTGGTGTTTTGACTACACCAAACAAGTCTTCCTCACGTGCTGCAGATTCAGGTAAAAATGTTTATTCGCAGGCACCGGCTCAGAGTTCCTCATTTGTCGCATCCACGGGATGCACCTCTGGCATTCAGTGTCATCGCTGCCATGGCATTGGACACATGAAGAAGGATTACCCAAGTCAGCGGGCATATTTGGCGACAGAGGATGGAGGTTATATCGGCACCTCTGACATAGAAGACGAGGAAGAGGAGGAGGGTCATGCCGAAGATGTCGACCATCATGTCATTCATGGTGGAGACAATTCTTCGGGTTTCTTGAACATCATTGTTCAGCATGTGCTCAGCACGCAAGTTTAGCAGCCTGAGAGGTTGCAACGTCACAACTTGTTCCAGACTTTCTTCGTCATAAAAAACCGACGTGCGCGTGTGATTATTGATGGAGGAAGCTGCAACAACTTGGTGAGTTCAGGTCTGGTCAAGAAGCTTGGCTTGACCACATGACCACATCCACATCCTTACTACATTCAATGGCTTAATGACTCTGGTAAAGCAAAGGTTGCATATACTTGTAGAGTTTATTTTTCCATTGTTGCATATGCTGATTTTGTTGATTGTGATGTGGTACCTATGCAAGCTTGTTCACTTTTATTGGCTCGTCCTTGGGAACATGATAATGATGCAACACACCATGGTAGAAGTAATAATTACACCTTCATGCATGAGGGAAAGAAAATTACTTTGGTTCCTTTGACCCCTGCTGAAATAGTACAAGCTGATAAAGAAAGAGCTGCTAGTTTGAGTAAGGATGAATCTGAAAATCAGCAAGTTGCTAATTTCATATACCTACCTAAAAAGGAGACATCCATACATAAATCTGAGAGCGAGGGAATTAAATTAGGGGTAGAGTTATGCTTGCAACAAAACGTGACCTTGCTGAAATTTCTAAGGATGACGTTTGCTATGTTATGATATGCAAACAAGCGTTGTTTTCACTTGATGATATTGCCAGATCTTCGCCTCCTGCGGTCACTAACATTTTGCAGGAGTACAAGGATGTTTTTCCAGCTGAGATACCCCCGGGGCTGCCCCCTTTGAGAGGGATAGAGCATCAGATTGATTTGATTCCAGGAGTCTCTTTGCCAAACCGTGCCGCTTACAGAACCAACCCCGAGGAAACTAAGGAGATTCAGCGACAAGTCCAAGACCTTTTGGACCGTGGGTATGTACGTGAGAGCCTTAGTCCTTGTGCTGTGCCTGTGCTTTTGGTTCCTAAGAAGGATGGTACATGACGTATGTGTGTTGATTATAGAGCCATCAAATAATATTACTATTCGATATCGCCATCCTATTCCTAGGCTAGACGACATGCTTGATGAGTTGTGTGGCGCTATAATTTTCACAAAGATTGACTTGCGTAGTAGTTACCACCAGATTAGAATGAAACTTGGAGATGAATGGAAAACAGCTTTTAAAACTAAATTCGGGTTGTATGAGTGGTTAGTGATGCCTTTTGGTTTAACCAATGCACCTAGTACTTTCATGCGCTTGATGAATGAGGTTTTGAGGTCTTTTATTGGTCGATTTGTGATGGTTTACTTTGATGATATATTGATTTACAGCAAGACTATGGATGAACATATGGATCACTTACGTGCTGTTTTTGATGCGTTGAGAGCAGCGCATTTGTATGCTAACCTTGAGAAATGCATCTTTTGCACCAATCGAGTCTCTTTTCTTGGCTATGTTGTTACTCCAGAAGGAATTGAGATGGATGAGACAAAGATCGAAGCCATTCAGAGCTGGTCGCTGCCCCAAAACGTCGCACAGGTGAGGAGTTTTCTGAGTCTTGCAGGTTTCTACCGCCGCTTTGTCAAGGATTTCAGCACCATCGCAGCGCCTCTACATGCCTTGACAAAGAAAGATGTGGTGTTTCATTGGGGAACAACACAAGAGGAGTCCTTTGCTACTTTGAAGGACAAGCTTACACACGCGCCATTGCTACAACTTCCGAACTTTGGTAAGACTTTCGAACTTGCTTGTGATGCTAGTGGAGTTGGCATTGGTGGTGTTTTGATGCAAGATGGTAAACCCGTTGCATACTTTAGCGAGAAATTGAGTGGCCCTGTTTTAAATTATTCTACGTATGATAAAGAATTGTATGATCTAGTACGTTCTTTACAGACATGGCGTCATTATTTGTGGCCTAGAGAATTTGTTATACACTCTGATCATGAAGCGCTTAAGTATCTTCGATCACAAAGTAATTTGAACCGTAGACATGCTAAATGGGTTGAGTTTATTGAATCTTTTCCTTACATCATTCAACATAAGAAAGGGAAGGATAATGTGATTGCCGATGCTTTGTCTAGACGATATGCTTTGTTGTCCCAACTTGATTGTCGGATTTTTGGGCTTGAAACAATTAAAGAACAATATGCGCTTGATCCTGATTTTAAAGATGTGGTGATGAATTGCAAAGAAGGACGTACATGGAATAAGTTCGTGATTAATGATGGGTACGTGTTTAGAGCTAACCGCCTATGCATTCCAGTTGGTTCCGTTCGTCATTTGTTGATGCAGGAAGCGCATGGAGGAGGTTTGATGGGACATTTTGGCGCTAAGAAGACGGAGGATGTTTTGGCCACACACTTCTTTTGGCCAAAGATGAGGACCGACGTTGAGCGGTTCGTTGCTCGCTGCACGACATGTCAAAAGGCTAAGTCTCGTTTGAATCCACATGGTTTGTACATGCTTCTTCCTGTTCCTTCTATTCTGTGGGCAGATATTTCTATGGATTTTGTTTTAGGATTGCCTAGGACTAAGAGGGGGAGGGATAGCATTTTTGTTGTGGTGGATCGCTTTTCTAAGATGGCTCATTTTATACCATGTCATAAAAGTGATGATGCTGTCCATATTGCTGACCTCTTTTTCAAAGAGATTGTACGTTTGCATGGTATGCCTTCTACTATTGTTTCAGATCGTGATGCCAAATTTTTGAGTCACTTTTGGCGTACTTTGTGGAACAAGTTGGGTACGAAATTATTATTTTCTACCACTTGTCATCCGCAAACCAATGGACAAACAGAGGTGGTGAACCGTACTTTGGATGCCATGTTGAGGGCTGTTTTGAAGAAAAATTTGAAGATGTGGGAAGAATGTTTGCCTCATGTAGAGTTTGCATACAATCGCGCAACACATTCCACTACAAAGGTAAGTCCTTTTCAGGTAGTGTATGGTTTCAACCCCCGTGCTCCTATTGATATTCTACCTTTGCCTACTAGTGAGAGAATTTATAGTAATGCTAAGGAACGTGCTGAGTTTATATTGAAAATGCATGAAGCTACTAAGCATAACATTGAAAAGATTACAGAAAAATATAGAGTTGCTGGTAGTAAAGGTAAACGAGAGTTAAAACTTGAACCAGGTGATTTAGTGTGGTTGCATTTGAGAAAAGAGCGTTTTCCAGAATTGAGGAAGTCAAAGTTGATGCCCCGAGCTGAGGGTCCATTTAAAATAATTGAAAAGATTAATGATAATGCATATAAACTTGAGTTGCCTCCCGAGTTCGGGGTTAGTCCTACTTTTAACATTGCAGATTTGAGACCTTACTTGGGAGAAGAAGATGCCCTTGAGTCGAGGACGACTTCAGTTCAAGAGGGGGAGGATGATGAGGACATCACTCCTACGAATATACATGAGGTTTCTTCGCTGGACATTCAAGGTCCAATCACAAGAGCTCGAGCGCGGCAATTTAATCTAGAGGTGAGTTCGCTCCTAAGTGTTCCTCTTAATATTTTTGAGAATGGTTCACTACATATTGTTTATAATATGATTAGCAACCAAGGAGAAGACTAAGAGACACATGGAGAAAGGCTTAGAGGCGTGGAGGACCAGCAAGGGTCGGCCAAGCTTCGTGGAGGCCCAATACAACTCAACTTCGAGTCCAACTCGGAGTCCAGGAACTATCTTTGGTAAAACAGACGCCCAGGCCACATACGGAGTCCGATTTCGACGATCCACATATGGTTGGAAAGAAGATTTTATAGAGCTTCCAATGGAGCTGGTTTGAGGCTCAAATTCCTTCTGAGTCGTCGGGAATCGTCCGAACAAGGTAGCGTCCAGAATCTGTTCCGGTGCTGCGTCACCGTCTTTTGGCCTTTGGGCCTTGTATCGTTGTCGAGCCCATTAGGGGGCGCGTCCAGGGGTTGACCATGATCCTAGACTCTATTTTACAGCCGTCGCCGCTACCATTAGGGTTTGGGGTTTTGCTTTAGATCAATCTGTCTTGAACAATCGCCGTTTTCGGTTTGTAGAACCCCAACTTGTGCTTAATCACTCATCCGCAGATTGTCATCAATATTGAGAGCTGCATACTTTCAAGTTCTTGCTTGTGTTCTTCGTTTCGCTTGCAGGGATTAGCCTTCTTGGCGAGGTCAACCGGTTCGTGACACGGTTGATAACCAGAGGAGTTGTGGTGCTAAGATTGCAGGGTTCGAGTTGCTGACTTGAAGCCGGATCAATGTGTTTCACTCCGCCCAAAACGAGAATTATCTTACCTGACGGAAGATCGGCCACCTACGTCTCATCAACCGAGATCGTGACCGACCACCAAGGGTGTGCACGGGCAAAGGCTTGAAGAACACACTTGGATGATTTCGGGATCGGAGCAAATCCAGCGGATATATCAAAGAACCAATCTTATCTCGAAGCAAACGACGTCAAAAGGCCCATATATATGAATGACCTAAGCTAATAAAAGACCGAGGAGTCTACACGCAAAAGATGAGACCGAACCGAGCCAAACAGAGGCTAGGCTGGACGGCCTAGGGGTCCACTAGCCAACCGACCTATTTTTTGAGCCGGCTCGGCCTCCCCTTTGAGTTAGGGCTTCCTCGGACTATTTAAAGCTCGGACCATGAAGGAACCCATATCGAATTTTCACCAGAGAGCCGCCAAATCGAGGGAGACACGCTGGAGGAAGGCAACGACCGACGTCCTCGATGTTGCCTAGGAGATGGCTTAGGCTAGACCCTAGACGTCATGGTTGGCCCTGCGTGGTGAAGCCATGGTGGAATTCCAAAGTCGTGCCTTGATGTATCAAGGCACATATACATTGAATGGTGAATCAATCTAATCTTGTCTCGTTACTTTGATCTACTTGGATGTTTGTACTTTATTCTATATGTCTATAAGGCAGTGATAGATTTACCATCGTGTGGTGGCAGCATGCGGTAGGGAAAAGGAACGAACGACATATGCTCTTAGTAGAAGTAGATCTAACATAGGTTTAATCTATTCTTGCGGATACATCTTGGTGGTGCGTGGAAAGTCGGTGGTTGATTACCCTCGTGTGGTGACAGCATGCAGGAGGGAAAAGGGCAGCCGAACGTGTTTTGTGGATCATGTCCCCTTATCGGTTCTCTTTGCTTGATGATTGACTACCCCTAGTGCTGTGTGACGAGTGTAGGAGGGAAAGACACCGGCTTACGAAACTTTTGTGGGATCATGTCCCCTTATCAGAGTACGAGATAGGTTAGGTTATCACTTAGGCTAGAGTTGTAATGGAAAAGAAGGTGGGATCGTGCAACTAAAGGTTGTGTTACCTCGTGGCAGACGAATATGATCATTCAGCCATCTCACACACAATATGTTCACATTCATCTCACACACACACATGCTCAACCCTATATGCAATATGCATGGCTTCATGTAACACCCCTGGTGTTTAAAGCGTATAAATAAGAGTGATTAAACAAACTAAGGCACTAAACCCTGAAACTAAAATCGCTAGTAGGAATGAGAATTTCACTTGAGAATTGTTAAGTTTGTACTCGTGCATTGGTTCTTGAAATTGAACCCTACAAAAACTTTTCTAGTACAAATCTAAACATCTTCTCTTATAAGTTGCACGGCAAAACTCTAAATACATATTCTCGGGACGACGTATAAAAATCTCCTAAAAAGAAGTCAGGATTGAACGGCAAAATTAAGTAATGCTTCTATGTCCCTAAAGGTCTTAAAGGACTAATGGCTCATATGAAGTCAACACACGAAATAATTCCAACTAAAGATATTAATGACCTTCTGAAGGCAAGGTTTTAATTTAAAAATTTAGACAAGAGTTGTGCACATCACAAACGTCTATGAAAGGTTGTGGTTCTTTTCTTGTTGCGAAACACCTTTCTTTGGGAAAGTAATTTCTAATTGTAAAACCAAACCACTTTCTCAATTGGAAGATGGATATATATAAAAATGTGTCTTTTGCAACCTTGGTGAGTTATGTGTAACTCAGAGGCTTTATCCACCAAACATAGGGAATCGAGTTGAAAGACCAACTTAACCATGAGATGAAAAACACGCGGCCACACACCCTTTTTAAAGGAGCTCACTTTGGGTTATAAATAAAATAATATTAGAGTGCTCCTAATGTTCTTAGTAAAATAATTGTTAAGGATTTAATGTTAGGGTTAAACACTTGGACTAATAAAGCTTGCAGTCTAATCATGGCCTATATGTGGTAATCTTGTGGTTTTAGTAATAAAATGAGAAATTGTCCACAACATGAGCTGTCATAAAGAACAAAGGATGTAAATTAATTAATATTTTAATATAAGTTATGTTGTTAGTGACATAATTAAAGTTGGGCATATAAAATAAATAAGCTTTTAACCTCCATGTATGTGTCCATGTTTTAACTATAAGTAAAAATAAGATTTTACTCCCAAAATAAAAGGGGGTAGGACTTTAAATTGAAAACTCTCTTGAGTATCCTACCTCTGATGTTCAAGTGACACTAATGAAGGGTTTAAGAAAGGCGGGAGAGGTGAAATAAAATAATTAATAAAAGGAATTGGGAAGATAAGGCAATGCAATGGAAAGGAATTTATGATTTTACCAACCTGTTGAAAAGGGGAGAAAATTTTGGACTAACACTACCAAATGAGGAAGTTATTTAAGACTTGAATTTTGGACTTACAAAGGTGAATTAGTATGCAAATAAAACACCTCCTCTTTCTACCTTGTTTGAAACATCTTTGGAAGTAGTTCGAATTATGGAAATTGAATTTGGATTAAAATTAGGACTTGTAAAGGAAGCCCAATTTTTCTAATATAACTTTGATGGGTAAAAAGCTTATAAAAGACTAGATCCCAAATGTTGAATTTACATCTTTTTCCCCATATTTTTGGAGTTGAATTGCTAGGGCCAAAAATTCATACCAAATTCAAATTCAAGTCTTTTTGAATTTAAAACTGCATCTAAACCAAGAATGTTTTGCAACTTTTCAAACCTCCATTGTAACACAAATGTTCTAAGGTTTCTAAAATGTATTTATTCATAATTTTTGGACCTTGGGAGCTATTTCTTTTAGAGCAAAACTTTTAAATTGAGAATTTCTCCTCTCTCTCTTACAGCCCGACCCCACCTGTCAGCCCCTTCTTCCTCCTCACGCCATCTCCTTCCTGCACGTTGCCTGCATGCACTGGGCAGCGCCGGTGGAGGCGCCACGGGTCCCTGGCGCCCTCTCCTCCCTTCCCCACGCGAAATCCCTTCTCTACCCCTCTCGGACGCCTCCTATTTAAGCTCTCCACTGCCAACCCTAACCATTTTTCCCCTCCCCTGCGCAGCAGCCACCATTGCTGCCATGGGAGCTCTGCTCGAGCTCGCCCCCGCTGCTTTGCTGCCCCACGGCCTCCTCCGCGCCGCCCCTGACCATCCCCTCCATCTCTCCAACACGCCCAGCCGCCCAGCAGCCCCCCTATCCTCCTGCAGCGCCGCCGCCATGGCCACCAGAGGCCGACGCCGCCCCTGCTCGCCGTCGCCCCCTTCCCGGCCTCCAATCCCCCGGTCCAAGGTGGGGAATGGAAAGCCCACGTCGCGGTGATGCTCCCCATGCCCTTCCCCCTCGCCAAGACCTCGCCGACGGTGGGGATTTCGCCGTCAATGGCCGGCCAAGGGCCTCCCTTCATCTTCTTCCTTCTGCAGGGTTCCCAATGTAAGATTCCAGGGGCTTAGCTGTGAAGTTTTGAAAAGTTCCAGGGGCTAGATTGAAAAGTCGAACTGCAGATCTAGGGTTCCGGCAGTGAACTTGTAAATTCAATATAAAATCGTAGAAAAATCCTAAAAATGCAAACTAAAATTCCTCGTACTCCTGGTGATGTATATTTCATTTCCTTCACAGCATGTATATGCTTTTATTGCTTGGTTCAGTCTCTAAAAATCAAACTTTGAAAATGAACTTGTGTGCATAATTCCTAAACTACAGCAGCTATGGAAGTGATCTTTGGATATGTTATTACTCTTATTACAAATGCTTTGCAGTATCAATCTTGCACTGAAATATATTTTCTAGCTCCAGATATAAATTGTCTAAGTTTATCTCAGCTGAAACATTGTTTGAATTTTAGAAATTATTTCCCTTCAACAAAAATTAGCCAACTTTGTACAGTAGTGTATCCTTATTAGCAGCTATCTTAGAAAAATGCTAAACCCCATTTTTAGCTCTGTTAACATGCTTAAATAAATTTGGGTAAGAAAAAGAAGTAGCATTTGTTTGGCCCATGTTTGTTACTAAAACTGAGTACCCACTTGATAGATGAGCTACACATGACTTTATTTTGCTCCTATAAATAGTTCACCCTATTTTCCTGTGTATTTATTTTTATAGGATTTAATATCATCTCCTAGCGGCTGAAATGGTTGAAATTGTAGGAAATCCAAAAATTTAAATTACTTAATAGAATATGCTCAACCTTGCTGCAGCAAACATAAGCATAATGACCCAAGTTTATTCATGAAGTTTCACTAGATTTCGAATTATAGAAATAGGACAACAAATTGGAGTTCGGATCTTGCTTAATCAATAAAAAGAAAAGAAGAAAAACAATTCTTTACCACATGTACATGAAAGTAAAAATTTAGGAGAAAACTAAAAATATCCAAAACATAACCTGCGTTACTAAATGAAGAAATAGAAAGTATAACTTTATCTATGTACACAATCACCATCGAAAGTAAAAACCTATATGGCACCCTTCCAAGTGTGTAGTAAGGTGAAAGTAGAGAATTCATATTTTTGTCTAGGTGTTTATGGCCTCAAATGCCCCGTGCTTTATTTGGAACATTGAAATCGCTGTAAATCTTATGCATAAGCATCTCGTATAGATCCCGGAGTATGCGTACCGTCCCGGATTCCGAAGAAGGACCACAAGAAGGATGGGAGAATGCCGCTGAAGCAGGTCAAACTAACCCTATCTTAGCCCAAGATTTGAGTTGAGCAAAAAGGCAAGCCCCGGAGCATAACCTAACTTTACCAAATTATGCACTTTGAATTCTCTATGTTTGTGCATTTACGTTTCAAGGAGTTGATTGAATACCTTAGCTGCACATTTCCTAGTACCTATGAATTGCAACACTAGTATGAAAGGATCGATAGGGCATTGCTTAGGTCCGTTACAAGTCGAGTGATTTCCTGTCACTCGCGAGACATAGGAGTCGCTTGTCTTTTCTTATGTTGGAATCATAAGGATTGACGGGCGGGATGATAGATGTAGATCTCCCGTCCGTGTATGATAATTGATTAAGGTCGAAATGTGTGGTTGAGTGTGTCAAGTTTTTGAACGTACCACATGCATGCCGATGTATGGGGATCGGTAAGCCCGGTACCAGATTGAAGCAGCTAGGGCCGATAGCCATCTCTCCTTGGAAACTTTGTTTTCCCCTGCCGTACACTTGTGGATATATGCGTGAGACTGTGAGTGAAGCAGTAAACCTTTATCCTAAGGAAGTGGACCCGGTTCTGAATTGTGGATCGATGGGAAAGGTTGGGAAATGCTTGTACCTTTTATAGCAAGCATAGTATCCGTGTATGTTGGGTTTCCCCTGGCCAGGTAGCAAAATTCGGTTCGAACTGTCCGCTTCTCGCGGTTAATGAGACTGCTTGACCGCCCTGCTACATTGAGTAACAAGTGGAACTTTGAGATTGATAAACTTGTTGTATGAATTAAATTGTATTGCACCACTTGTATGATTAGAGAGGATGCTAATCTAGAATGGTTAAATAAACTAGAAACTGATGCTAAAACTTGAAAGTAAGGATCTACCTTTAGTTGCTTTTTGGCAAACAAACCCACCAGCCAAAAGCCTCTCATTGTCTAGATGTCGGTGATGTAGTTTTCACCGGACGGGTAAGCCTTGCTGAGTATTAGTATACTCAGCCTTGCTTGTGGCATTATTTTACAGGTATCCTTTTGGATGTGGATGCTATGACTTGGCCTGTCCAGGTTCCACCTGGCTGGCACATCGAATGGGTTCCGTCCTCTGGCGAGGATCGGGAGGAGTAGCTTCGTGGCAGGCTTCAGCACGGAGTTATTTTGTATCAT
The DNA here is from genome assembly GCA_015342445.1 of Digitaria exilis. Classification (NCBI taxonomy): domain Eukaryota; kingdom Viridiplantae; phylum Streptophyta; class Magnoliopsida; order Poales; family Poaceae; genus Digitaria; species Digitaria exilis. The sequence goes on from JACEFO010000406.1 coordinate 32,763, forward strand.
CGTTAGATTGTTTTACTTCCGCTGCAATGAACCTCTAAATTCAGTTGTTATGACTTTTTAAATTCCGCTGTAATGAACTTTTATTTCCGCTGCAAGACTTGTACTCTGATTTAAATTCGAACCTGGTTTGTAATAACTTGTAATATCTATGTGTGTAAGTTAATTTGTGGAATGTTGTAATCTCTGGAACTCACCTTCGTGTGGGCGTGCTGTTGTTTCGATCGAGAAAAGAACGTGGTTTATCGGGTTTAATCCGACGGCGCTCCAGCTTATTCCGGATTAAGTGCCTGACTACTCGGTTAGTGGTCCCGGGGTACTTAACTTGGAATAATTTCGGAGTGGTCCGCCACACTTCACACTAGGATTAGATCCGCTAAGATAGGTAGAAAACCCAAGTTCATTGTCGATCCACAGTTTGATAAACCTTGAGGAATACTCTAAGGAAAGAGCTATCCGTGCGCTTACGGGTTACGATTAACGCGTCTAAGGAGCGTCAATAGGGTCTGATCTTTGAAACGCTAAATCTCCTATGCACTTTCTATTTCAAGGGCCTAAACCAGCCCACGCTGTAATCCGATCTGAGAGTGTAATACATTTGCCACCACCAAACTGGATGTAAGGATTTATTCAGAACTTGTATAAATCTCGTGTCATGCTCACTCGAACCTTCACTCGCCATAGTTATGCAAGCTCCGAGGTCGGTGTTTGCGGCGTGCGGTACCTCCAGGTACGATCCGTCAACCCCGTCCATGCCACACGTGGGTCCAAGCTGCCGTCCCACTTGCCACTTGCCGGCCACCGCCAGAATCGGTTGTAACCCTAGCGCCCAGGAAAGAAATGGGGAGACGAGTGTGAGCGTAGAGCCCGTGCGGGAGAGGGATAAAAGGGTCAATTGCATTCCTGTCTTTTCTCTATTTTCTGAAAGGTTCTGTCCAAGTGCAGCTAACGAAGTTAATTTTAGGGGTAAACGGGGTTCAATGTTATAACGTAAGGGTAAAAATATAAAGTGACTAAAGTAAGGGAAAACACGCTAAAATCCCCCTTTTTCAGAAACCGGGTTGGTTTTGTGTCTTGGGTGATATATAGATAATCAGCAGGGGCCGTATCTTCCTGAAACGGGCCCATATTATCGAACGTGAACTAGCATGTGGGCCACACATGAGCCGAGAGGCCCACCGTACCAGCACCGCCATGGCCCATGGTGATCCCATGCGATGGATAGTTTTGATTTGGACCCTTCCCCAAGAAGAATAAAAGCCAGAACAAGAAAAAAAATAAAGGGAGAAGAGAGCGGCGGAAGGCGACCGACTCCTGGTGGTGGGGCCTTCGTCTCATTAAAGTCGCATTCCTTCCTCCCTTCGTCCCCGGCATAACTCGCCGCCGCCGCCGCCGCCGGGAGGTCTCGCCCTCCTTCCCTTCCCTCTCGTCGTCGGATCGAGTTCTCCTGCGCCAGGTGATCCCTCTTTTTCCGAATTCTTCTCCGATGCGTGATTTGATCTCCCTGTTCCGTTCGTTTCCTTCCCTTCTATTTGGGATTTCTTTTTGTCCTTGACGAGATCTCTCGTCTCACACGCACCATTCGTCTTCTGAAGCAAAGCAAAGAGGAGGGGGGAGGGATGACGTGGTTCCGCGCCGCCTCAGGCGCCGCTCGCCTCGCTCTCCGCCGCAGCCTCGCCAGCCGCGCGACGCCTGCCGCCGCCGCCGCCGCCCGATGCGGCAGCCGCGGCTTCCATTCCACCACCCTGCGGCCTCGTTCCGCCGCCCCCGTGCCCCGGGCCGTCCCGCTCTCCCGCCTCTCCGACAGCTTCCTCGACGGCACCAGCAGCGTCTACCTCGAGGAGCTCCAGCGCGCCTGGGAGGCCGACCCCTCCTCCGTCGACGAGTCATGGGACAACTTCTTCCGCAACTTCGTCGCCCAGGCCTCCCCCTCCGCCGGCGTCTCCGGCCAGACCATCCAGGAGAGCATGCAGCTCCTCCTCCTCGTCAGGGCCTACCAGGTCAACGGCCACATGATGGCCAAGCTCGACCCCCTGGGCCTCGACGACCGGTCGGTCCCCGAGGACCTCCACCTCGGCCTCTACGGCTTCACTGACGCCGACCTCGACAGGGAGTTCTTCCTCGGCGTCTGGAGGATGTCTGGCTTCCTCTCTGAGAACCGCCCCGTGCTCACCCTCCGTGAGATCCTCAGCAAGCTCCAGCAGGCCTACTGCGGCCCCATCGGCTACGAGTATATGCACATCCCCGACAGAGACAAGTGCAACTGGCTTAGGGAGAAGATCGAGACCGCCAAGCCCAGGGACTACGACAAGGACCGCCGCCTCGTCATGCTCGACAGGCTCATCTGGAGCACACAGTTCGAGAACTTCCTCGCCACCAAGTGGGCAACCTCCAAGAGGTTTGGCCTTGAGGGTGGTGAGACGCTCATCCCTGGCATGAAGGAAATGTTCGACAGGGCCGCTGACCTCGGCGTCGAGAACATCGTCATCGGAATGCCACACAGGGGGAGGCTCAATGTCCTTGGCAATGTCGTCCGCAAACCATTGTCTCAGATATTCAGCGAGTTCACTGGTGGCACAAGGCCTGTTGGAGGTGAGGATGGGCTCTACACCGGAACTGGTGATGTCAAGTACCACCTGGGTACCTCCTATGATCGCCCAACACGTGGTGGCAAGAGGATTCACTTGTCCTTGGTCGCCAATCCTAGTCATCTGGAAGCTGTTGATCCTGTTGTCATTGGCAAGACGCGTGCCAAGCAATTCTACTCCAATGATGCTGACAGGACAAAGAACATGGGTATTCTGATACACGGAGATGGTAGCTTTGCTGGCCAGGGTGTGGTCTATGAGACGCTCCATCTAAGTGCCCTCCCGAACTACACTACTGGTGGAACCATACATATTGTTGTTAACAACCAAGTTGCCTTCACGACTGATCCTAGAGCTGGCAGGTCCTCCCAGTACTGCACAGATGTCGCTAAAGCCCTGAATGCTCCTATATTCCATGTAAATGGCGATGATTTAGAGGCTGTTGTCCGTGTCTGTGAGCTTGCAGCTGAGTGGCGCCAGACTTTTCACTCAGATGTGGTGGTCGATCTAATCTGCTACCGACGTTTTGGGCATAATGAAATTGATGAACCCTCCTTCACACAGCCAAAGATGTATCAGGTAACTCTACTACTAGACTACTAGTTGTTCAGACTGTTTCTATATGTCATTGGCCATTTTCCCACAAACTGTTCCTTGATACTATTTACAGCTCTTGTTCATATGTGTTATAGCTGGCTGTGCATGTACATTTTTTTTTAACTCTGTCCATAGTTCCATTTTCTTATGCTTTTTTCTTAGACAAACACTAGTCAATCTGGTCGAAATAGAAGGTTACAAAACAAAAGCCACCGATCCTGCTCTCTCTCCTCCCCCTTCCATTCTAAATATGCTTTGTTTCTTGACCCTTGTGAACATTATCTGTGACAGGTGATTAAGAACCACCCCAGCTCATTGAAGCTTTATGAGCAGAAACTGCTAGGAACAGGTGAAGTCTTGAAAGAAGATGTCCAGAGGATCCATGACAAGGTGAACCGGATATTGAATGAAGAGTTTTCAAAGAGCAAAGATTACGTTCCCAACAAGAGGGATTGGCTATCTGCTTACTGGACTGGTTTCAAGTCACCAGAGCAAATATCACGTGTTCGCAACACTGGGTAACAGTAATCTCTGTGTTGATTTCACTTTCTGGTCTTTTATTTGTCTATCGGCTGTTGAAAATGTCCTCTATGCAGGGTCAAGCCGGAGATACTGAAACGTGTAGGACAAGCAATTACTACACTGCCCGAAAACTTCAAGCCACACAGAGCAGTGAAGAAGATTTTTGAGTTGCGTGCAGCTATGATCGAGAGTGGTGAAGGAATTGATTGGGCTGTTGCAGAAGCCCTAGCTTTTGCAACACTTATAGTGGAAGGCAATCATGTTAGGCTAAGTGGACAGGATGTGGAAAGAGGAACTTTCAGCCATCGGCATGCGGTTCTGCATGACCAGGAAACTGGAGTGAAGTACTGTCCACTTGACCATGTTGCGATGAATCAAAGTGAGGAGTTATTTACTGTGAGTAACAGGTAAATTTGCTCACGGATCAGCCAAATTCCTTGTCTTATTTCAGCCAGAAGGGTAGTTCTTTTTTTCCTTATGTTATGTATTACTCTTTATGCAGTTCGCTTTCTGAATTTGCTGTCCTTGGGTTTGAATTGGGTTACTCCATGGAGAACCCTAATTCGTTGGTTCTTTGGGAAGCACAATTTGGCGACTTTGCCAATGGTGCGCAAGTGATGTTCGACCAATTTTTGAGCAGTGGAGAGGCAAAATGGTTGCGCCAAACTGGCCTTGTTGTTTTGCTTCCACATGGTTATGATGGCCAAGGTCCCGAGCATTCAAGTGCCCGTTTGGAGCGCTTCCTTCAGGTAATTGATAGAAGCAAGAGTTTTTGGTGTTATTCAGCACATCGGCGGCAAGGGGGTCTTTTTTGCATCCTTGTTCTGTAAATTATCTTACGGGAGATGGTTGGTTTTATCCAAAGTACTTTAGAAGAGATTATGCATATTTTATGCTTCTGGACTGTTTTTGTTTGGCAGAATAATGCCATGTGAGTATACATAACTATAAATTCTCTTGAGTAAGATTTGTTTTTTATTAAACCATTTGAAAAGAAATGATGTGTTTATGATCTGTACAATTCTTTTTTTGTGTGGCAGCGAATAATCATGTCATGCAAGTATACAGTGCATTTGATACATTTCCTGATCCAGATCTTCTGCTGGGCTGGAATGTCTGGACCAGAACTTCAACTGGTTGCTTACATGAGACTGTCATTTTTTTTTCTTTTTTTGCACCAGATGAGTGATGATAATCCCTTTGTCATACCTGAGATGGAACCGACACTTCGCAAGCAGATCCAAGAGTGTAATTGGCAGGTTGTGAATGTGACAACTCCTGCAAACTATTTCCACGTGTTGCGTCGTCAGGTCAGCTTACCTCGATGTACATTTTTGTTTTTCTGATCCTAGCATTTGCATGCCATTTTGCTCACATAATTCATTCTTGTGATTATTGGCTACTTTTTGTGGTGGGGATGCTCTAGATACATAGGGAGTTCCGGAAGCCACTAATTGTAACAGCTCCTAAGAACCTGCTTCGGCACAAGGATTGCAAGTCCAATCTTTCGGAGTTTGATGATGTTGAAGGCCATCCAGGATTTGATAAGCAGGGAACACGTTTCAAGCGATTAATAAAGGACCGTAACGAACACAAGCAAGTCGAGGAGGGCATCAACCGCCTTATATTATGCTCTGGAAAAGTAAGTGCCCGTTTCGATGTCAAATCAAGCAAATTACTGATCGAGAAATTCTGAACCAATCGCTGCATTGCAGGTTTACTATGAACTTGACGAGGAGCGTAAAAAGTCAGAACGCAGTGATGTTGCAATTTGCAGAGTTGAGCAACTTTGCCCATTCCCCTACGACCTTATCCAAAGAGAGCTCAAGAGATATCCAAGTACGCAATCTTGCTCTCCTCGAATATTTAATATTTGATGTTAGGGGTTAATAGTTTGCCTAGACATTTTTTTTTGTTGTTGCTGTTGTGAGGCATTGGTAATTCTGGACACGTTTCGAAGCATTGTTGACCGTCATGTTTGCCCGGTGTAGATGCGGAAATCGTGTGGTGCCAGGAGGAGCCCATGAACATGGGTGCATACAGCTACATCTCTCCTCGGCTGTATACTGCCATGAAGGCTCTTGGGCGGGGTTCCTTTGAAGACATCAAGTACGTTGGCAGAGCACCTTCAGCTGCTACAGCCACAGGCTTCCTGTCTGTTCATGTGCAGGAACAGTCGGAGCTAGTAAAGAAGGCACTGCAGCCGGAGCTGATCAAGTTCCCCTGATGGGATGCAGATGCGTGTATTTTCACGGCGCTTCTTGGTAACGACCGCGAAATAACAGGACCCTAACTTGCCTATTTTAAAAGTTTTGCCATGTACGAGCCTTTTCTTTTGTATTCCAATTTTGAGGGGGGTTTTTTGCCTTTTGGAAATAATGTCGCGTTACCGTGCAAAAACCTATGCGTGCCATTCAACTTTGCTTTCACAGTGGCTGTTTGTGCTGATGTTTCCGCTAATAGCTCTAATCTATGCGGTGGGAAAAAAAAATATGCGCTGCTGGGGTACAATACAATGAAATGGGGTGGGTTGGCCCTTAGTTCAAATTATAATTTGTTTAACTTTTTTACTCTAAATTTAACCTCTCGTCTTATTAAAAATTATGTTATATTTTTATGATTTGTTTTATATTAATAAAAGTTCTTTAAAAATAACTTAGATTTGAGTATGTTTGTACAACTTTCTAAAATAAGATGAGTAGTTAAATTTGAGGTAAAAAAATCAAACGAATTATAGTTTGAAACGGAGGGAGTATATGTGAGGGGCATTAGTTGTAAATTCTTAAATTCAAGCAACAATAAAAAAAAGGACAATTTTTCATGCAACAATTATTGATTTCACGATGCACATAAGATAACAAAAAATTGTAGGTTGTGTGTGTCCGACATTCTTGATCGCCGCCCTGCCCGCCCAAAACGCGCTCTGACGAGTTCGTCATGGTCGCCACGGTTGAGGCCGTCGCTGTCTCCGGACATCAGATTGGGGAGGGAGGTGTCATTCTTGATCACCGCCCACAACCCGCTCTGACGAGGAGTTCGTCATCGTCGCCACGATTGAGGGCGTTGCCGTCTCCAGCCATAGGATTGGGGGTGGGCTCACTCTTTCATGGTCAATCCGGCCCAATAAGAACAAAACAAACGGGAAACACGGCCAAGCCCATTCCATCCTACACTCATTATTCGTCGCTGTTTGTGTTGTGTGGTCGTGGATTTCCTATCCATCTTCCGTTAGAGTTTTAGCTTTTTGCATCTTCCATTGTTTGAGAATTTCAACTCCTTCCTTCCACCTCCCTCCCCGCGCCGCCGACCGAGCACCGCTGCACGCCTCGACGCGGTGCCGGGCATGACGCGAGCTCTGACCGCTCACCTGCGCGCTGTTGTCTGACCACTGCCTGCACCGCCGCCTGACCGCTCGCTTGTGCCAATGCTGCCTGACCAACGCCTGCGCCTCCCCTGTGCTGCGTCGTCGCTTGCCTCTCCCTGTGTTGTGCCATCGCCTGGGCGATGCCTGCCTCCTCCCGTTTGCTGCGCCACCGCCTACGTCGCTGCTTCCCGCCGCTCCTCCCATCGCAATCGTCGTCGTGGCACTGCTCTGCTGAAGCCGTTGCTCCACGCTACTGCTCTGCTCAAGCCGTTGCTCCGCGCCGCTGCACGGCTGCTTTGCAGCGCCGTCGGGAAGATGCTGCGATGGAGAAGATGTCAAGTTCTCCCGTCAACATTCTAAATTCAAAGTTCCAATATTTTGTTGTTTCAATTTCAACATCTCGAGTCTCAACATTTTGAGTCTCAATTGTTGAGTATGTTTAAGGACAATGTTGAAGTGGATCATTCAAATTATTGAATTAGCACAGCCAAAATGTTTAAACATACTAGTAGATGGTTGAACGGACTTCATTAGCTGGGCCTTGATGGGCTTTATAGATGAATCCATCTTTCCGGTAGATGGATAGGTGCTCGCCGCCATGCCGCCGCTCGCCGCCGCCGACGCTTTCCTCGTTCTCGAGTTCATCGCCGGCAACCGCCGCATCCCCAACGCCGTTCTCGACGCCCTCCTCGCCTCCCTACCCTCCTACTCCCCCACGTCGACCAGCACCTCGCTGCGCCTCCGCAAAGCCCTAGTGCTCCGCGCCCTCCACGCCGCCCTCCACGCCGGGGACGCTTCCTGCTCCTTCACCCTCCTACGCAAGGCGCGGAGGGTATTCGCCGACCCCGCCGCCGCGGCCTTCTTCCCCCACCAGCTCTCTCTTGCGGACAACGAAGAAAACGACGGGGCTACGGCCGCGGCCGCGGTGGCCGATCTCAAGCGCCTCCTCGACCATGAGTGGGCCAACCTCCCGCCCTCCAAGCTCGAGCTGTCCGCGGACCGGCTCGCCGGAGACTGGCCCCTAGAGACGTGGGCTGCCGCTGACCATACCAAGCGTACAAAGCTTCGCCTACTCGGTATCTCCAATTACAAAGCTTGGCTGGTCCTTATCCATCCATGCCCCCCAGTTGTTGCTTAACTGCCTAATAATGAATTAATGAATGGAATTTTGGTTACTTTATAGGCGAGTCCATGGAGCGTGAGATTTTAACCAAGCTTATGGAAGATGCGCCCGTTTCTCATCCCAACATTCCACCGGAAGCTACTGATAGCATTGCTAATGAAGCTGCTGGTGCTCAAAGAAACAATGATAAGGCTGATCCTTCTAAGCAAGAAGGTATGGCTGGACATCAAAATGCGTCGATAAAAGGAGTACATGGTGTACAACTGGCAGAGAAGTCTGTCCCCACTTCAAACAAGCGCAGTCTTATGGAGAGGCATCCCAATGCTAGTACGTATGAGGTAATTAATTCACTGTGCTTTTATTCACATTCTGAAGGTTACAACTTACATGCCACCACCTACATATATGAAGCCTACCAATCCCATATACCATCTTGAGCAAATTTGATTACAACTTACTAGCTCGCTAGCCTTTTCTGTTTCAGTATATTTACGTAATCTGTTGGTCCATATACATCTGGTTATGCACGGGGAATTTATTCTCTGTACACATTACCTGCAAATTGGTCTGTAATCTTATTGCCCTCAACACATATGTTTTCATCTTTTTGGGTGCAGTGGGATGGCTTGGGTGACTCAGATGATGACAAGCTAGTAGGGAAGCGTGAGTTACCCCCTTTCGAGAGGAAACCAAACCCTTCCCCTGCATGTGCACACAAAATCAGAAAGAAGTGGAGCGAGATAGAGGAAAAAACCTTGCTGGATGGGGTGGGGAAGTGAGCAAATATTTACTCTTACCGTCTTAACATGTTGTTTTTAACTTCGTTAGGAGATCCTGTACCCTAATTTCATATGGTGTCCTGAAGGTATGGAAAAGGCAATTGGAAAGATATTAAAGTGGCTTACCCTGATGTCTTTGAAGAGAGATCAACTGTATGCATTCTTGCTGGCGTTCCATTTTGGACCTTGAATGAATCTCGGGCTTGACATTCTGATTCTGATGTGCAGGTATATCTGAAGGACAAGTTCAGGAATATGGAAAGGCACCACGAATCGGCTTGAGACCTAGTGGTGTGGTGCTCTGCTCTGCTCTGCTCAGTGATACTATTATAAGTTTGCAAATGAAAGCCTATGTTAAGTGCATGCAGACATTTGTGTTGTATATAGTGTGGAGAGGAGATTCGGTGTACAAATGAAAAGTTCGATTTGCAAATAAATGCAAATGAGAGTCTCAAGCGTTGGGCATCTTCTCTCATCTCCACTCCACATAAGAAAAGTTCCAGCGGAGAGGAGGCTAGTCCCTCCACATCACCTCTCCTATGGGGCCCTTTAGCGTTGACTTTGAGTGGCGCAAGCTGTTCTCTCTTACTCCCTCTGTCAAAAAAAAAATTATGGGAATGTGTCAATCAAAGTGTCTCATTGTTTGACAAACTTTATATTAAATAATATTAACATTTATGTTTCTAAATAATTTAATTATGAAAATATATTCTATAACTAATCTATTGATACTTATTTTATACTAAGGATGTTTGCATTTTTTTATATAAACTTGGTCAAAGTTTAAACCATTTGACTGCTTGAGAAGCGAGAATTGTAGTCTTTTTGGGAGTAAGTCTTAAGGGAGGAGGGAAGGAACAATGTAGAAAAACAGGTTAGGAAATGTGCATGTAGTTGCTCCATCCATGATGTCTAGTATGTTGGTTGCCTAACCAGACATTTGTCTAGTCTTTGGTGGCTTTGGTGACTAATGTTAGTGTTATGATTGGCAAATGCTATCAGAGGAGGAATCGTGGCTGAAGAGAAGGCAACGGGAAGCAGAAGGGTGCGACACGCTACAGGGCGACAATACGCCATGCACTATTGCAGACGCTCCCACGTACGGGGGTGGTTTGTTTAGATTTATTTCCAATGTGTATTCGTATTAGCAGTTATTGTAACTCAGACTTATATGGCTTGAATGAGAACATGTAGAAGTTATGTTTGGAGATCAATCTGATCTCTGGACGTCTAGTAACTGCTGAGTCCCTCGTGTTCGTGTGCGTTCTCCTCGCCGACCGTCACGACGGCGTCTCACCCCCGCCGCCGGCGAGAACCTTCACCTCGCCCTCCCACTCATACGCTCTTCGAGGACTGGCTTTTGCCAATAGTTAGGGAGGTAAAACCTTGCTAATTTAGCATTGTTGTTTTCAATCCTTTTATTGTTGTTGAATAGTCTGAAGAGATTATTTGTTATGTAATATCAGTATATATCATTATAGCTGTCTTCTTTTCTTAAATGACAGTGCGCTTCTCAAATTCAAACCAAGCAAAAATGATTGCCTTCCCTCTAACTTTGCTAGCTTTGAATCAAATATGAACACTGTAGCTAGGGGGTGTCAAAGTGTAAGGACAACTCGTGCGTGCGTACTTTTTTTTTATTTGGAGAGTTTCCACAACTATTATCATACTCATAGTGCATACCTTGTATTGATTGGATTGTTTTGAGAGGAGCCCTATATCCTCTTATATACTTCGAAGGGCAGAGTTATAAAGGAAGCATAGCTGTCTACATATTGGAAAAGAACTTTTTACAAATATATTCCTACTTTCCTAATACAGTAAGACTTCTTTAAACATCTGCCCATCAATGCAGAGTAGTTGACCAGCTTATAACCTAGACAGTGATGACCAGTCCATCCGTCGGGAACTCGGGATAGTACTCCGACATTTACCTTCTGTTATAACTACGTGGTGGGTGGTGCATTCTCTATACATAACACAACTTATTTCATTTAGCCTCGTCGTGGTGAAGCAAGAAGCAATTGTTGCTTTAATTTCATGAATCAAACCTCCCACTGCTGTAAGCTTGAAACTTTTTTTTTGAACGAGCAAGCACGAGATTGTGCTTATTTTATTGGTAAAGGGGATTGAAGCTTGAAACTATCATTTGCAAGAGCAAATTTGATCAGGAGTGCATCTGTCTCAAGAATAACCCTTGTAATATCAGCCACCTCTGCCATTTTGATTCCTTCCTGTGCTGCTATAATCTCATAATGAAAGGCATCCATGGCATGTGCTATGTTGCCTGCTCCTGCCCTAACCACTTCACCTACTGAATTTCTGATAACAGCTCCCTAGCCTCCCTCGCCGGTAATGGGATGGAAAGAACCATCTATATTAATCTTCAGCACATCTTCAGGTGGCCACCTCCAACAATTAACTTTCACTGAAATTGTATTAACTGACACATGGGCATCATCAAGGAACTCTGCATTTGCATTTATGATGAAGTCCAATTCAGTAGCACTGCGCCCTGTTCTCCTTACCAAAAGTTATTTCGATCCCTCAACTAATGATATAGGGTCACGCACGAATACATATTATCCATTTTTCCCATGTTGATACTTGCCCTTATCGTGTCTTCTGCACTCTGTAACTCCAATAGAGTTTCCTGAATTCTCTCCATACCTGTTTCACTTCTTTGCACTTGAAGAAAAGATGAGCCCCATCTTCATTCATACGGCTACCTAAGGTCCTATAGCCTAGTGGTTAGGGACCGGTGGTACGGTTGCACCAACCCAGGTTCAATTCCTTGCGGAAGCAGATTTATGGGTTGGTTTTAAAAAAAAATCCCCTCGTCGGCGTAGCTGGGGTTCAGGGGTTTTTCTAAACTCGGAGAAGGTCTCCCTTCTTAATGAAAAACCCCGGGGATCTTATCCCCGTCGGGTCTAGTTCTTTTTTTCATTCATACGGCTGCAGATGACACATCTTGTGTCTAGTTCCATCCCTCTTCTTCCTAGGTTCATCTGCACTACCAGGCTGTTGTGGGCTAGTCTCCACAAGAAGTGCTTGATCTTCCCCCAAACACTTCGTTCCCCAAATACATGTTCAATGTTGGCTATGTATAGCCTTCCCTGAGGATGACCCCTGAATCCCTCCAGTCGAACTCCTTTTCCCTTCCATCAAAACCTTACAGGCGGATTTGACAGAGAAGATGCCCTTTTTATCAGTGCCAAGCAACATAATCTTCGATATCAATGTGGACCAGTAGGGACAAGATTAAGTCAGCATCTTCCTTGCAGTCTGATGAGAATGAGTTGTACATCCCAATTGCGTATAGTCCTAGACTCGGGTCAGTTAGCTCATCCACTATCTGTAGCAAATTTGCCCCTCTAGGCCTCGACGGTAGTCGTGTACACTCCTTTTGGAATCCAAGGATCTCTCCAAATTCTGATGCTTGCACCATTTCCCACACGCCAAACAATTTCTTTTTTAGAGCCCAAACACCCTTTTTGTTTTGATTGAAACAGCAAGGGAGCGCCCTACTGAAATTTTATAAATATATGAAAAGAGTATTTACAGAGTTACAAGGCCACATGCTGAAAGAAAACACTAACTAAGCATGTTTATATCAAACTTTAAGGATGGCTTGGCTCGATGGAGGACCAGGAAAAATTCATCCTTAAACGATTGTTTCCATCTATCAGAGACAATACTGCACCATCAAAAGTAATAGCATTTCGATGAGTCCATATACACGAGGAGGCTAGGATAGCCATTTCCTAAAAAATTTGAAGTCCAAAGTGTTGCCGAGCTTGGAATATCAAAGACAAATTCCAATGAATTCCCACAGCTGCCACATTGTAAGCACAACCGAAGAAGAGACGTGAGAGTGTTTCTTCCAAATGCCTAGATTTGGTTGTATTCATTCCAAATGCCTATTCTTTCTCTCAAAAGTAACCAAAAGAGGACTCCTAAGCAAGCTCAATGGCCAAACAACGAGATTGAGAAATCCATGTATGCGGACGATGTGCAATCTTCCTTAAACCTACACATATGGATGTCAACCGTCTCAAAGAAATACTCCTCAATTTCGACTAAACTACGGGTCTTTGCACAAATATCCAAAAAACTAGTGTCACGCCTATCAGTTGTGAGAGAGTTGATCTAGACGACATCCTAAGGAATTTTCATTAAGTTGAAAAGGCTTCCCTGCTCAAATACTTTAGATTCCTACCACTCGCGATCCCGCGATTGAAGAGACTAGATTCCAGACCTATAAGTGGGACAACGGCAGACTCGCCGCAAAACTATCATGTTGCACGGGACACAACCTAATCAGGCTGGAAGAGTTTGTCTCACCAAGACAGTACTATCCTGCAACCAGTATACTATGACTCATAGACCTTAAGCCGTCGAAGGAAGTCATCAGACACGTTGGTTGCTGAAACCACATAGTGATTCCTATGGTCTGTCACAAGGAACTCATCGAAGGAAATGGTAGGTCAACTAGACCCAGACACACTGCCAAAGGGAAATGGAGGCCTCGCGTCCTAACTTGCGACAAATTCCGCAAGAGCACTTACGTATAGATGGTTGTGGATTGATGGACATCACCAAATAAGACATAGAAGAACTTGGCTCTGAAACGCCATGTGACTCGAAAAGGACCGTCTATCTTTGCAGCTTGTATACAAATTCATGTGGGATGGACAGCGAATAAATTTTGGGACAGAGCAAAACAAAAGAGGAAAACCCTGGCGCAGCACTTCATCGCAGCAACTCGATGAGAGACCTC
>JACEFO010000407.1:0-117843 GCA_015342445.1 Digitaria exilis
AGAGTGCCACATAGGCAGTTTTGGTGAGTGGACAGATGAATTAATGAGAGAGGGTTGAAAAATGAGTTTGATTGGTGATGAAAAACCCTCCATTCACAGTTTACCTAGACAGCTTGTGTCTTGCAATTTGTAAACATAGGAACAATAATAGATGAAACTATGCATTGAGAGTTGGGGTGTTCATACTAGTTTCAAAATTTTAAGATTGATGTGGCACTCTAGGTAATCGTGTCGATAAACTCCTATTGAGATTGGCCTACACTTGTGTGAATTCTTGTTTGCAGTTTGCTGCTCCGACATAACAGCACAGCTCCTGGGCTGACATTGATTACCCAAACCCCAAGGGAATTATGCCCAGGGCGCTTCAACCTCGGAATGGCTTCACATGCAGATTGGCAACGACGCCTATGGAAGGGTGTCATGAACAAGATGAATGAATCCAGAGTAGCATCTAATAAAGTGAACTATGATCAATCAAAGCCCATGGTTTCCAGATTATTTTTTGAACCCGTCATGTTCCAAACGCAGTTTATTTCATGCTTGGAGCTGAATGCTAGTAGGAACATGTATTTTGAGGCGCCTGAGTACGGATTTCCCTTTTCACCCATCTGAATTCCCAAGACGTTGTTCTCCTTATTCATTGTGTTCCACCGAATTTCTGTAGATCGAGTCGTTTGTAACAAGGATGAATACTCAGTTCTTTCACCTCTTCCGGTTGATGATGTGATTCTGTGTTTGTGCCTTGTACCTATCCTTCTGGAGCTCTGGTGACACTGGATGATCATGCCCAACCAAAACCTCCTGAAAACCCAGCGTATCTAGCGAAATCTCGTTTGTACCCCTGTCCCATACAAACGCGATAACGGTTCGGTTGATCTGTTCCTCCCGATCTCGCACACGAAATCCCGATTTCACCCCCGCGTTCTTCCCCATTCCTCAGTCCTCCGCCCTTTCCCCTCCTCACTCGGGGGTCCTCCAATGGCTTCCGCTGCCACGGCTCCACCTGCTCAGGCTGCCCGCTCCCCGTGACCCGGAGGCCTACACCCCCAACGAACCCGAATCCGACTCCGATCCCGGCCCCCGATCCCACCCTCGATCCGGCCCTTCCCCAACGGGAGGGTTTCCGGCGATGCGGCCGTCTCCCCGCCGCAGGATCAGCAGAAGCCGGCCACCGAGGGGGCGGCTGCGCTCGAGGATCCCGCGGCGATGAACCCGAGGAGGGCACGATTTCACGCGCGTGCCACTACCGTCCGAACGCGGCGCCGCCCGTCCCCACAACCCGCGCCCGCGCCTCCGCCGCCGCGGCCGAGGCGGAGCGGGAATGCGGGCGACGAGACGCCGGAATAACCGCGTGGTGACGCCGCCCGTGGGGGAGCCGGAGTCGCCCTCCGAGCTGCCGCGGTGGAGGCTGCGCGGCATGTGGGAGCTCGCCTCCGTCCTCAACTTCCTCCACGTGAGCGCCTTTTCCGTACCCTTAAACCTTCCGCTGTTTCCCCGCCTCCGTTAGGAGAGGGTCTAGCGCTTTGCTTTCTGAGTTGATTGTTCGGGTAACATGGCTGATCTGCTTGGGAGCTGTAGGTGTTCCGGCCATTGCTCAACATTGCCGTGGAGTTCACTGCAGAGGAGCTGGAGGACGCGATCATAACGCCCAATGGCACACTGGATGACGTGCATATGCCTCTGTTAAAGGTGAGTCGGTGCCTGCTTAAGTTATTTGGGTCTTCATCATGAACTTTAGTAATGCTGCTACCTTTGATCGCCCGTGGAATTGAAACTGGATGGTGCTAGCTGTTTTTGCCTCTTAAGTTCTATGGATCATGCATTCTGGTTTTTGGAACTGTTGTAGGACGACTTTATATTACTGCTACAGCTCCATCAAGCAATGCTTTTGTGAGATCTACTGGTGTTAGATACTAAGGTCTCTTGGTCACCTTATTCTGAAGTGATGCTTTTAGATTTGGCGTATTTAATTTGTTTAATGTGTTTGGGAATAAATCTCCAAATACGAAGTAAGGATCCATGATGTCGTACTTGGTACAGGGTATGATCTTCATGGCAGGGAATCCTGCCAGTAATTTTTGGTCATTTGTGTTTATATGTGTTAGTGGTATATAAATCACCGGGACCTAGAAGTTTTGGTTATTTCCAAATGACGATCGTGCAAGGTGTTGCTATAGCACTGTACCTCCGTAGCTATAATAGCAGTCTAGCCATGTGCAATCTATTAATACACGTGAACATTTCACTACTCCATTTGCCCCTGCCCTATAACGCTTCCTAATGACTGTGTTTGTTCAGGTAGTTTCACTAAAAATATATACTATGTGGCGTGTGGGAATTAAACAGAAGCAATAACTTCAGTCATAACATGACTATAATTACCATGTTTTTGGGATATTTTACAATCACGTGAAATTGGACAAGTTTGTCTGGCTTGTCCAATCATAGCTACTGGCCTAAATTAATTAGATCACAAATAATATTAACAAGTTTTTGAAGCGTCTTACACAAGTTTGTATGCATATTGGCAGTCGATTTCCTCCAGCAGCTCGGATTGCAATGGCACGTGGAAACGTGGGTAACGGTGTTGATGTAAAAAATCTGAAAGCACTGGTGGCAGCTGGGTAACATATGACATTCCTCGCCAAGACCCAATTTTTTTCCAGTGAAGGGGGTGCAGGCAGCGATTTGGTGATGAGCTAATAATGTTTAGAACTGCAGGTTGCAAGAAGGTGATCTACCGATTGTTGTCTCACATGGGTGAGTTCTTATCTCATATAGTTCCTAGCTAGATATCTAGCTAATAATCTTATAATTTGATGACTTCACTCTACTGTTTTGGCCTTGTTCAGAGGGAAATTGGACTTACAGGGCACTTGAATCCAGTGACCTCGATTAGTGATCCCTGAAAGCTATATGTGATATACGTTGGTGAGGTGTGCCCCTGTTATTCTGTGAAATGTCTAAATAATACAATTGCACCCATGCCTTGCTCCTTTTTTTTTTTTTGGAATTATACGAACTGTTCTGCATCAGGGTATGTAAACCTGTTTTCTTTTTACTAAGTAAGTTTACTTGGCCAGGGTTTACTATCCTTAAATCTGTCAATTACATTCAATATCTTTGCGGATTCTGCTAAATATTCCACTGGAACATTGATTAACCACTACAATATATATACTGTTCTCCAGTATATTTTTTCTTTTTTTATTTGTATAGTATCTGTCAATTGGCCATCATATGAGCATAACTTGGTTTATTGAAGATGTTCTGTAGTTAATATTAAAATTATGCTGATGCTAAAGCATGTAAGAGTAAGATCTAATTATCGATCCATTGTTGCTTTATATGCTAGACAACGATTTATAATGGAGTTTTCTTGACAAATCATGATTGAGAAGGACAATCAGACCTTCAGATGGAACAAACAAAAAAGAAAGAAAAAAGAAAAGGGAAACTTATCAGAACAGATGTTGAAGTGGGGGACTATGGTGATTGAGTAGTGAGTGGTTGCAAAGATGACTCTTAGTATGCTTCAAAACTGTGTTATCTGCTTTTGGGGTGCAGTGCATAGGCTGATAAGCATCTCTTGTCATGTATTCTGTGTGAACGAGTCACGAGCTTGATAACAAGAAGTGTTTGTTTGATCATCCATATTCTGATTAAACTTCATGTAACGCCCCTTGCGAGCTGCTGACACTTAATATCTCAATATGTCAACTGTTTGTATATGCTTGCAAATAGCTGCAAATTTAATGAAAAATAAATTTATCTAGCCGCGAACATGTTTATATGTGTTTTTATTTGAAATATGCGCTGAATCGACTAGCACCTATTTTACAGCAAGAGGATATTCGGAACTTCATCGATAGCTCTTTGAAGCATGGTTATCATCTCCCCATCTTTCGTAAAGAACGAATTGGTGGAGATTCACATGGAATTTCATACTGGTAGGCAAACAATAACTTCAACAGGAATATGGAACACACTTTAAATCATAGTTTGTGGTCCTGGCATGGCATCTTACTTATCTGTTGTGCTGCAGGTATGAGAGGGACCAATCCTTGGGCATCGGTTGTATCGTGAAATTAGGCGAGTGGAGTATGTGAAGGAGCCAACCAAAAAAACTAAAGGGAAGGGAAGTGTTCCAGTTTATATCCTATCAATGGGAGGCTGTGGCATCCACTTCGAACAGTTTCAGTACAGTTGCCGTAAGTTTTGGAACTCGTCATATGCATTTCTTTAGGTCTGTATTAAGAAATGGAGCCATGATTAGTTCATCTTTGCCCTGTACCTAAGCACTCACAGTTATGATTATGTTATAATAATAAATAATAATGCTGTTGTTGATACAAGATGTTGCAACAGTCCATGACCTTCTTCTAAAACATGGTGGACACTGCTTGAATATTATTAATCTATGAACTTCCAATGGATTTGCATGATGACTAGTATAGCAATTCATGCTTGGGTCACGTAGAGAATAGACATGCTCTTTCTGAATTCCTAGCCTTTGTTTTGTTAAGCATCACTAGTTTCTATGCTGACACTGCAATTATGCCTTGGTGAAGAATGAATTCATGACAGATGCTTAAAATCCAGGATATAGCTTATCTAAGCAAACTGCGAGCTTGTGGTGTGATTGAATTGAATTGAATAAGAATTTGAACAGAAAATCTGTATATACTTTACTCCTCGTAATAAAAGTTAATATTAGTTCTTTATGCCAATCTTATTCAGGAAAAACTCTTTTCAAGTAGGAACAGGACAGAAGTCTCACTTGGCAAGAAGCTAAAGTTCAACTATCTTCCAGCGATTGAAAAGATTCATAAGGTATTTCACTGCAACTAGTTCAAATCGTTGCAAGAATAGGGTGCCTTGCTATTCTCATTTTGTAATAAGGTTACAATTGTCTTATCCTGCAGAAGAAAGAGAAGCTGCTCAAAAAGCAACAAAGAGAAGCCCTCCTCCTTGACAGCTACTTGACAGTGAATGGACTCACATCTGGCCGCTCTCGTCGTGAAAGGAAGCGTGTCACTTATACTTTTGGTAATTTTAAGTCCGAAGCTAACATTGTTGTTGATTAATGGGAAGTACTTTCATACAACCTACAATTACATTACGACCAAGTGTTGAGAGACATTTGGTTCATAATTGAATAAGAACCCAAGTGATTTGAACCATTTAGTCTTCTGGTTGTTAAGGAGTTGTTTGAATGGCTAAACTAGTGTTTCCTTGTTTTGTGCTGATTAGTTGTTGTACAGTTTTATTGTTCATGTAACCACTCCTTCATATTAGATGTGTGATTATCATTTCTGGCATTAATACTGCTATGTCACTACTGTCTCCTAATCATCATGTGATTTGAACTAGCTAAGTGCAGTTCAACTGTAAATCTGTGGCCTCATTGTCATTGCTGGTTTGTGTTTTTCATCACCTGAATAGTAGCTAATAATTGTGATAATTATTTCATTATTTTTAAAATGTCACCAAGCTTTATCCCAATTCCTAGTAATCTGTTAAAACTTGTACTGGGGTCATGAAGGTATTGCAGTTATTCGTCAAAGGGTACTCATTTAGGTCAAATGATACATGCATATACCATGTTTGTTAATGCGCAATACTGGAAAACTTCATTCTAAAGTCACACTATCCATGTGTTCATTTGAATGTATCACAATGTTTCCAAAAAAAGAAAGAGAAAGTATCACACGGTATCTATTGGAACAAGACCAGTGCGTATACTGTTTCATATTGCCCTGATGTCTGTCCTTATTTTATCATGCAGATGATATGAACGTTCAATAAATGAAGCCATAAAACAACAAAGTAGGTGGATTTTTTCTGTTCTTGATAGTTTTGTCTTGTAAGGATTATAGAAACAACACAAAACATGAAACAACTTTGTGGACTATATTATTGACAGGAAAAGTGAGAATGTTTCTGAGATGGGCCCCTCACCATTGTGCAAAGCATTATATGGAGAATCTGCAGCAAAGCCATATCGCTACCAAGCAAACAATCGTGAAGGGAAGGCAGGAACTCTTGATCGTAGGTAAAACCTGTAACTCTTGGTGTTTATCTGTTTCTCTTACAAAACTTATTAGCAATTGAAATGGCTTGTTCTGTTATAGCTACAGGCAGAGAAAAAGATCACAAAGGTACACAAAGACTTTGTGGAGGCTCTATCGGACATTGACCCGAACATTGACAGTGATGATGATATCATGGGGTGAAGCAGTCTATGATGAGGAATATCTTAGAAGTAAAAAACAGCAAAAGACAGGTCTTTCTGGAAATGATGAAAAGTTTCATTTGGAACAAGTTGCCAGTGATGGTGACAATGAAGTGGATCATTCTTTGAGTGTTAATGAAGACGCCGATGAGCTCCAATGGTACAAAAGATTTCCACCTCACAACCCTCAAGAGACCAACTTGAGATCTGTTGATGGAATCCAAATTGCATCAGACGCAGTAAGCGCTCCGCTCGTCCACGTATCAACTACCAACAGTATGATATTTCTGGCACAGATACAGAATTTGGAAAGCAAGAGAAATGCAGTACATCAGATCCAGATGTTGGCTCTGATGCACAAAATGATATGGAGGTCTCAACAACAAGCCAAGACCGAGAGGAAGAAGAAGATGAAGTAAATAAGGCACAGCAGCAACGCATAGAGAAAGCACTTGTTCCTAGCAGGGAGAGTAAAACTGTCCAGGGAAAATTCCTCGACCTAAATGAGCTAGTGCCTGGAGGTCGTTTTGATGATGCGCCTGTCTTGGTGAAAGACGAGCGCACAAATAATGGTAAAAAAAAATGTTCAGCGGCACATTAGGAGCGCTGGAAGATCCTCTTTTTTTGTCACCTGGGTATGAAATACTTGGGGGAAATTGCTTGGTTTAGCATGGATCGACAATAATCCAACCAATGAGATGGTGATACAGCATTGGTCTTGTTATGGCAGATAGCTGCTACCGACTACCACCAATGTTGAGCCAACGAGGAGATGAGACGGTCCATGAGCAGTGGCTGAATTCCCAGCCCATAAGCCAAGCTGTGTCTGATACTTGGAGTCGGAGGTCATGCTGAGATAGATGTATACTAGGCACACGGCACGCGTCGATTGGCGCTGTATAACTGTCATAGCTATATGTGTATCTCCTATTCTCCTCCATGTATAAACATTGATGATCGGGGGCAAACAGTGTTTGGCTATCTGGTTTTGGTATGCCTACACTCTGCCTGGCGCCTGCCTATCGCCATCAGTTTTGTCCTTTTCTTTTTCTCGTCTAACTGTCTAAGCATCTGCATTAGACCAATTCCGCTGTAGCATTTGTTTATGTATACGGAAATTCATTAGTGTTCGATCTATTCCGTCGTTACTTGGAAGTTGAACTTTCATGCCTGGTTCTCCACTATTACAGCACTGAAAGCTCATGAATAGCGAATGGTTTTTTCCATTCCAAGGATGTGGGTAAATTCGTGTTCATTGCCCGAGTGAAACTTGTAGTGATCTAAAGCAGTGCTGGGAACTCTAAACCCTCCAGAACGCGGTTCTTTTTTCAATATAATAAATAAAAATAAAAAAAGAAATAGCAGTCTCCAGAAACTCTCTGACCGAAGGTGGCCCACTGGCCCATTGTTGGGCGGGCCGCATTTCTATCCTGCGAGAAGTGGTGGGACCAGGCAAGGCGCGCCGAGACCGGCCCTCGTCTTGCCGACTGCCGTTAATACCCAGTCCCCTCACCGTTACGCGCCTAAAACCCTAGCAAAGGCGCCTCCCCTTACCGCCCGCCGCCGCCGCCGCCGCCGCCGCCATGTGCCCCGCAGCTGCGACCATGAACTCGGCCAGGGCCTCGAAGAAGCGAAAGCAGCCCGTCGTCGCGCCTCCGGAGTCGGACTCTGAGGAGGAGGAGTCGGTGCACGACACCGCCTCCGAGGGCGACGAGGAGGAAGAGGAGATGCGGCAGGAGTTAGAGAGCGAGGACGAAGACGAGGGGATGAATGAGGGGAGCGAGGATGATGACGATGAGGAGGATGAAGGCGAAGACGAGGATGAGAGCGAAGAGGAGGTGGAGGAGGTGAAGGAGACGGTGAAAGAGGAGAAGAAGGAAAAGAAGAAGAAAAAAGAGAAGGAGGTGAAGGAGACAGTGAAGAAGGAGGAGAAAAAGGAGAAGGAGAAGAAAGGGAAGGAGGAAAAGAAACCGAAGAAGGGGAACGGGAGCGGGATTCTCTCGAACAAGCTCTTCTCGGAGCTTCCCATCTCTGACCTCACTGCCAATGCCATCAAAGAGATGGGCTACACCCACCTCACCCAGGTACCGCCTACCACTGTTTAAAATTTTCCATCGCATAACTTCTTTGTGAATTGCTTCTGCTCTCGGCACAAGTCTGCAGTTGCTTAACTTCTTTGTTTTTTTAGGCTGAGATAGACTGCTCAAAAGTTAACTATTTCTGTGAAAGTTTGTTTTATGTGGGTCGGTTTGCTGCTCTGTTTGATTTTAGTATTGATATAGTGACATGGAGGCTGTGATTGTTTTCATGCTTGCAGATTCAAGCTAGATCGATACCGCATCTGTTGGAAGGAAAGGATGTGATGGGCGCAGCCAAAACTGGATCAGGGAAGACACTTGCATTCCTTATACCAGCAATTGAGCTGCTCTATCATCTTCGTTTCTCGCCGAGGAACGGGACTGGAGTGATTGTGGTTTGCCCTACAAGAGAGCTTGCTATCCAGGTATGGTTTGGGGTTCTTGATTTCTCTTGACAATTCAAGATGCAACAGTATTCCTTTTGATCGAGCTCACATTCTTTAAGGTTGTACAAGAGCTTTCTGGGAGAAACATTCGAAATCACGTGTCAATTGAGATAATAATTACAATTTGCTGTAGTTAGGATAGGCACTGTTGCTCATGTTACAGTGTCTCTAAGATAAGTTACAGAAAATTGTTCTTAACGTTGTACTTGCCAAATGTTGGCAAATTGTGGAACTTGAAAATGTAAATGAAGTAGTATCTAAATTTTGTATAGTTGCAGTTCTGATATTCTAAACATAACTTAATGAATTTAAGCTATATATTCCACTATTCTTAATCACTGATGATTTGTTTTCTCTAGACCCACAATGTTGCAAAAGAGTTAATGAAGTATCACTCACAAACTCTTGGATATACCATTGGTGGCAATAACCGGAGAAGTGAGGCTGATCAGCTTGCGAAGGGGGTGAATTTGTTAGTTTGTACCCCAGGCAGACTTTTGGACCATCTAGAACATAGCAAGAGTTTCATATACAAAAGGCTAAAGGTAATGGGACTTCTTTCTAGCACTTTCATTTCAAAATTGAAGAAAATCAGTCTGTTGAAGTAGCACCACATTTTCAAGTTGCCGCGTCAAGTAAAAAATGCAAGCCTGCAGTTGCATCTGTAGTTTACTGTACACCTACTTTCTGCATCACTCCTGCTTACCACAAAATTCTTGCCTGTAATATTTGTTTCTATCCTTAGAGCCATTTTCATCTGTTATATTTTCAGCTGAGTTTGGTATTAGTTCCCCCACGTTTGTAGATTTGATTTGCCTGAAGGGTGAAAGATTGTTGGACTGTTTTTTATATAGCTAAAACCTGTATGCATTATACTCTTAACAAGGAGAGGAAGACCTAGATTGACTTGGGACGAGGCGGTAAACAGAGACCTTAAGGAGTGGAATATTTCCAAGGAAGTAGCTTTCGATAGGAGCGCTTGCAGACTAGCTATCAGCGTGCCTGAGCCTTGAGCTTTGTTTCTTGGGTTTCATCTCTAGCCTACCCCAACTTGCTTGGGACTAAAGGCTATGTTGTTGTTGTTGTATTATACTCTTAACAAGGGTCCCAATTATTATATTGTCTAATGGGACAGGAGATTGTGTTCTAAACATACTGTTTGGCCGGGAGGGGCGCATGATGCGCCCTTTAGAATTGAGGAATGAAAAAATGCAGAAATACAAAAAATGTGGCAGTAGGATAGGAAGTTAGGAACACATCAGAGAAAAAAAAAACCTGAAGGCAATCAAGGCATGAAGCACTCCCCATATGGTTCACACTCCTATGCTCTTCCATTTTTCCTATGAATCAAAGGATGCCTGTGTAATTTGACGATATAGGCTTGCCTGGGCTACCTTACAGCATTACCTTCCTGGCTTGTTATGCGCTATCTGTTTTGTTTACATGAAAACAAAAAACATTATTCATGACCATGGATGCCAATACACCATGACTGATCCTGTTGCACTCCCACTTTATTCTGACTTCTAACAAAAGTCATTTTATTGATTCTGTAGTGCCTTATAATTGATGAAGCTGACCGTATACTTGAGCAAAACTTTGAGGATGATATGAGAAGAATATTTAAGTTACTACCTCAGGTATATGAGCTATGAGTATTGTCTTTTCATATGCACAATGTAGCTTTACTGTTGCACTAACATAATTTTTATCTGTTTCGTTGCATTATGGATGATTTGCAGAATAGGCAGACTGTTCTTTTTTCTGCTACACAGACCCCAGAGGTTGGTCGATCTGCTATCCGTGTGTATCCAACCTTATTTATGATTTGTATGGCTTGCTCTTCTCATGCTTTGATATATCTGACAGGTTGAAAAATTTGCTAAATTGTCATTTGAGAAAAACGAAGAAAGTAAAGAAAAACCAGTTTATGTTGGAGTTGATGATGATAATTTAAGGGTAAGGAACTGCTTCACCAGGCTATTCAACCATGCTTTCAAGAGTATATTGTAGGAAAATTGACCATGATTCTTTGGTAGGCTACTGTTGAAGGCTTACAGCAGGGGTATTGTGTTATTTCTAGTGAGAAGAGGTTCCTGGTTCTGTATGCTTTCCTCAAAAAGAAGCAGAATAAAAAGATCATGGTTTTCTTTTCATCATGTAATTCAGTCAAGTTCCACTCAGAACTTCTGAATTTCATTGGGATAGAGTGTCTTGATATCCATGGGAAACAGAAGCAGCAGAAAAGAACTACAACATTCTTTGATTTTTGCAAGGCAGAAAAGGGCATTTTACTGTGCACTAATGTGGCTGCACGTGGACTTGATATCCCTGATGTGGTGAGGTTTTGACTTGTTATTTACTTATTATGAGCATTAGACCAATGTTTGTTCCCTGCTAACTGAAGCATCTGATTCCTTCTTTAGGATTTTATCGTGCAATATGATCCTCCAGATGAACCAAAGGTTGGTTATTCTAAACATATCCAGTGAAAGTTACAACTTGCTTCCTCTTAAATGCAATTTCGCATTTCACTTTCAGGATTACATTCACAGAGTTGGTCGTACCGCACGCGGTGACAAAGGCAAAGGAAGTGCATTACTGTTCTTACTGCCAGAAGAATTGAAATTTCTCATTTATCTGAAGGTTTGTGTGAACAAAGTAATATCTGCACCTCCCCCTAACCCCTACTGAATCAATAGAGCTCACACATTTATTGGTTGTCTGCAGGAAGCCAGGGTTAACCTGACAGAATATGAGTTCAATCAAAAGAATGTGCCAAATTTGCAGTCACATCTGGTAAGTATATCCTTTCAGGATAGCAAATCATTTCAGTTCTGCTTCTTTTGTCATGTAATTGTTAATAGCTTGAAGTGTTGAGCAGGAGAATCTCGTTAGCGAGAATTACTTTCTGAATCAATCTGCAAAAGAAGCCTACAGATCCTACGTTTTGGCATACGACTCTCACTCTATGAAAGACATTTTTAATGTCCATCAACTTGATCTGCAGGTAAATGTTCTGTGAAGCTGACAAGTATTGCACAGTTGATATTTCCTAAAGTCCAGTTTATTCATTGAAACTGTCATGCTAGCAGATAAAGTTCAATGTCTCATGTCATGTTGGTATAAAATAAATGCTGCTATTTCATAAGCAATGCATGTCAATCTACGGCATGAGAATGAACATGAGTTAACTGCATATGGATTGGTGGGTTTTGATTCTGTGCATAAAAACTCAATGATCTTATATTGTATTCCTTGCCGTCTTACAGAAAGTAGCGGCATCATTCTGTTTCAAAAACCCTCCGAAGGTGAATCTTGGCCTTGAGAGCAGCGCATCGAAACATCGGAAGAAGATGAGGAGAGTAGATGGTGGGAGGAGGCATGGCATCGGGCCTTCTAATCCTTATGGAAGGAACGCCAGAGACGGTGGTGGCAAGGGACAGTTGGCGAGGTTTTAGAGAGGAAGAACCTTTCATGTCGTTGTGTATCAATACAAGAGCTTCATAGTTATCTGGCTCTGGAAAATTTTGACAGATCCCTTGATGCTAGTGTGGATGGGATATTTATGGCTTCTGTTAAGGGATGATCACTTGATGCTGTGCCTTTAAGGTGATGCAGTTTCCCCGCCCAGTGGATTGGTTTCATGCTACTTGGGTTACTACAAATGCGAATTGACCATATCATGTACAATCTGTGGCATTTGCCGTGTCAACTGGGCTTCAATCTTACTGTGGTAGCAATACAGTTTGGATTGAACTGTAAGGCAGCGAGCAAAGGCTCAGCTGCCGTGGTCAACTCATGCTGCCATTGCCCATTTACCAGCCGCTAACGTTGCCCGGCTATGGTTTCACCTAGAGACGGCACTCACGCACGCTGGCCGCCCGTCACGAGGCACCAGCACGAGGCTGCCTGCAGATTCGATGTACCAAACCACCACGATGCTTGTTGTATACTAGGACCACACCAACGCGTCACGCCGTGATTCAGGTTCAGGGTCACTACGAGACGACGCATACATCGGCTTCAGTGTCAGTCTCTGCCCTCAGATCTAGTTACAGCCTTGCGGGTAGACCACGACGCACGCATCGCGCAAAAGCGCGGCCGGCGGCCTGCACCCGCGCGCACTCGCTGTTCGGCTGTTGCTGCAGAGACCAAGCTGGACTAGTGGTCTTTGCTCGCACCATCCCACACGTGTTCTTCCCCATTAGGCCATTACTGACGGTGATCACCGTTCAAAGTCCAAGATTATCGTTTCCCAGGAAGTTCATGTCACTTGACGTCGAGTCAACTCATGACTTGTTGCATTGCAATTCCCACTGGGTCTGGGCACGATCATAGCATTCAGAAAATGGTGCTACTGGTATTATATCTTTTTTTTTTCATAAGCTGATGGAACACATTGGTAAAATTCACTAAACAATCCCCCTAATTTTACGGATTATTTGATCAGTGGTTTGCTACTAGAACCCTGAACATTGAAGAACCACAAGAAAAATCAGCAGAATTTCGGACGACAGATCGGCAATCTTCGTCAATTGAAGCTACTCTTCCTCCTCATCCTCTTCCTCGTCTTGCTCGTCTTGACCTTTTCCCCCACTGGCCTTCTTCTCCTTGGCCTCTTCCAACGCCTTCACCAAGGCGGCGAGGCACGAGTCCGGGCCGTCCTCGAGGCTCTTGGGCGTCAGGTTCTCCGCGACGTCGGCGGGCGTCATCTCCACCTCCCGCAGCAGCTCGCCGACGGCCTCGAACTGCTCGTGCGCGTCGACGTCGAGGTACGTCTTGGCCAAGAACTTGAAGGCCTCGAAGCCGCAGTAGGACATCTCGATGTGCTTGTCCATCCGGCCCCTCCTGATGAGCGCCGGGTCAAGCTTCCCCACGTGGTTGGTGGTGAACACGATGATCCTCTCGCCGCCGCACGCCGACCACAGCCCGTCGATGAAGTTGAGCAGCCCGGACAGCGTCACCTTGCTGCTCGTGTCCTTCTTCTCGCCGGCCGCCGCAGGGCCGTTCTTCTTGTCCTTGTCGCCGTCCTCCGCCGCGGCGGATTTCTTCTTCTTCTTGCGCGCGCCGGTGAGGTCGAGCGAGCAGTCGATGTCCTCGATCACGATGATGGACTTGCTCGTCGTCTCGATGAAGAGCTTGCGGAGGTCGGTGTTGGAGTGCACCGACGTGAGCTCGATGTCGTAGATGTCGTAGTCGAGGTAGTTCGCCATGGCGGCGATCATGGCCGACTTGCCCGTCCCGGGTGGGCCGTACAGGAGGTACCCGCGCTTCCACGCCTTCCCGACGCGGGCGTAGTACTCCTTCCCTTTCTTGAACATGTCGAGGTCGTCCATGATCTTCTTCTTCTCCGACGGGTCCATGGCGAGCGTGGCGAACGTCTTGGGGTGCTCGAACACCACGTGGCTCCACGCCGACCTCATGTACCCGCCGTCGCTCCACTGGTGCGTCGAGATGTTGGTGAAGAGCTTCCGCTGCCGGTTCTTGACCATCACGGCTCGCCCCTGCTGGCGGACGCGAGGGAGGTAGGTGTCGAGCACGAGCTCGCGGTGGCGCTCGAGGAAGAAGAGCCTGTAGAACCTGCGCTCCTCCTGCGCGGCGCCGCCGCCGGACCACCACGCGGTGGCGCCGTCGTTGCGCGGCGGCGACTTGGAGTAGGCCCACCACCACACGGTGGCGCCCTCGAACTCGTCGGAGACCTCCTCGCCGTCGACCATGCTGAGCACGAGCTTGTCGGCGTCCTTGGCGCCCTCGGCGCGGAGGTGGCGGACGCCGCGGGAGCAGGCGTCGCTGAGGTACGCCTTGACCTCCTCGAACGCGTCGCTGCGCTTCATCCGGCCGCCCTCGTACTCGGCGATGGTCACCGACAGGTACGGGTCCACCATCGCCGCCAGCCGCCGGGCGTGGCGGCTCAGGTGGCGCCCGAAGAACTGCTGCAGGTGCAGGTGCTGCAGGTTCTGCCACACCACCGTCCATAGCACGGCGATCAAGCTCAGTACGACGCCGGAGTTGAGCCCACTCAGCAACGAACCCTCCATGCCTCCTCCCACCATCTATCACCGATGATCACCAACACACACGCACACGCACACACTAGCAGCACAGCGCAGCGTGAGAGTGGTCTCTTGGTCGTAGCTGCTTGAGCTTGTAGTAGTGGCTCCCAACTGCCTCGCCCCCGTACTTATAGAATTTTCGTTGGGATAAGGGGCATCAGGCCACCAGGGGCTGCTGCGTCACGGCGGCGATCATCACCGACGGCGACCCGGCTCCGGCCGTGATGCCCAGATTTTAATTCGTTGCGTCCTCGATCTGGAGTGCTTGCCCGTGAACTCGTGAAGGACCCCCAAACGAGCAGCAGCTAGCACAGAGGCAATCACGCAACCGTAGTACAGTACAACAATCAATAGCTTCGCGTCGTCCTGCTGTTCGCCGCCGTGACAGGTCACGTCGACGTCGCCGTGTGGCGGTGCGCGGTTTTCTTTCTTGGCGACGAAGTGGCCGAGGCCGACATGGGGAGGGGAAAGAGTCCAACTAGGGCGACGTTTTTGGTCGGTTTCTTTGGCTCCTTCCGTCGAATTCGCATGTTTTTTTTTCTTTTGTCTGTCGTGGACGACGAGTGGGCGCCGCGTTGGCTTGCAACTGAAGAAAGGGGAGGGACGGTCACGTCGTGTCACAACTCAGAAGGATTGCACGGCTGGTAAAATACTCCAACTGTGCAGTGGCATGAGATGCTTTTCAAAATTTGGGTACAACTCATACTTTAAATCGTGAAAAAGAAATTTACTTTAGACTCTCCAGGCTCCACGCTGATGAGGCATGATGTGTTACTGTGTAAAGAAAGATTCTCTCCTCCTGGTTATATATGCGCCTTGGCAGGTTTTCTTTGTTCACGTGTTTGGACGTTTGAAAACGAACCGTGTCTTCATTTTAGCCATGTTCAGATTGAAAGAAGTGGGTGGAAGTTTTAGATGAATAGTGCACTGGGAATCGTGTTCTGTGAGTGGGGTGAATAAGAAAAACTTGTTGGAGACGTACTTTTTCGTGAATCTGAACACAACCGTCAGCGTATTGTAAAGTTCTTGGAATGTCTCTCTGTAAATATTTTTAAAAATATGTATAGAATTTCATGTTCCCACTATTTGTTTGGTGTGAGAGATTGGTGTTCAGATAAAGACCTGATCCCTAATTAATCATGGTATACGGTAGGAAAAGCGTATACGGGCGTGTTTGTACTCTGTTTTCAAAACAAAAAAGAAAAGAAAAAAATATCCCAACACTTTGGGCCTTTCTTTTCCGGTTGGCTACTGCAGCATTTGGGCCTTGTTCGGCCTGGTGGGCTGAAAATTTCACACGCTCGCTAATCCAGTGGACCTGGCGACCAGGACGACGACCTGCGCCTTCTTTCTCCGGTTGGCCGGCGTCCAAGCTCCGAGCACTCGTGTCAGGACACCCGAGCCCACCTCCTCGCCGGTGTCGCTGACGACTGGGATCCCGGCGCGCGGAGCAAGCGAGGCGAGAAGAACCTAACCGCCGCGCGGATGGCCGCGGCCGCGGCGCAGCTGCTGGGCGAGGACGGGCGCGGCTACGAGCTCGCGCGGCGGCTGGAGGCGTGCGGCGCGTGGCGCGCGTGGCTGGGCGACGACGCCGCGCACGCGGCGCTCACGCAGCACCTCACGTCCCCGGCCACATGGGACGCCTTCCTCTCCCCGGCCACCTCCCCGTCGCCGCCCCCGCGACCGCTCCTCCTACTCCAGCTCCGCGTCCGTGCGCTCCTCTTCGACAAGGCCTCCGCTGCGCTCCAACTTGCCCCCCGCGGCGCGGGCCCTGCCGGCCTACACTCCATCAACGCCAACTGTGAGTGCGTTTCACACGCTGTGTGCGCTGCTCGCGCCATTCAGTTAGTGGGATTTAGGGATCTGCTGCTCCAACCTCTGGGGTTCGCGGAATTTTGCGGAAAATTGTTCGGTGCAGGGCTTAGCTGCTTATGGTTCTAGGTTTCAGTGCTTATTATCCTGGATGGTCGGCTGCTTGTTTAGTGGCGTGTAGTAACAAGCTTCACCGTTTTGAGTTTGAGGCTGAAAATGTTAGTGCTGTGGTCATCGCGGCTTGAAATTGCATTGCTGGTTTTTTTAGAAATTACTAGACACATAATTCCGGGAGTTATTTTAAATATTAGGTTTGTAACCCTCCCTACTTTAGGATTTAGTAGGGGTTGGCAAGACATGTTAGCTTCTAGAATGAAAATTTGATATAAAGTTGTTATAGTTCATGATTCAAAGACTGATAAGGAGCTATGGCAAACATTTATCTCCATACTGTGCCCACTTTTTGCCCTCTTGTGCTCCAAAATGATCTGTTGTCCCGGCTCCTCTCCTTGCCTCCCATCGGGTTTTACTGTATTCAGCAAGTTAGGGTTGAATAAGCATCTGTAGTCATTCCCACTACTAGTAGTTTGAACTAAGCAAGGTTTCTGGGATACCTTGTTGTCTCTTCTAACAGACTGTTCTCATCGGTTCAGATAGTCATTCATCCTTCCGAAATTGCACCTCATGCTGATCAGGATCTGGCATCTTAACTTACCATACCACATTACTGTTTGTGCAAGACCGCAAGCTATTGTTGGGTTAGATACAGTTTGAATGCAGAAATTTATGCACATTAGGAAACGTTCCACTGTCATCTCACAAATGTCAGCCTGCCTAGAGGGTTGGTGTTTATCGCAATTCTTGCTTTTTCGTATATTTTTGGGCACCCATTCTAGGTAACACTAATTCTATGCTGGATTTAATTGGAATGCAAATGGCGAAACTTTAAGAATCTGATCACATAATTTAGAAACTACACTGTATTGATGTCTAGCATATGATTTGTGTGTTATTAGATAATACATAGCTTCCTGTTCAAGGTTCTTTCCGTAAATAAAAATCTTGCGCTTATTATCTAAATGTCATCTCTATATAATGCTAAACTTTCCTACCACGGCAATTTATTTACTTCTGAAACTTCTGTTTGGATTTATGTTTTAATATGCAGTCCATTAATTGGGAACACACAGATCCCAAATGTCCATGTCTTCTCTTTCTAGGAAGCTTGAAACCTGCATGTACGATAATAAATAAACAGATCATGAAATCATTTTGATAAATAAGTGATTGTTTTAAATAAGAACGCAGTAATGGATATCTTTTAAATCCAAAACGTTTGATGAATATTTTCCGGTTTATTATTTCCAGATCTTCAGCTTCATGGAGATGATATTTATTTCTCTTTGGAAGATGAGCAGGAAGATAACACGCAACATCAAGTATGTTAGACATTTCCCGTTTCGTGCTTGTTCTACATCCCAACCCATATGAAAAGTTCATACTGTTACTGTACTTTGTCATATGGTTTATTTCAGATATTTTACATTATTTTTATAGTTAAAACATAACTTTCATTGCTGCATGAACCATCTTTTCTCCTAGAGATGCTATTTTCAATCTTTCTTTATCAAGATTCTGGTCGCCCATAACTTCTGGACGTATTGTTGCTGGGATGGTTAATCCAATTCTTTGTGAAAAGGAAAATCGCAGAAAACACCTGGAGGTTAGGTTCCTTATTGGAAAATTAAATGTTGGCACTTGTCATGCTATAGCCTGCAGCCTGCTGCGTTGATCAATGTATCCTGTCACTGTGTCAATTGTAATTTCATGACACGCACCTTAAGTCAAGTGAACAATATTCCTTACCATTGAGTACTTGGGTATGGTGCGCAACTCTTTGTTACGCGTTTCCCTCAAAAGAAAAAGAAGAGCTCTTTGTTATGTGTTTTGTCTGCAACTCTTTGTTATGCAGTTTGTAAACTGCTGTTCTATGTCGTAATTCCAGTACTGGCATGCTAAGCAAAGATGACATCAATTCAGCTGCTATATTCTGATGCTTTAAGACTCACCATACTGCAGGAGCATTCTAGAAATATGTTTAGTTGTTATGTGTTTCCCTCAAAAGAAATAGAAGAGCTCTTTGTTATGTGTTTTGTCTGCAACTCTTTGTTATGCAGTTTGTAAACTGCTGTACTATGTTGTAGTTCCAGTACTGGCATGCTAAGCAAAGATGGCATCAATTAAGCTGCTATATTCTGATGCTTTAAGTCTCCCCATACTGCAGGTGCATTCTAGAAATACGTTTAGTCCAAGCAGGGAGGGTTCAATGTTGTCTCAAAGGCATAATCGATATGATGAATTACCTGACACATGGTACAAACAATATGCTAACAAATTCAGAACATGGCACAGCACGCTTTGCTCTGACAAAGAAGTACCAAAAAGAACACCAGAGGGAATGTCTGACTATCTGAAGATTTGCAGTGTACATAAAAGGAAGAGGGCTGTGTTTATGGATGATCCCGGCATATCTGCCCCCATGGTGGAAAATGGGCCTTCCCTGCACTCAAAGAATGCTGGGGAGCACAGCAATTCAACTGATGAAACTTTAATTCCAGAAATTAGATTTCCATCCGACTGTGTTCCAGAAAGTGCAATTCCTAGAACAAGTAGAACATCTATGACAAAAAAAATAGAGGTTCATGGGGTTCTTGATAATTTACCAGCACCAGTTAGCCGCAACACTGCAATGCTTGAGAGGTTTGGCATGGTGCCTGAATATTACAAGACAGGAAACAAATATAGAGGAAAAGATGGGTCTAGAGTAGAAGGGAAATCCTTAAGCCAAGAGCAAGCATTGCTCATGACAAGGAAGTTGGTTGCTCGCTACTTAGCAAACTCAGGCTTTGCAAGTGGAACTGCATCCTCTATTGATGTTCTTTCAGAAATAATAATTAAGCACATATGTAAACTGGGTCGGAGTTTGAAGCTTCTAACTGATAGCTACAGGAAGCAATTTTCATCAATTGAACTCCTTAAGATGTTCCTACAGACTATTGGCTACAGGTATTGTCTATTTTATACTGGCTTGATAATCTATCTCAAAGAGTTTACACATCTGATTCATATGACTGCTGCTACAACAATTTTTGTAGATTTATCAGTTCATTGTAATGTCTACCCCTTACACTTATATAAGGAGAAAGTCCATTTTTTTTGTCAATACACAGGAGAACTGAGCATCATTGTATTAAAGGAAGGGAAGAGTCCAAAATAGACTCACACAAATACAGAAAAAACACTCACAAACAGACTCACGCACACACACCTGCACTATACAGATCACTTCTTACAACCCCCAAGCGTCTTCAGTAGGCAAGAATACTGGAGAGTAGGTCCTGACCAACCAGCCCAGGGGCTATCCCACCCCTGAAGCGACCCTTATGGAGAGACCTTTAGCACCTGCCATAGACCACAGCAGGGTCTCATCCCTCAGCAAGACCAATACAGAGCTCAGATTTGGAGTAGATCCATTGAACACACAATCACTACGATGTCTCCAAATGGTCCAACATCCAAGAATGATTAGCGAGTTGATCCCTTGTCTCAACTCCCCAGTAATTGAAAAGTCCATTTTTTTTAATGTTACACATTGTATTTATAACTAAAAGCTGAAGACCTGAAGTTGAGTTGGAGGAATAATATACCGAAACTTATATCCCTGTAGTCATGGATTTCATCCCTGCATCTGTACTGCTATGTTCCATCCACCAATTAGATTCATGTTGAACTTCTATAGTTGTAATGAGGAAAGGAAAAGGAAAATAGGAGGATGAATGGCAAAGGGCCACAAAAGATGAGCTGTTGTCTTTTGGTCATCTCTGTTTGATAGGGTCTGGGTACAAATTAGACACTATCCTGCACAAACTTTGTTTAGGGGTCCACCTACCCAAATTTCCATTGTATCTTAGCACTTCTTCAGGAAGCCTTTGGAGTATAGAGCCAGAGAGGCAGAGCCATGTGATCACATTCCAAACAACTGGCACTGGTATCTGAACTCATACTGTCAAGTTTGAGATTTGTAAAGTTGCATGCTGTCTTTCCTAGTCTTAGCTTCTTGCTCTCCGCTGCCACTCAGATGGATTGTGGTTGGGGCTCCATAACATTTTAACATGCCCAGACACCTTCCTTAAGTCCAGATGGCTAAAATAACCAGTCATAATGTATCTGGACATTTTGATATAGGTTCACTCTATACCTGGCATGATTCTGCACACACACTATTTAGAAAATAGCCGCTGAAGTCATGATTGAGATTTTTATGTAACATGTAGTAACATTGGACCATTGATGGAGATCACAAAGATGGGAAATAGAGTGGCCAACTACCCCATTCATCAAGATGCACAAGGTCTTCAGTCACAACATCCAAATTCCCTTCTTCATGCACAGCAGGTATGTAGTTACTGACTTACTGGTAATTGCCATACTTGCGGTTTGGTTTATGTTCCGTAAATTTATTCTCTGTTGCATATGTAATATTCTGCTTGAGAAGAACAGTTTACTAGATTAGGAAAATGTTCATCCTGCATATATCCAAAACCAGGCAAGTGTGATAGGATTTACCAACTAAGCAGACCCTTTGGTGATCTAGGCTGCCTGCCACTTGAGTCAGTTGTGGTGTTAGATATTACTTGGTTGTCAATATTGGTAGCAGGGACAGGATACTGTCATTCTTCATACCAGATTTCAGTGTTTACATTCTCAGTTTGGTTTGGATCCCAACATAAGTCGTTAAGGAACTAGTCTAGTGGTGGTTTAGCTTAAAATCTGCCTGATTCGGTCACTTCCTACTCAGATATCTGCTGTATCTTAAGATTTGCTAGTCAAAGAATACTCTGAATTCTGAAACAGATCCATTTATATGGGTGCAAGGACCATATTAAACTTTGCTAGAATGTGCATAACAACATGGGTAAGTACTAAGATGAGAATTTCATTTGTGGACCCTCTCTCGGTTAACACCTATTTTGTTATTTGATACGGACTGAAAATGTGATTGGCAGTCCAGGGTAACATTTATGCCCTAGAATTTACCTGCTGATCTAGCCTTGTTTTAGATATCCATTTAACAGCAACAATCTGTCAGCACCACGATGAGAAACTTTTCTAGTATATCTGTTCTTTTAAATCCATTGTTCCTTCAACTACCTAAGCTGTTGCCAGGCTTGATAACTGTTTTCTGCATATTTGTACCAATATAGCTATCTGCTCACGGGAGTCTAATCATTTTCTGAAATATCTTTGAGAGCATGATAATATTGTTTTACTATTCTCCCATTCGTTTTTGACATTGTATGCATATCCGCAATTGACAGCTTCCAAGGCAGTTTCCTCCGCAACTGCTTCAGAGTCTGACACCACAGCAGCAGCAGCAATTTCATAATTTGACACCACAGCAGCAGCAGCTTCTGCAGCAGCAGCATTGGATGAGACGCAACCAATTGAGCAGCCCCCGTGGGGCTCTTACAATGGCAGACAAGAACCAGCCCATGGCAAATGTGAAGATCGAGAACACTATGGATTCTCAAATTGATAGCCCATATGGATCTCTTACCAGACAGCAACAATTTAATCTAAGACAGCAGCAGCTGCTGCATCAGCAGCAGCAGCAGCTCCAACAGCAACAACAGCACATCCAGCAGCAGCAGCAGCAACAGCAGCTTAATCAGCAGCAGCAACATCTACAGCAGCAGCAGCAGCACCTACAGCAGCAGCAGCAGCACCTACAGCAGCAGCAGCAACAGCTTAACCAGCAGCAGCTTAATCAGCAACAGCAGCAGCAGCACCTTCACCAGCAGCAGCAACTTAACCATCAGCAGCAGCTTAACCACCATCAGCAGCAGCAACATCTTAATCAACAGCAGCAGCAACATCTTAATCAGCAGCAGCAGCAGATGGCCATGTCAGCAAATCAGAATGCACAGATGGCCATGTCAGCAAATCAGAATGCACAACTAGCACAGCAGTTCAAACAAGCCCCCCCGATGTGAGTATTTGCTGCTCAAGCCGTTGGTCGTATGGTTTAAGTGCTTCTGTATTGTTGCCTGGTTGAACCCATGATTCCGATTCCAGGAACCCATACGGCATGCGCATACCGCTTGTGAAAGTAGAAGCCTTCCATGAATTGGTGAGCGGGGACTCTTCGCTGAAGCAAGATAACGACCCTAACAAACTCACTTCTCCCAAGTGATATATCCTAAACGAGGAACGCACATAGCCAAAATGTAGCTGTGGTGTACAGTACAAAGGATAGCTTCTGCGATCTGTTGTGGTTTCCATTTTCTCCCGCACGAACCTCATCTGTTTTACCGGATTGTATTTTAGATGCAAGGTATTTGGCTCACTTATTGTTCTTGTACCGCTCGTTGCTAAATACCAACTGATACCACTCGCATATGTTCCGTTCCAAATTTGTTCTTTTTATTTAGATTGGTAGTTAGTACCAAGTATATGTGACTGGATATAGGGGATATCTAAATACTTAATATTGTTAATTATTTTTTGAGTCAAGTACATCACCGGTTTCGGGTGATTTGCATGTTTAGAGACTTATGATGTACTTCACTCTTATTTATATATCTGAATCTGTTAAAACGACCCACGATTTCGTACCGGGAGAGCACATGTCACAATCGTTATTACTTCTGTCTGAACATGTGCATTCACCACTGAGCCGACGCCGGGTGTCGTCTGCTGCCAGCTGCTGGGCACCCACAACTTTGAGTTCAGGTACGCAGCTGGACATGCCGTTCGATGGATCGATCGATCTGGCGTGCGTTTGGCCAATTTGGGTGAGCGCGAGTGCAGGCAGCAACAACGGCACAAGCCGCTATTATCCCTCCATCGAATAGTCGAAGCGGTCACGAGCACGAGTTCTTCTCCAGGTTCTAGATCATCCGGCTGGAGAGGGAAGACGATGGATGTCTCGGAAAAATCCTTTCTCCGATCACGACATCGTGACACGGCGAAAGGGACCAGCTGCGACCTCTGCATGGGCCACTCGGGTTTCTCTCGAGTGCACGTGCCCGTCGGCCGTAGAAGCACTCGGATTATTTTGGTCGCCGCATTGATTCGACCTCACTCACTTTCGTTCTTTCCAGAGGACTCGTATTCCTTGCTCTGCCCGGGGCATCGGGTTGTTGCTTGCGACCGAAAGGTGAAGAGGCATCACATCCGTGGGCTTTGTTGCCCAGATCACTTGCTTTATGATCGCTTTTTTGCTTCTCCTGTGCAAGGTTCTCGCTATCCAACAACCCAGTCGCTTCGCCTTTCGAAAAGCTCTATCCTCCCACCCAATCACAACGGCGAAGAATCGATCTCAACTCACGGACGGCGATTGTGTAAGCAAATGAAGCAGTCTGGTTCGGTATTAACAGGACAGATCAGAGGTCACACACGCAGGCGCAGGCTAGACTGCGATTACACACACACACTTCGTCATCAACTTTCAATTCGATCGAGGTACATCAGTACATGCATGGGAATTGGTGGTACAAACAATCGCTACAAGCGTAAGTACATATATAGCGTGGTGAATGAACTCTTCGTTCCTCGATCCGGAGCTGAAGCCGTTCCTGTACACGCAAGAGCGCGGCGCTCTGTGATCCTAGCTGACGAAGATGATGGAGGGGTCGCAGCAACACTCGTCGATCAAGCAGCAGCAGCAGAGCGCAGCGAGACTGCAGATAACAGATACAATAAGGAGGCACAAAAAGTGAGCTACCAACTACTAAACTGAAGAAGAACAGGGACAAGAGGCAAAGAGCTTGTGGGCCTGGGCGTGCATACCAGCCTTCAAGGAAGCTCGGCTGCCTCCTCGGCGGCGGCTGGGCGTACTGCGGCGGCGCCATCACCGGTGGCCCCTGGTACGGCCCCTGGTAGTAACCTTTTTTTTTCCCCAACCACAAACCATGAAAAAACTTCTTGTCAGCACCACCGCCTAGCAAGCCTCAAATAAATCGGCCAAGAGACTGGGCAGAAGAATGTAACGATCGATACCTTGTGCCGGGTAGGGGTAGGCGTACTTGGGATCACTCATCTTCCTCCTGGTTAGGCTTAGAATCAGAAGCAGGCGTGCAGCAGCTGGAAGGAAAAGGGTGGCCGATGACGCAGAGGCAGCAAAGGGAGATGGAGCAGGTGATCTGATGGCGTTTGCGACAGGGCCTCGTGCCTGGCTTTTATAGATAGGCTGCGTCCCTGCGGCGAGCGAGAGACGTGGCCGCGTGACGTGTCGGCCTCACGCTGTGGCGCGAGAGGGAGTTGGACGGCTGGAACGGAGCCGTGGAAGGAAGAAGGAAGCATCTGGAATGGCCGTGGCCGAGGAGTCGAACCGGGCCCGGGAAAAAGCAACTGCTTCCTGTTCTTAGAAAAAAAAAGCAACGGCTTCTGGCGCGTCGGCTGAAGCCGTGTGATGACTGATGAGGCCATGAGGGTGCTCGCGGGTTGCCTGCAGTGGTGTGGAGGCTGTGTTGGTTTCTTGGGTTGCGTTGCTTCCTTGGCTTGCGAGGCTACGTCGATACCTTGCTGTCTTGTGCTGACGAAACGCGGGTTCAGTTCCTTCGCCGCGTTATTCCTTGCGCGCGGAGCCGGCAGCCAACACGGCGGCTTCTCGATGGCACACGTCGGGCATGTTTCAATGCATTGCTCTCTCTCGTCTGATTCCGTGGTCAGCGTGGCGACGTTTCTTCACGGCGCGAGGAGTACACACGGCGAAATTTCGCGCGCACCAGCAGCTACTACGGTATGTCGGTATCGGCTTTTGTTTTCATACTACAGACGGGTGATGCTGATGATGGTGAGTTCGAATTCTTGAATGATGATGATGGTCAAGGACTCGAGGTTCTGAGGCTCTCGTCGCTCGTCGGCGGAACGATTTTCCTGATGCCAGTCAACTTTCTAGAGAGGCCATTTTTTTTTAGAAACTGGTAGGTTCCGGCCCACAGGGTCTGATGGGCCTCCTCGGAAATTGGGCTCAGCCCATTGCTTCCAGAAGAGAAATCGTTCGCATTGGATCGCTGCTGTATGGCCCATGCTCCGGCCTTTTGTATTTATGATCTAGGTAGGAGCAATTGATCGCCGAATTATGGCTCGTGCATCTCCAACTTTGTTTCTTAATTGCCCTGGTTCGCGATACTGTCCTACTCCTACACGAAATTCGTGTGTGACAGTTAAAAAAAAAAGAAATTCGTGTGTGACGACACTACTACTCCAACAACCTGCAGGTTTCTGTAATTTTTTTTTTCATTTTGGTCCTTTTCGCGTAAGATTTTTACATATGGACCCTTGGGTGAAAGATTTTGGAAAATGGACCCGAAGCTGCCCAGGTATAACAGGTGGGCTCCATGTCTCCTGGCGCCTACCTTTGCCACGTGGGATCCAGCGTGGCTGGAACCCTAGAGCGGGCGTCGAAGCTGGGCGCCAGGTCCCCTGGCGCCCACTAGTTATACCTGGGCGTCAGGAGACACCCTGGGTACTTCACGCGGCCACCAGCCCAACCGTTCTACTGGGCGCCAACTACTTTGGCGCCCAAGTTACATAGCTGGGCGCCGAAGTAGTTGGCGCCCACCTGCCTGAAAGGGAGAAGTTCAATGTCAGATTCATCGAGGCAAAATTTGACAAATCTGAAAATATGACAGAAATACAACAGAATGAAAATATAGTCAAATACATATAGTGTAATACACATAGTCCAATACATATAGTCCAAAACATAGTCCACACGACAATTCTAGTCCTTATGACAATAAAGTCTAGTCCATATGTCACTTAGAATGACGCTTTCGAAGTGCGTCGGTCCCCGGCGTGTGTCGTGGAGGAGGTCGACGAGTGCGTGTAGGGCGCTGTGACGGCTGGGTGGCTGGTGGAGCCCCAGAAAGCTGGGAGGAGCCAAGCTCGTCGTAGTCCGGGAGGTCGTGCTCCTCCTCCTCCTCATCCTCCTCATCCTCCTCGTGCCCCTGCTCCTCTTCTTCGTCGGACTCCGAGTCGTCTTTCTCACGCTGAGAGCTGAAGGTGGCTGCACGTGAGGAGCTCCTTACCGCTGTCCTGTGGGATGACGCGGAAGCGGATGGGTGCAAGTTGTACGGTATGTGAACATCCCCGGGCCGAGTCCTGCAACCGACACGAGCTCGTTAAGTAGCAGACAAAACAAGGAGTCAAGGAAAGCTCTCAAGTTTGCATTTGTGTGTAGGCCCAGCGGTGGCAGGACATTATCATCCATCCTGTTCCACTACTCGATCCTCTCACGGTGGTAGTCAAGGAAATCTGTCACCTTTTTCTGCCGGGCCCGATCGAACCTGCACAATGAACATCGAAAGGAGAATAGGTACGTGAGAGAAAAAAATATAAAGCTTTCATGAAGATATATTCTAGTGTTCAGTTCGGTCTTACCCATGCAGCACAGTTGACGTGGACACCCTAGTCACACAATGAAACCACTTTCATCTTCTCAAATTAAATCCCTCACGCTACCACCATAATGCAATGTCACTAGTTTATCCATCTATTCGAACAAAGACAAAAAAAATAATTATATTACATCACTAATATTGCATCAACGTAAATTTAAACTTTCACATTGAATTTCCCATACATATAAGGGGGTTTTAAATGAATTTTGGTAAACAACCAACAAACAACATAAACATTGACACAAATTGCTAGAAAATCGCTCACATACATCCACATTGTTCATCTACATAAATAATCCAACTTATTCTTAGTAGGAATCGAAGATTCAATGCATCTATCCTGAACTAGGTTTTTCGATTTCCACTATAAATACAACAAGAAAATGAGAAAAAAACATGAGGGAAGAGAGTTTACCTTGCTCCCTTGAGGAAGAAGGCGGCGGAGGGGGCCGACGGCGGCGGCTGGGGCTGGCGGCGCCACAGGGGGCGCCGGCAGCGGCGCCTGGCGCCTCTCTGTAGAGGAAATGAGGAGAAGAAAGAAGGAGAGAAGATGAAAGGGCTGGCGGCGGCTTATGTGCCCTAAAGTCCCTTAGTGCCCAGGTATAACTGGTGGGCGCCAGGGGACCTGGCGCCCAGCTTCGGCGCCCGCCCTAGGGTTCCAGCCACGCTGGATCCCACGTGGCAAAGGTAGGCGTCAGGAGACATGGAGCCCACCTGTTATACCTGGGCGCCAGGAGACCAGTTTCGGGTCCATTTTCTAAATCCTTTCGCCCAGAGATCCATATGTAAAAATCTTATGCGAAAAGGTCCAAAATGAAAAAATTACCAGGTTTCTTGGAGATGGTAGCGAGGACTAGCTAGAAGAGGACATCATGGCCCGCCAAACGTTCGGTCCAGTAGTGGTTCCAGTAAGTGGCCTAACCTAAGCCCATCATGCGTTTAAACCTCCCAGTAGAGCCTCGCTCACTCAGCTGACACCGAAGCCATGCGCAATGTGAAGAGAAGATGAAGGCTGTATTCAGTGGGTAGAATTTCTTTTTTTCTTTCCTGGCATGCGTGTTATGTGAGGGGAATGAATAGGAAAGGTGAAAAAGAATTTTTTGGAATGCGTGTTCTGTGAGGAGCATGAATAGAAAGTAAAAAATACTCCCTCCGTCCCACAATATAAGGCGTAACTCCTTCAACACAGAGACCAATAAACGCATTTAATTCTACTTTAGCAGC
Source organism: Digitaria exilis (assembly GCA_015342445.1). Classification (NCBI taxonomy): domain Eukaryota; kingdom Viridiplantae; phylum Streptophyta; class Magnoliopsida; order Poales; family Poaceae; genus Digitaria; species Digitaria exilis. Next base: position 28,321 of record JACEFO010000407.1, read on the forward strand.
CAATAGAAAGAAACAGAATATAATAAATATGTTATTTACACCTAATAGTCATTCATTACACGGGAGCCAAGAAGGAGGCGCCCTGTATTTTGAGACAGTAAAAAAAAGTGATTACGTCTTATATATTAGGATGGAGGGAGTACTTTTTAACTTGAACACAGCCGAAGCCCCTGATAGTGATAGCCTGATAGGCGACTGGCCGGTACGGCCCTCCCTACGCCGACCAGTGTGCGCACGCGCTCGTTTTGCATTGGTGCAATACCATCTGTTTAAAAAACTCGAGTTGTAAACGCGTCAATTGCAAGCTTAAGGCTACGTCCACTACTCTAAAACTCTAAACTCCTTTTTTTTTTGTCGGAGTGCTGATCAAAGGATTACTAGTGTGCTGCCGCGTAGGCGCGTACATTATTTAATTCATGGACGAAAGGAGTATTATTAATAATTTATTTTACTTTATTTATTTTAACGACGCACGCGTGCAATAATGTCTGCCGGTCCTCGCCATCGGCGACGACCTTAGCTAGCTGACTGATAGCATAGGATCGACTAACACCACCTACCATATTCCATGATGACGTGATCGGGAATGACGTGATCGGTGACCATCAGCTTATTGGCTCTTGAAACGTTTCAACTGTTAGCTGCTTGACGGGAATGCATGAATGGAAAAAAGAAAAAAAATTCTTATATGCCATATTGTCATTGGCTTAAACTCTAATCCACCCTCTGCCACCTAAAACAAATATATCTTCATTGCCACTGATCTTAAAATCTAATCTCCTACACGTCATTTTTATGCCATTGCCCTTCATGAGCTTATATATTCCAGGTACGTTATGAACTCGACCTTTCTAATAAATTATAAAAAAATAACTACAAAATCTATTTAATCTTTTTTATATATAGTACATGCATTATTTCACATAAAAATGGCACGCAGAAGATTATATTTTAAGATCAATAGTAAGATATGAGTTTTTTAGGTGGCAGATGAGTATTAGAGTTTAAGTCAATAACATAGAAGGAATTTGCCCAATGAAAAAAGGGTTTGCAGTTTGCACTGCCCGGGCACACAGAGAGGGAGGATGGGTCTGTGATAGATCCCAAATACCCAATTCCCAAATATTTCAAGTCTCTAGTGATCGACCAGCTGCCAACAATAAGATTATAAGAACACCATGATACCTAGCGCACAGGTAGTTGCTGCCTGACTGCCTCAGCGTCTTGTCATGGACAGCACTCACCCGGCTCAAAGGATCTTTTTAGTTTAATGTAACGTAGAGGAATAAAGGAACTAACTTTTCAACAGGTCAAAGAGAGCATGCGTGAATGAACGGAAGATCAATAACATGCTGTCGCCTTTCCTGATGGCAAGTTGGCAAATGTAAATCACCGACCGGCAATCAGCAGTGTGGGCCTAGAATGATACTACTTTCTTGCTTCGTCCTCCTTGGGGTGTTCTCGTCGTATGAACTGGCCGGGTTCTATGCTGTAGTGCCGTAGTGCTTGTGTCTTCAATCTGACATCAGCGTTCACTGCCAGTGCGCGCACGGCGGCCGGGACAGCAACGACGTACACGTGCGACGGCCGGTAATCGACGACAATGCAAGGGTCCGGTCGATTTGATTATGAGCTGCACGCCGCAAAATCAAGTCGGCCGGCCAGAATTTTATATGATATATAGTAGATCAATAATGCAATCAATCAGCCATGGAGTTTGAGTAGCTCTTGCCAAGTCGAAGTAGATCACTAGCTACTCAGTACTGATCACGTGACGTATCATCTGATATGGCCAGTGTCGTTGGCTGCGGGGAGCATTTTCTGATTCTCCACGCACGGCGCCGCGCCCACCAAATGCCTGCCAACCGAAACAAACAAAATGCAAGCAGCTATTGTAGACGTTGGGCGGTTTGTTGGAGTGCCTCCGTGCCCTTCCCTGCAGCCGTCCTTAAATTGCACATCGCCACCCACCCGCTCGCCTCGCCACTTTCTCCCTGCCTAGCTGGCAGCTGCCAGCTGCTTGATTAAAATTTTCCAATGCAATCTTGTTCTACTCGAGCGGCATCGGCGGCTAGGCTTCACATACATTTCTATTCTAATCCATCTTCATTCCATGTGCCACTTGATGTACTGTATGTACGTTGCTCCACGTTGCCTCCAAACTTGACAAAACGTCTTTCTTGTCTACTATAGGGAGCGTGGCGATTTAATTATTATGACAACTGAAGCATGTCTGATTTTATTACAATTGCTTCATTATATTCTCTAGATGCAATTCCTTTTTTTCAGACATATTAGTGGTGGCATAAAAAGACTTCCACATGGCCTTATATGCAATTAACGTGATTTCCTAAAATGGTGGCTACGAGTTAGTTTTAGTATGCAGATCAGGTATAACCATTAATCACGCAGATAATTGTTGTCCTACTTGCATGATTACACTGTTTTGTGGATTTGTTTTTCAAAGTTAGAATTATATTTTTATGGGATGGGGAGGAAATATTGTTGTTATTTCAGTCTATATTTGTCTCCATCAAATGGAGTATGATGTAGTTTATCCTTCCTAGCTAATTCCTCTCGTGGGATTGATCTCTGTATCGTACTCACGCTGTCAAGCACCTTGAGCAATTTCGTGTCCTACTGAGCGAGCTAGTAGATATAAGATACCGACGGGAACGAGAGTTGAATCGTTGTCAGTTTGTCACGGTCTAGGTATCAGGCCGGCCGATTCAATAAGACAAACATTATCCTACATCCGTATCAAAATATGTATTGCCAATGACTTTTAGTTACGACGTTTGACTATATATTCATCTTGCTTTTAAAATATTATAAGTATCACTATTTATTTTATATGTGAAATAAATACGTCATAAAAACTATTCTAAGTATGACTTATTTTCTTTTATATTTGTAACATTTTTTTGAATAGGAGGAATGGTCAAACGAGGAAAAATCATCTGCAACAAACATTTCGATGCATAGGGGAGTACTATACCTACTTATCAGATGGGCTTTACACCGGGCTTCACCTTATTCTGCTCTTGGACTTGAGCAAACATGCTGTTGGGCTCCACTTACGAACGTGGCCAACAGACAGTGATAAGTAAGAGTGTGTCTACTTGAGAATAATACTGACGAACCTGTTTTTTCAAACAAAAAAATTACTGATGAACATTGATTAGCATGCAACTTGATTGTGGAACGTGTGGCCAACAAACCTAGCTAGATCTAACCTTGCTTGCTGAACTTTTCTACAATAAAAGATCCACCGTGTCTTCACGCTTGATATTTATTTCAAACTAGTGGCCAGTCGAAACTTTTAGAAAGTGTGGCGCCAAAACCAACCCCACCCAAAAGGAACGGAGAAGTCCCTACTACTCTTCTGTCGCTTCCCCTTTGTGCGCGTGGCAACGCTGTGCATCTTGAGCTTCGGGTGCTTGATCCGATCCCAAACCCAGGAGGCCAAGAGAGACAAAACAAACAGCGAGCACCAAATGGCCCATCACGCAGGAGTTAGTTGGACGTCGATCTGACGGATATGATCGATGAAGCTAGCGGAGGCTTGCCACTGTGTTGCTCAGAGCCTCAGACGCTCACCACCTCGTACCGTATAAACTCAACAGTATAGACTCACTGATGAGCAGTCACAACAACTGTGGCAACGAAATGCCATTTTTTTATTTTTCTACTGTATAATTTAGAGATATAGCAACCTGTGAACACGAATGTACGATACAAGGAGGTAGCTAGCTAGAGAGCCGGCTGAGCTGAGTCGGTCGCTCGCTCGCAGGCACACTGAACAGCGAGAGAAAGTTTTTTTTTTTTAAAAAAAAAATCACAGCGAGAGAAAGCTAGGAGACCAGCAAGCAAGAAAGATGGGCAGATGGCTACTACTGTTCATCGATATCGTCTTGTCCGTCGTCTTGCATGTTCATTTCCGATCCGCCATTTGCCTTCTCCTTGGCCGCCTCTTCCAATGCGTTGAGCAAGGCCTGGAGGCACGTGTCCGGGTTGTCCTCGGAGCTCTTGGGCGTCAGGTGCTCTGCCACGTCGGCCGTCGTCATCTCCACCTCCCGCAGCAGCTCTCCGATGTCGACGAACAGCCGGTGCGTGTCGACGTCGTGGTACATCTTGGCCAGCGACCTGAACGCCTCGAAGCCACAGTAGCCCATCTCGATGTGCCTGTCCATGCGTCCCTTCCTGATGAGCGCCCTGTCCAGCTTCTCCACGTAGTTGGTGGTGAACACGATGATCCGCTCCTCGCCGCAACACGACCACAGCCCGTCGGTGACGTTGAGCAGGCCAGACAGCGTCATCCAGCTCGTGGTGCTGCTGCTGCTGCTGCTGCTACTGTCCTCTTCGACGATGGCTGACGTCGACGCGCCGCCATTGCCGTCCCCTGCCTGCTTCTTCTTCTTCTTCTTGCGCTCTCCGGTGAGGTCGATCGAACAGTCGATGTCCTCGATCACGATGATGGCCTTGCGCGTCGTCTCGATGAGTAGCTTCCGTAGCTCGGTGTTGGAGCGCACCGTCGTGAGCTCGATGTCGTAGATGTCGTAGTCGAGGTAGTTAGCCATGGCGGCGATCATGGTGGACTTGCCCGTTCCCGGAGGGCCGTACAGGAGGTACCCACGCTTCCACGGCTTCCCGACGCGCGCGTAGTAGTCTTTGCCGTTCTTGAACGTGTCGAGGTCGTCCACGATCTCCTTCTTCCTCGCCGGGTCCATTGCCAGCGTGGCGAACGTCTTGGGGTGCTCGAACGCCACGTGGCTCCACGGCGAGCCCGTGTACACGCTGCAGATGTTGGTGAAGAGCTTCCGCTGCCGTCCCTTGACGATGAGCTCGCGGCCTTGCTGACGTATGCGCGGGAGGTAGGCGTCGTTGACTTCGCCGTGGTAGCGGCCGTGGTACCGGATCGTGAGCTGCCGCTTCTCCTGTCCGGAGGCTCCCCCGCCGTCGCTCCGTGGCGGCGCCTCGGAACGCGCGCGCCACCAGACGGTGGCGCCGCCGGCGGCGAGCTCGTCGGAGATCTCCTCGCCGTCGAGCATGCTGAGGACGAGCTTGTCGGTGGCGTCACGGCCGGTAGCGCCCTCGGCCCTGAGGTGTTGCGCGTCGCTGGCGGCGCAGGTGACGCTGAGGTAGGCCTTGATCTCCTCGTACGCGCTGCTACGCCTCGCCATGCGGCCGCCGCCCTCGTACTCGTCGAACGTGAGGGTCCGGTACGGGTCGAACAGCCGCACGAGGCGTCTCATTAACGGGCGGCTGCTGAGGTGGCGACCGAAGAAGGTGTGCCGCAGGGGCAGGGCCGGCGATAGAAGCGTCGTGTAGAGGTAGAGTAGCTGGCTCGCCATCAGCGCGGTGGATGTCAGGTGCCAGCCGCTGGCCGTCGAGCTCGGTGGTGGTGGTAGTGCTCGGTCGCCGGCGGCGGCGGCGGCGGTGATGGGCAGGCGGTGTGGGTCGTCGGGGAAGACCATCCGGGCGGCGCGGCTCAGCTGGCGCCTGAAGAGCCGCCAGAGAAACGTCACGATGGCGGTCAGGCGCAGACCTTTCCACCTGGCTGCTTCAGTACCAGCCATTGGCGACCCTTGCTTGCTCTCTGTGAAGTGTGAACTACTACTACTCCTCTACTGAGCTAGTGACCTTCACCTTCTTTTGTGTTGGAAGTGAGTAAAAGTGACGCTGACTCTTGAAGTCTTGATGCCCATGCATCCCCGACCTGAGTCGAGTGGTTTATATAGAGGAACCAAGGGCCTGCGGCTCTGTGCCACCGAACGAAGGCCCCCGGAAGTTTCGCGGAAACATAATGGGTGTCGTCAGTGTCAGGCGCTCAGCATTCTTGCTCATGTCTCGTAGTGGCGGAGCGGAGAAAGGCCATCCGTTGCTTTTTCTTTGTTGACAAAGTGGAGTATACTTATTATTCTTTCTAACTAATTCTCTGATGGCGCCAATAATATGACAAACGCGGATTCCATTGTATTGGTGAACAGTGTTTTCCATTGGATTTAGCAAATTGAATCAGGCTCCTGCGATGCAGGTGGCAAACTAAAGGGGAATAGTATAGCAGATAGAAAAAAAATTGCACTATACTCCAGAGCCGGGGATAATGGAACCGTAAATCCATAAGGTGCATTTCAATGTTAAGCACAAATTTGCATCCTAGTTTACCTTCTGAATGTCATGGGTTTGTCAGTAAGTTCACATTTGGACCAAGGTTTCAAATCGATTCAGTAAGTTCACATGAGGTGGCGCCCAAAGAAGGTGTGGATCGCACGCTGACCGGCGCGAAACGAAACATTCCTGTGGGCCCAGTCAGTGGCCTCCCGCCCTCTCTCTGATTGTCCGATGAGAGGGCGGGCAGGCACCCCAGACCTGCATGAACGTACCATGATGCATGCATCGCCGAGTTAGAGGAGCCTCACAATTGACAAATCACAACAGACGCGTGCAGTACAGGCGGCGACGCCTTTGTGATAACCTAAGTTGCATATTTATCCCCCAGTCCCTCTCAGTTCCTAATTATCCATAGCGAAAATGGTCAGCTTCAGGTTAGGACCGTCAGCTACTGTTAGATAGCTCCACTCGCGCGTATCTCTTGATCTGATCAAGTGGTCATCAATGAGATCATCGATCGAGCACGTCGGAGACACACGCACGCGAGGCTAAAAAAACTAGGGTGATTAATTCCCCAGCGAGCAAGATGACGCACGGGGATACGCTAGCCGCGTGTTCTTCTTCTTGCGATCCTCCTGGAGGATAACCTTCTACTCCGTAGCTCCTTGGCGGCTAGCCGCCATGGATGGCCTCAAAGATGATGATATGTACATGTTCCATTTGTTTCAATCAAACGTTTGCCTAACTTTGATAGAAAAAAACTTAGTAGTAGTGCCTATGATACCAACATCGCATTATTAAATGGAACTAATTAATCTGATCTTGTTGACGTTCATATGTATTATTGTTCCACTAACTTGAACTTTAGCTCGGAAGCAAACTAAAACGGCCTATATTTTAGATCGTTCACGCCGTTTGAGTAGCGCATGACAACTTGAAATATACCACTCTACTCACCACTCGATGTGCATCCTGATGATGGCAGCGGGCGACAACCATGTTAATATATAATGAATCAACTAATCACCCCACGGAGAGATTCACCGTACCCTGCCGGATTCATACGGGAACCACCAGTAGTGGGGATACCGCCAGAATCGGATGGAGCATCAAATTATTGCCATTGGGCATTGGCATTGGCATTGCCAGAAACGAACAAGCAGCAAGCAGCTGTCGACCCTGTCGTATTACACGTTAAAGCTGGCTCCGTGCCTTGTCATCGGCGCCTTTCACCAAGTCACCAATGACCGACTCACTCACACATTAGCCCTCTTCTTCTTCTTCTTCTTCTTCTTCTTCTTCTTCTTCTTCTTCTTCTTCTTCTTCTTCTTCTTCTTCTTCTTCTTCTTCTTCTTCTTCTTCATGCCTAGCTATACGTTTTCCAATGCAATCTCTGAAACCAGCGGCGGCACGTACGTGTCGCCTGCCAGCTCTTGCGCATCGGTCCCCTTTTGGTTAGTTGGTTTTAAATTTAATTTTCTAATGCATACAAATGAGCTACTTAAAGATGTACTCTTTTGTTCCAAATTACAATTTACAAGAGTAACTTTTGTCTAAACACATACTAGTAACCGTGTATCTAAATATACCAAAACGATTTAGAACGGAGAACGTAGGAAGTATCATGCATGTACTTCCAGTCTTCGAGCACGGAAAGAGAGTACGGTTTCATTGCATCACATGAAGCTAGCTAAGTAGTAATCCTAGCATATATATAAGCGATCGTGCTAGCTCACAGCAATGGTCGACGCCCGTAGGACAATTAATCATTTCGTCATATTTCTGAATCTGGCGCTGGTGTCGGGGATCTATATTTGCGTTTCTCTGTCGGCTCTCAATCCTCATTTTAGCTGCTACTACAAGTGACCTCAAATCACCGATCGATCAGTTCAGCCCGCCGGGTGTGCCTTCTCTCCACGCGCGGGTGATCAGTTCGATCATGATTATGTTCGATCGTGTAGTGCTGACGTTGATGGAACGACATATGTTTTTTTAGATCAATGGAACGACATATGTTAATCATATCATCCGGACTCCTCGCTAATTGCCAACAATGGCGAGCCGTGCTGGAGCATCAGAGAGGTTTCAGATGTTTTTTTTTTTTTTTTGAGCAAGAGGTTTCAGATGTTTTGGTGCTCGGCCATCGTCTCTAACTTGGCTTTCGCTTCCGCCGCCGGGTGCCTTCACGACACGTCGACACCGCGGCCCACCCAATCCCAGAAGAAACAAAATCATTGGGCTCAGTAAATGGTCCAACAGTATGTGGCCCATATTAAGCCCAACCGGACGCATCAAGTGGTCGTGGGCTCGTGACTAGCGTTTACCATGCGGTTTTCTTCCTCCCCGCGAGCCCGCGACCCATCTCCTCCCTTCTTCGCTCTCCCTCAGCGCCCGCCGCTCTCCACGCAGTCGACCCGTGCGCCGCCCTCCAAGCTCCTAGCTGCAGGTCGTGTCCGGCTGGTGCGGCGACGGGAGGGCGAATTGCGGTTCCCGTTGTTCATCGAGCGGCGGGGGCTTCGCCCGCGACGAACATCCCACAGGGGTATGCCTGCCTATTCCCCTCCCTTCCCATGGTCTCATCCTGCTGCGCGAAATCAAACACCCAAATCCATAACGTATGGTATTTGTTTTCGGATCTGACCATGATATACTAAAATCGATCTTGGAACAGTTATGTACACACATGTTCTATACTGGATCCGCCCCTGCATCCGAGAATGGAGTTGCTTTTTATATTAAATTCACCTTTTTTTTCCTTAGGGTTTGATGGAATTTTGTGGAAATTAAGGCCAATGGTCTGTGAACGTAAGTGTGAAATCACATCACACTATTTTGATCTTTTTACGATCTTTCAAATAGAGTAGCTGACTGGATCACATCGCATCATTTTGTGACTGGAACTTTGTAGAACTGCCATTCCACTGAAAAGAACAGGAGTTTTTCTCGTTCTTATTTTGATCTATAGTAGTAGCTACTGTGAATGATCGAGAACTCATCAGTGCATAATCAAATGGTTCCTCAGCAGCAATGGTCTTACACGCTCATTGGAAGTGACCAAGGGAAGCTCACTAAAATTGAAATATGCCCATTGCATTCTGGCCTCTTTATGGATGGTAGAAGCATGTGTCTTGTAGCAACAGTATTAAATTAACGTTGGAATATTCAATGTGATGGTATGTTTGTGTATATGCTGATTCTTTCCTGAGCATCCAACACTGTAATTTAAAATCTACTACAAAATTGAGATGCAACTTAACTGAAAGGAAGGTGCATTATTGTCGCCTAATTTGACAATTTCTTCATTTGTTTTTCCTCCTATGGTCACTACTTGAAAACAATTGGTTTCAGTAGACAAACTAGTTATCTACAATGAAGTAACCACCATTGGACCTAGGGCTTCATGTGTGTGCAAATGTTGTACAGAAGAGAGATTTGTGTAAGCCATGCTCATAAATAGTTTTTTGTTAATCAGTATGACGAGACTAAGCAACTACAAGGACAGACATTTTCTGAAGTATTTTTACAGAACGATGTTGACCATCATCAATACTAAGTAACGTGCAGCATGTGTTTTTGATCAATTAAAGTTGGATACTTGGCTTCAAAGTACTGATGACCTATCTCTAGTAGGTTGACTTCTGTATGATCTCATTCCACTATGTTCAGAATTTATGTTACTTACCAGAAATTACATTATTATATTATACTATGTGCGTCTCTAATATGCTTGGGATTTCTAACATGTGAGTTTGGTTTGTAGTGTTATACCAGGTTTATCCTTGGATTTTCTAACTAGATCTAATTCCATTCTAGAACCTACAAAACCAAGAGCAAAGACTTTATAATTTGTTCATTTTCCTAGTTATGTTTTCTGCAATTTCATGATGAAATGACATATCTGTTCAGATCAGATTTATTCTTAGCATCACCCTTGCATAGATATGTAGTTGCAACTGCAGCATATCCTAAATTTGTGACATAAGCACTAAGCTAGTGCTGTTCTGTTTCTATTTGTTTTTCTTGTTTGTTTCTTTTGCCTTCATTTGTATGTACTGTTTAAACACTCGTAGCAATTGAGTGACTGCTTATCTCCCTTGGATATGGTTCTAGCAGTGTAGTCAATTTTTTTGGTTTTCAGATTATGAAAATCATAAAACATATTTGATATTTGCTTTATGTTATCATGATCATTCATCTGCCAAATTGATAAGCCCTGACAAGACAGGTATTTTTCTCAGAGACATGGAACTGGGTGATAAGGCAGTCGGTTTTCTGCTAACGCTAACGAGCTTATCCATCTTCACCTACTACACGTTCTGGGTCATTATCTTGGTTAGTAAACTCTAAGCTTTTCTCTGTTTCAGTTCAAGCAGAACTGTTATGACTTGAGTTCTGAATGGTTATTTTGTTTCTTTTATTCCCACCTAGCCATTTGTCGACAGTGACCACTTTGTCCACAAGTATTTCCTGCCTCAAGAGTATGCAATTTTGATACCTGTGATAGCCGGCGTGGTTCTCCTTTCTTTCTTGAGCGTCTTTGTGGGCCTCGTGATGCTCAGGTCAAAGAAAAAGAAGAAGACCACCTGATTGAGATTGACATGTATACTGCAATATTCTTCCCTTGGTATGATTAAATCCCATAGGTTCTGTGTCAATGTAATTGCAAGGAGCTCGGTAAACAGTTCCATCATATTGAAAGGTGACCTTTCCAAAAAAAAAATATTGTTGTTTTATTGTGAAATGTCTATTTTGCATAAAAAAAATGGTATGTTTTGTATAATTTTGGGTTCAAGCCAATTAAGGATACCGGATTTTGAACAATTGGGCTGTCATGAAGAGCCAATATTCACGATCTTCTGATTGTGGCATGTCGTTTTTGTTTATTGCATCAGACAGCTGGCTTGCTCATTCTTGCCACCCTGGCATTGTTTTTTGCCTTAAATCAAGCAGCAAAAGCTGTAAATAATCGTGACTCGTACCTCGTGGTCGTGGCCTTGGTCAAGGCATTGAAAGCGGCGGCGACCAACAAACGTACAATGTTCAGCCCACCAGGCCGAACAAGGCCCATGCATGCATCGCCGAGTTGGAGGCCTCACAACACTCGTACAGTACAGAGTACAGACGCCGCCGCCTTTGATTTGATAAGCCAAGCTGCATATTTCCCTGTCAGTTCCTAATTATCCGCAGCGAAAATGGTCAACTTCAGGTTAGGACAGTCGGCGACTGCTAGCTCGATCGCGTATCTATCTCTTGATCATCAATGAGATCGTCAATCGAGAGTACGCACGCAAGGCTAAAAAAAACTACGGTGGTTGCGTGCGGTGCGGCCGGTGGGCGTTTTGGAACGGAGACCGCAACTTCTTTAACAAGCTGCTCAAAGACGAGGATATATATTATATTCCCTCTTTTTCCAAGTTACAACTCGTTTTAGCTTTCTCTACTGCATAACTTTTGCTCTCCTGCATAACTATTCAAACTTTGGCCTAACTTTGATGGAAAACTATTTTTTTAGTAGCACCTAAATATGGTGCCACATTGCACTATTAAATGGAACTACCTAATTTGATGCTGTAGACGTCGATGTATTGTTGTTCGATAAGCTTTAAAGCTTGATGTTTAGCTTGGAAGCACTTTAGCTCGAAGGATATGCATCAATCGTTCATGCTGTTTGAGCAGCACATGGCAACTTCAAATAGACCACTCTCTGCTCACAACATGATGTGTACTCTGATAATGGCAGCGGTGACAACGTTGTTAATGGAGTAATAATATAATCAATCAATCAATCACCCCGCCGGGAGATTCACCCTGCCGAATTCATACGGCAACCACCAGTAGTGAGGATACCAGAATCAGAGCTGTGGCCTACGGGGAGCACTTTTTCTCCACCGAAAGAAACAAACGCAGCTTTTGTTCGACCCCCCTAGAAAAAAAAAGAACAAAAGCAGCAATCAGTTGTTGTACACGTACGTGCTGGCTCCGTGCCCTGTCATCCGTTCCGACGACCCGACACACTCACCTTCTTCGTCGTCTTCTTCTTCGTGGTGCCTAGCTGAAAGAAATCAGGGAACGTGGTTATCTTGGCTCACCATGGTTGCATGTTTATACCTATACCAATAGGTCAAAGAGATACAAGAGATATGTTTGTTACAATTGATTTCAAAACTATTCTATCTCTAACTCAACCGGACTCTAAATTGTTAGAGTGCTATTGTTACAAGATTGATGCTATATCTCTAACACCCTCACTCAATCTAAACTATCTTTCTTTACAAGATTTAGATTGCTTCTAAACACTTCAAACTTGTGAACCGGCAAGGCTTTGGTAAATCCATCTGCAAGCTGATCATTAGTTGATATTAGTCGAACATCTAACATCTTGTTGACAACTCTTTCTCTAGCAAAATGAAAATCAATTTCAATATGCTTGGCACGTGCATGAAACACTAGATTAGCAGCCAGATAGGTAGCTCCTAAATTGTCACACCACAGACATGAGACCTGTTTTATAGGAACTCCAAGTTCAGCCAGCAATGATTCTATCCAAATCACCTCAGCAGTTGCATTAGCCATAGATTTATACTCAGCCTCTGTACTTGACCATGCAACAGTAGCTTGTTTCCTTGCACTCCATGAAACAAGGTTGTCACCAAAATAAATAGCAAAACCACCAGTTGATCGTCGATCATCTATACTTCCAGCCCAATCAGCATCTGAGAAAGCACTGATCAACTGAGAACTAGACTTTCGAATCCTCAGACCAACATCAGTAGTATACTTAAGATATCTAAGTATTCTCTTAACTGCTGACCAATGAACAGTCGTTGGTGAATGCAAAAACTAACAAACCTTATTCACCGAATATGCAATATCAGGTCTTGTTAGTGTCAAATACTGAAGTGCTCCAACTATACTTCTGTAATGTGTACTACCATTTTCCTTTAATACTTCTCCTTCAAATTTGGAGAGCTTTTCCGAGGCTGACAATGGTGTAGGCGAAGGCTTACAATTTGTCATCCCAGCACGTGCCAATATCTCTCTTGCATAGTTGGCTTGAGAGAAGAGTATACCATTTTCTTCCTTGGTTACCTCTATTCCTAGAAAGTAATGTAAATCTCCAAGATCTTTAAGAGCAAAATCTTGTCGCAAATCTTGCAGTAATGCGAAATGACTTCCTTTGATGATCCAGTAACAATTATATCATCAACATAAATCAACATATAGATCGTAACCAGACCTTTTCTATAGATAGAGGGAGGTGTCTGACTTAGAAGATACAAAACCAAGCTTACAAAGCTTAGAACTCAACCTTGCATACCAAGCACGTGGAGCTTGTTTCAACCCATATATTGCTTTGTCCAACCTACACACATAGTTAGGTAAAGCAGGATCTTCAAAGCCAGGTGGCTGACTCATATAAACCTCTTCTTCTACAACAACATGAAGAAACGTATTCTGAACATCTAATTGACTCAAACACCATCCTTTAGATATTACAACAGATAGCACAAGTCTTATAGTAGCGATTTTAACAACCGGACTAAATGTGTCTTCATAGTCAATACCATACCGTTGTTTAAAACCTTTTGCCACTAACCGAGCCTTGTGCCTATCTATTGATCCATCAGATTTCTTTTTGATTTTATAAACCCACTTGCAATCAATAACATTATTACCTTGCTTGTGTGGTACCAAGTGCCATGTCTGATTGCATAAAAATGCCTTGTATTCTTCTTCCATAGCCCTTTTCCATTTAGGATCATCTAGAGCTTCATCTACACTTTGCGGTTCACCTGTAGTAGACAAGAGACCATATATAGTACCATCATGAAATTTCTTAGGTTTAGTTGTACCACTTTTCAACCGAGTGTTTGGTCGAGACGATGCAGGCAGCAACTGATCAAAAGCAGCAGCAGACTGATGAATATTTGTTTCTCCAGTCGTGGCCACATCTAATCCGGCGTTTGGTGTAGAGGATCCGGGCTGCGGCAGCACGGGCGCGGGAGACAGCGCCATTGTCCCCCTATGTGTCGACGCAGGAGCAGCTCCAGCACCCTGGGACGAGCCAGACGGATCCGCCTGGGATCGCGCGTCCGGTCGGGGCAGAGAATCTGCCGGGATCCCATCGGCTGGATTGTCTGCGGCTGGAGAAAGTGTAGCTTCTTGAAAAACATTGCTTCCACTAGGATTTTGAACAACTTTTCCTGCAGAATCTTCTTGATCACCTGCACCATCCTGTGTATCACTAAACAACTCATTAGTAGTATTAGGATCACCACAGTTTACATCCCCAAGTAGATGTGATGGAAGAAGAAGAATTTATTTTCTAAGAAGAGCCCCGGCATTAGGATGAAGGCTAGCAAAAGGGAAAATATTCTCATCAAATACCACATCTCTAGAGATGTAAACTCGACCGGAAGCAATTTCAAGGCACTTGTAACCTTTATATTGCGGGCTATAACAAAGAAAAGCACATCGAGTAGAGTGGAAGGCAAGTTTCTTGGTATTGTAGGGTCGAAGATTTGGCCAGCATGCACATCCAAAAGTGCGAAGGGTGTTATAGTTAGGATTTTCTTTGAGAAGAACTTTAGATGGTGTGCGAAAGGCAAGGAGTTTGCTGGGTAGAATATTTATGAGATGAGTAGCTGTGATGAAAGCTTCATCCCAAAACTTCAAGGGCATCGATGCATGGGCAAGGAGAGAAAGACCAACGTCTACGATGTGACGATGTTTGCACTCCGCTGCCCCATTCTGTTGATGAGCATGCGGGCAAGAAACTCTATGAGTGATACCAATCTTATGAAAGAAGGCATCAAGCTTTTCATACTCTCCCCCCAGTCGGATTGAACTGCAATTATTTTCTTATTGAACTTGCGTTCAACCAAGTTTTGAAAATTTTGAAAGACTTGGAATACATCATATTTATTTTTGAGCAAATAGATCCATGTGTATTTGCTAAAGTCATCTATGAAACTCACATAGTATGAGAAGCGCCCAACAGAAGTAGGTGCCGCTCCCCATACATCGGAATAGATTAGATCAAGCGGAGAAGTAGATATACTATTAGACTTTG
This sequence comes from Digitaria exilis, assembly GCA_015342445.1. Taxonomy (NCBI): domain Eukaryota; kingdom Viridiplantae; phylum Streptophyta; class Magnoliopsida; order Poales; family Poaceae; genus Digitaria; species Digitaria exilis. Next base: position 43,508 of record JACEFO010000407.1, read on the forward strand.
AATAAGGTAGTCGATGGCTCTTGGCCATCTGACATGCATCACACACTGAAAGAGTATTTTCTTTTGCACATGGCAACTTATTGTATCTAAGCACACGCTTGACTATAGGAAAAGCTGGATGACCTAATCTACTATGCCATCTTGATTGAGACGGCTTATTGACACCATAAACTTGTTTGTTGGGACTTCTCTGGGGGCAATCTGTGGCGAGAGGATAAAGACCGCCCTTGCATCTACCTCGATGTAGAACTTCACCCGTTTGTCGATCCTTAATAAGAAAGAATTTTGGATGAAATTCAATGTAAGCATCATTGTCAGATGTAAGACGATGAACAAAAACTAGACTTTTGCTGGCGCTAGGAACATGAAGGATATTTCTTAGATGGAAATCTTTGTTTGGGGTATGTAAAATTGTGTGACCAATACTACTAATGTGCATACCTGAGCCATTGGCAGCTTGGACTTGATCACGGCCATTGTACTTGTCACGGACTGTGATCTTCTCAAGTTCGCTGGTAATGTTGTCAGTGGCACCACTGTCAACATACCAGTTTGTGTCTACTCCATATCCTCCAATTGTTGCGCCAGCCATCCTGGGATTATGCTCTTCTTCATCATCTTCCTCATATCTGAACCAGCAGACAGCTGCGTCATGGCCTGGTTTCTTGCAAATCTGACATTGGATAGCCTTCTTCATCTTGCTTCCTTGCTTGGCAGATCCTGAGCTGTTGGATGTTCCATGTCCTCCTCCTTGATTTCCTCGGCCACGACCTCTGCCGCCACCACGGCCACGGAAGCCGCCGCGTCCCCTCGACGCGGTGTTGACCGAGGATGGTGAGGACTGTCCTTCACGGAGCATCTCGAGTCGAGCATCATTGGACATAAGTTGAGAGAAAAGATCACTCATCGTGATATCATCAGTGCGACCCATAATAGATGAGACTACTAGATTGTAATCTGAATCTAAACCAGTAAGAATATGGGACACCATCACATCATCTTCAATAACTTTACCAACAGCAGCGAGTTCATCTCGTAGACCTGTCATCTTGGTGAAGTATGCGGCCATGGTGGAGCTTCCCTTCTTGGTTGTGCAGAGCTGCATACGCAGATTAGTTGATCGCGCACGAGAGGTACCAGACTCGTGCCGACGTAGGTAGGGTTGCTACTTGAGCCAACACTTCTTTGGTGAGGCTATTGATCAAGTAGCTAAGGAGTTGCTGGTCTTTTACTAACCAGGTTGTTAACTCTAGATTGGGGACGATGGTCTTCTTGCCGTCCTTGTCGACACCCTCCATGGTTGCCGGCGGCATTGGCGTCGTCCCATCTAGGAAACCCACGAGTTGAGCCGCCCGAATTCCAGGCAGGATCTGTGCCTGCCATAGCACGAAGTTGTCCTGGGTCAGCTTCTCAGAAACCGCCGGGCCAAGTGCCAATTGCGTCGAGCTTGAGGACGCCATAGGTGTTGAGGCTAGGATGTTTGTGGAAGGTGGGCTCTGATTACCATGAAAGAAATCAGGGAACGTGGTTGCCTATCTTGGCTCACCACGGTTGCATATTTATATAGGACCAATAGGTCAAAGAGATACCAGAGATATGTTTGTTACTATTGATTTCAAAACTATTCTATCTCTTATTCTATCTCTAACTCAACCGGACTCTAAATTGTTAGAGTCCTATTGTTACAAGATTGATGCTATATCTCTAACTCTAGCTACTACGTATAAGGTTTTCATGCAAATATCTGAAGTAAAACAGCGGCGCGTATGTCGGGTTCCAGCTCTTGCGCATGCAAGCGTCCCCTTTGGTTAGTGTTTGGTTTCACATTTAATTTTTTATTCTAATTTGATTAGTGGAAAGAGTACGGTTTCACTGCTGCTTCCAATGAAGTTAGCTAGCATATGAATGTACGATCGAGGTCGCGCTCTAGCAATGGTAGACGGCCGGCCGGCGAGGCCCGTAGGGACGTAGGACAATCATGTCGTCAAATATACGCTGAATCAGCTGTGATTCTGAATAGGATCTCGCCTGCCGACGCTAATACTGATCGATGGAAACGATATATGTGTATCATATCATCCGGGCTCCTAGCTGATCGCCAACAATGGCGAGCCGTGCTGGAGCATCAGAGAGGCTTCGGATATTTTGGTTGCCCAGCCATCGTCTCTAACTTGGCTTTCGCTGCCGGCGACGATCGTCGGGTGCCTTCTCTCCACGACACCGCGGCGCGCGGCGGCGGCTAATGCTGGAGAGGAGCTGACCCCACCCAATCCCAGAAGAAACAAAAGCAAAGAGGCAAGCATACGCCGCGCCTCATCATCCGTTCTTTGTGCCCACCTCACGTGTATTCAGTCAAAGAGCACGTGTTCCATTCAGCAGCACAATCATCGAATCACAAGTCATTATTTTATTTTTCTATTATTTTTATATGATGCAAACCTCTTGTGCTTTCAAGAAAAATAGGAATTTGTCAAGCATTTTTATTTCCCATCATGAACAAGAAAGTACCTTAATTATGCTTACTCCTCATGTGTCACATTTTTTTTTGCGGGCTCATGTGTCACAATTTCATTAGACAAACGAACGGTACCACTAAGTTTCCAACATAAATAATCTCAGTGCAAAATCTAACACACGCTCAATCTCCCTCTCGAATGTCTAGTGTGGGGTTCCTTTTTTCTATTTGTCGACAAGAAACGACGTGCCGCGCGAGACGGCTCTCACAAACGCCACGTCGCCACGTGTCCGAAAGAAACAAAATCATGCAGCTTGCACACGTGTCGCGTCATCTCTCCCGCACGCCTCACCACCGTACCTTTTGAGGCCCCACCCATGGCCCATGGCCTGACCCACCCCGGCCGTCGTTTTCCAATCGATCTGTAGTCGTCATCGGTCTGGGCCGACCAGATCTAATAATCAGTTGATGTATCAAGCATACAGTATATAACTATATATGCATTAATTTCCCGATGCCGATCATGACTGTGACTAGAGCACTATTAGTAATGAGCCTTAATTCTTTGGCGCCTGCCATGGACGACGACCCCAATAAGTATATCAGAGCTAGCTAGAAAGTTTTCTTGGACGGAGCAATATGTTCCTTGGCTGTCGTTGCCCTAGCAGCGGCATTGTACGTCATGCATGCAATCATCTTTCGTATATATCATCGACCGGTCGAGGGCGCGGCGGCCGACTGCGGCGTGGCGTGCCCGCACTCGACCATGCATGCACACAAGAGTTGGTATGTATGCACAGCTTGTACACTGGGTGCCCCGTCACCAAGAGCTAAGTTGTGCTGGACGACGCCTGTCGATGCCACGGCTCGCGCGCTGCGGACGATGCGGTGGCATTTGCTGCTAGTGCTTGACCAGTTGACCGGCCGCCGGACAGGTGCAGTGTGGCAAACCAATCATCCATGGCTAGCTGCTAATTATCAGTAGAGTATGTAATTACTCTTACACACAGGATTTTTTTTCATCCGAATTAAGTGAACCGAGACAAGCAATATGGCATGCACTGCATCAGCCGCATGTACTCCAATGAAGTTGTTTAGTTGGAGGAAATTGAACGAATTTTACTGTAGCAAAACTTTAATGTAGCAAAAGTTTGTGAAGGGAATCATAGTTTTTAATAGAACGAAAAGACTAAACTAATAGTAAATTCTAGGGGTACTAAACAACTCCCAAGTGAATTGAAGCTGGTGCGTTCAGCGTGTTTCGATGCATAAATTATTTTTTTAGTGGATGAACATAAGATTGTGTCTATTTCATTGATATAGAGAAAATTTACAAAAACTAGCTAACCGATAGGTATGCTTAAAACTAAAAGTTCATTATCGCACTAGGAGATTCTCTAGGCAGCTGGCCCCTATCGTGATCCACTCGGTTGCCTTATTCTTTTTGCTACAATTATGTGCATCGCTTCCCTGTGGTGCCAGAAAACTCGAGCTTCTCTCCTCCTAAAGGATCAGAATAGTGTAGGTGTAGCCTTTCTTGGTATACCTCGAGTTGTTGTGATGTTCAAGCAACAACCATTCTAGACATGTCATACTTTGTGATCATTCGCACGGATCAAGTTCATAGCCATGTGTGCCTAGATTCTCTTTGTGAGTCGATATTCTGCCACTAAGTGGTGAGCCATATCCATCGTGCATCTGCATAAGGGGCAGGTAGGACTATGGCCCCATCCGCGCCGCTTGAGCCTATATGAGGTCCATACTCTGTCCTATAAGAGGAGCCATGCAAAGATTTGCACTTCGGTGATGCGCCTGCGAACCCGATACCAGCAAGATTGGGGTTGCTACATCCTTGGAACTGAGCTTTGTATGCATAAGCCGCTGAATAGGACCCTTTTGGGTGAGCTTCTACGAGATGTTGTCTTGGCATATCAATTGTAGCTCAATACCTCGCGTTAGATTCCACAGGATGACCTATTCGTGCAAGAGTGGTAGGTGGAAGCCGGAACGGTAACATTTTTCCTTTTGTTTTCCAAAAAAAAAAAAACAGCCCGATGTCCTTGGGGCGCGTCCTCTATAGTAAGGATGTTCAAGAAAATGTCTAGCTGTGTAGTAGTCCATACATATATATAGCCGTTAATTGTGTCTCCTTTTGGCTTAGCCCTTAATTGCATCAAGAATTCAAGATTCAAATCCCGGCATCCAACTGATGTTGACGCTCATTACGATCATATCGCACTACTATGTGTCCTTGTCACCGGCCGGTAATCGCAGTGTAATTTCCATGGCGGCCACGGGGAGTCAAGGACATACCTAGCTATGTTCTCGGTGAACCAGGGAATTTTTATTGGCATGTCCAAAACTCTGATCACAGCTAAGGAAGAAAAAAGATCCATCTCCTCACAATTTTACGACAAAGTAAGGCAAAAAAAAAAACAATCGCTGACGTGAAGCGGGCAACATAGGCAAGGGTTAGCAGTGGGTATTTTATAGAGTTTCATAAGCATTATTGAGTTACATGCCATAAGGTGAGAGTAGAGTTTCAAAAACTACCATAGAACCCATCATATCCGGATACCTAGTTACCAATCTTAGGACGTGTTTAGATTGGGAAAGATTCCCCGGGAAAACACTGTAGACCTAAAAAACACTGTAGATGAATAGTGTTCTGTGAGTGGATGGGATGGGATGAATAGAGAAAAGTTAGATAAATAGTGTTTTTTTAGAATAAGTTTGGTATCTAAACACATCCTTAGTAGCTGTGTACTAAAACTGGCCTAAAACTACTACTATCTCTAATTGTTGGAGGAGCCCCAGTGTATCTTGTTTCTTGTACATCCTGGCCTGTTGCTCTCCTTACCGGCCTCTGCTTTTCGTCGCCCCCAATTGAGAATTAGAAAATGATCAGAAGCAGCATGCATCTATCTTGTTGCCACCACGTGTCAACGCGGCCGCCTGACTAGACAAGCAGGGCCCACAAGACACATGGTGCTTGCGCGAAACTCCACTCACGGCATCCCCAGCGGCCCAGCCGGTTCCTATATAAGTTATAGTACACAGCCATAGCTCCCTCAAGAGCCTCACGTCCAAGGCAAAACAATCCAGCACCCATGGCATCCCACTCCCACATGTTCTCTTATGCAGACGGCATGCCCACAGCAGCCGGCACCGAGAGGCAGCCGCAGCCGGCGATCCAAGGGGGCAAATACCGTCACCGCCTGATCATCGCCGGCGTGTTGATTCTGCTGAGTGCGCCATCATTCGCCTATCTCCTCCTCTCAGCCTCAGCCCTCGTCAGCAAGCTCTTCGGGGGCCAACAGCAACTGAACCACCCACCCGTCACCGCCAACAAGCCCGCCGTCGTCGGTGACGGGCTCGGCTTGGGCGTTGGCTGGCGCCAGCTCATGTCCGCCATGATGGCCAGCCAGCTCATGTACGTGTGCACGACCGTGCTGCCACAGGTCATGCGCCAGCCTTTCATTGCCTCCCAGCTCGAACGCCTCGCCCGGCTCGTCGACCGCCACCGCACCCTCACCTTCGACGAGTACGAGTCCGGCGGCCGCATGGCGACGCGTAGCCGCGCGTACGAGGAAATCAAGGCCTACCTCAGCGCCACCTGTTCCGGCAACGGTCGCCACCTCAGAGCCGAGACCGCATCCGGCCGTGACGCCGCCGCCGTCGACAAGCTCGTGCTCAGCTTGGTCGACGGCCAGAAGGTTTCCGACCAGCTGTTCCCTGGCGCTACCGTCTGGTGGCACGCGCACGCCGACGAGCCACCGAGCGCCGACACGTGGCATCAGCAGGAGAAGCGGCTGCAGCTCACGATCCGGTACCACGAAAGATACCACGAGTTCGTCAAGGACAACTACCTCCCACGCATCCGGCGCGAAGGCCGCGAGCTCATCGTCAAGGGCCGCCAGCGGAAGATCTTCACCAACATCTGCAGCGTGTACACGGGGTCGACATGGAGCCACGCCTTGTTCGAGCACTCCAAGACGTTCGCCACGCTGGCCATGGACCCGGCGAGGAAGAAGGAGATCATGGACGACCTCGACAAGTTCAAGAACGGCAAGGACTACTACGCGCGCGTCGGCAAGGCGTGGAAGCGCGGGTACCTCCTGTACGGCCCTCCCAGGACGGGCAAGTCGTCCATGATCGCCGCCATGGCCAACCACCTCGACTACGACATCTACGACATCGAGCTCACGTCGGTTCACTCCAACGCCGAGCTCCGAAAGCTGCTCATCGAGACGACGCCCAAGTCCATCATCCTGATCGAGGACATCGACTGCTCGCTCGACCTCACCGGCGCGCGCAAGAATCAGAAGCCAGCAGCAGGGAACAGCAACAATGGCGCGTCGGCGTCGCCCGAAAAGGACACCGGCAACAGGCTGACGCTGTCCGGCCTGCTCAACGTCATCGACGGGCTGTGGTCGTGTTGGGGCGAGGAGCGGATATTCGTGTTCACCACCAACCACGTCAAGAAGCTGGATCCGGCGCTCATCAGGCCGGGACGCATGGACAAGCACATCGAGATGGGCTACTGCTGCATCGAGGGGTTCAAGTCGCTGGCCAAGATGTACCTCGACGTCGACGCGCACCGCCTGTTCGACGCCGTCGGTGAGCTGCTGCGGGAGGTGGAGATGACGATCGCCAACGTCGCCGAGCACCTGACGCCCAAGAGCTCCGAGGATAACCCGGACTCGTGCCTCGAGACCTTGCTCAATGCATTGGATGAGGCGGCGGCCAAGAAGAAGGCAAATGGCGGAAATGAACATGACGTACAAGGCGATGAACAGTAGCCACCGTACCTTGCTTGCTGCTGCTGGTCTCCTAGGTTTCTTTCGCTGTTCAGTGTGCCTCGCACGCAGTAGTTAAAGCTAGTGGTATTTCCAAAAAAAAAAAACAAAAAAAAGAAGAATGTTAAAGGTAGGGACTCAGCTCAGCCGGGTCTCTAGCTCCCTGTATCTTACTTAACTGTTGTAATTGTCTCTACATTTTACAATAATAAAAAAACAAAAAAATGGCATTTTGGTGCCACAAAGCACTCGTGTCTGCTCATCGTTGAGCTCTAGTTCCATGTATGCGTATGGGTGACCTTTTGTACCCAGTCCAGGCTATAGATAATCGTGTGAGTGTGATTAGCACAATATGTCCGGGTGACAGAGCAAGCAAACACCCCTGGAGATAAATTTCTTCTGTGTAATATTTCCTCGCCGCTTTCTTCGAGAGGATGAAACTGTAAGGTTCCAAACTGTAATTGAGTTCAAGACAAGTAGACATTCGGCCCAGTAAAGGGTCCAGTATGTTGCCCAAATGAAGCCCAACCGGTCCGTCCACTGCCGATGAACCCATCCAGCGGGGAGGGAGATGCATGCCTTGTGTGGCGCTGACACACGCACGCAACCCCCCGAACATACAAATACTACATACATATACACGGTTGATGAATCCAAAAAAAACAAGTGTATGACCATCACGCACGCGGCACGCTAAGCCTCCACGCATGTCCCTAGAGTTCATGCTAGTAGTCAGGCTCGCCTCTCTTTGGATCATTCTCACCCGCCCGCCCGTGACCACGAATTCTCTCGCCTTCTACATCTCAGATATGAAACTTCAAGAATGTTAATAGCTAGCTAGGGTCCTCAACGCCTTGTCATCCTCGGAGATCTTTTTGATGGAGTAACGGAGAAGGAAGGAAATAGGGAATCACTTTACTCTGCTCCAAAGACAACGACTACTTCCAGAAACAACTCTGCAACCTTTTCGTTAATTACTAGCTCTAGATTTTTTATTTGTTTGTTCTTTTTTGTCAGCTGAACTCCATATGCTAGTGACACAGTTGGAAGCGTGTGTTTTGGTTGTTTATAGTGTTTCATGGTTTTTTTTTGTAAAAAATACTATAAATTGAAATACAAAAGATGCAACTTACTTTAATTGATGCATCAACGTAAAGTTAATTTTTTTAAAAAAATTAGTGTGGGTTTCATGTTTTATAACTTAAAAATAAATTATTATGTTTATTTTAAATTAATTTTAATTTTATAATTTTATGAAAACTGAAAAATCACCTTTGATATTGCCCTGAAGACCGAATTTGCCAATTTTGATAGCCAGATGCTAGGTGGCCTTGAGCATCCGGCTTTGCAGTTGTTGGTTGAAAATCAATTTTTTTTTTGTAGTTGTTAGGTGAAAATTAGAACCTGTTAGAGCTCTCCCTAATTTTGATTTATTGTGAAAAGTAATTCTTTGATAAAGTGATTTTGCAAAGTGGTTCTCCATTTTTTTCCCTAGGCTAGATTTTTTAAGTGTAAAATGGTAAAGAGTAAGAGCTGAATTTGGATAAGCAATTTTTTTTTTCAGCTTGCAACCACTTGGTTCATTTAAGAGAATCATTAATTTCTCGAATCAGTCTTGAATCACTTCTTTGAAATAAAAACTATTTGGCAGAGTTACTCTTGAATTCAGCAGCCCGGGAAGCTGCTTTAGGAGTTTAGTAAACACCCTTCCTCACCCAATTACCCAGAAAAAAAAGGCGATCGCAACGCGCTGCAAAGTCCAAAAGAAAGAATCCTTTAATGTCTTGGAAGTTGAAAGATGCATGAATCTTCGTTTGCATTATTATTGCATCATCGTCTCTCATCTCATCCGAGGCATCCACTTGCCTCCGACAAACATCGAATGGGAGGGGACTGACGGGATGCGCTTACTCGATCCTAGCCCCGGAACGGTTGAAACTAGTCGCCTTGTGACATTGACAATTCACAAACGCTGCTCCCACCCACGAAACTTCATCCGGGTTGATGTTCACCCATCGATCATCTGTGTTTGTTTCTCTATCTACACAGGCAGCAGCAGCAGCTCCCAGCTCACCAAGCCTGCCTCATATCCAACACCTTGTTTGATCAATTTCCAAACGCTGATGAATTGATGATGATCTAAGCCACTAAGCAGCCTCATCGGTCGTCATGCCGGCGGCCGCCGAGGCTGGCCCGGCGCCCGCGGCAGCAGCGTGGTGGAGCTGGTTCAACTCCGTCCTGGTGCTCAGCCTGATCCCATGGCTCTCCGCGGTGGCGTGGCGGAACCTGCAGCGCCTCCAGCTGCATCACCTTGTCGGTCGCCAGGTCAGCCGCCGCCTGCGGTGGCTCGCGGCGGCGTTCGTCGATCCGTACCTGACCGTCACCGTCGACGAGCACGACACCACCGGCCGCATGATGAGGCAAGACGACGCCTACTACGAGGAGGTCAAGGCCTACCTGGGCGCCTCCTGCTCCCGCACTGCGCGCCACCTCAGAGCCCAGGGCGCCAGCAGGGATGTCACTCCCGCCGCCGCCGCCGCCGCCGGCGACAGGATCGTGCTCAGCATGATCGAAGGCGAGGAGGTCGCCGACCACTTCGGCGGCGCGACGGTCTGGTGGTCGGCGCACTTCGTCAGGCCGGCGTCGCGCAACGGCGGCGGCGCTGGGTCGGAGGAGCGCTCGTTCAAGCTCCACTACCACGAGCGCCACCGCGAGCTCGTGCTCGACACCTACCTCGCCTTCGTCCAGCAGCGGGGCCGCGACATCATGGTCAATAGCCGGCAGCGGCTGCTCTACACGAACGTCCCTGACCACCGTCCTACGTGGAGCCAGGTGACGTACAAGCACCCCATGAGGTTCGACAAGCTGGCCATGGACCCAGCCAAGAAGAAGGAGGTCATGGACGACCTCGACACGTTCAAGAACGGCAAGGAACACTACGAGCGCTCGTGGAAGCCGTGGAAGCGCGGGTACCTGCGCACGGCCCGCCGGGGACGGGCAAGTCGACCATGGTCGCCGCCATGGCCAACCACCTCGAGTACGACGTCTACATCCTCGAGCTCACGTCGGTCAAGTCCAACTCCGACCTCCAGAGGCTACTGATGAAGGTGAAGACCAAGGCCGTCATCGTCATCGAGGACATCGACTGCTCGCTCGACCTCACCGGCGCGCGCGAGAAGAAGAAGAAGAAGAAGAAAGCCGCCGCGGCGGAGGACGACGACAAGAAGAACGGCGGCGCGTCGTCCACGTCATCATCGGCCGCCGCCGAAGCTGACACCGGCAGCAAGGTGACGCTGTCCGGCCTCCTCAACGTCGTCGACGGGTTGCTGTCGGCGTGCGGGGAGGAGCAGATCTTCGTCTTCACCACCAACCACGTCGGCGAGCTGGACCCAGCGCCGTGAGAGAGCTGCTGGGGGAGGTGGACATGACGCCGGCCGACGTCATCGAGGAGCTGACGCCCAAGAGCAAGGACGACGACGTGGACTCGTGCCTTGCCGCCTTGCTCAAGGCGTTGGAGAAGGCCAAGGAGGACAAGAAGAATCGAGGATCCAGTGCCTGATCTCGCTGTCTTCTGTCTCGCACGTGTTGCTAATTGCTATGCTCAAATTTTATTTTTATATAATAAAAAGATTAAAAAGAAATGGCATCCGGTTGGGCCCACCTAGCAGGGAGAGAGAGACAGAGATGGGGGTCGTGTGTACGAAGCATTCCTCGGTGCGGCGCGAGAATTACCGTGCGTGAGAGGGGATCGATCGGATCGGACTCGCAGATTAAACCCTAGGCTTGGCTCCCCTTCCTCCCCCGGCGGCGGCGGCGTATTCATGGCAGACCTCTCAGTCGCAGATTTGCAAGCCATGGTGAAGGAATCCTTACGCTGTGCCAAGGCCGCAGGAGCGGCGAGGGCGGAGAGGATGGGGCAGATGCATCGAGAGATTTCGCGCCGGCTCTGGGCGGCCCGCGGCCTCGACGGCGATCCCGATGCTGAGGAGGGGGAGGAGGAGGACGAGGAGGAGTTGGTGAAGGAGGATGCGTTGATGGAGAGGATAATGTTGGTGGAGATTCAACAGGGCGACGAGCTCAGGGCTCGGTATCGGAAAGCCGAGGAGCGCATCCTGGACTACGATCCCAAGCAGGGGGGCGCCTACTACACCAGACTCGACATTGTCTATGACCTGGCCTCTTTCGATCACGACGAGGAGTGTGAGTAGTCCATCTCATGCCACTCTCTGCGTGCCATAGTTGCATCATGTTTACTGTCTGCAGCATCTACAAGACTACAAGTGCTTTGCATCATCGATTTGCCATAACCATGTGTTTGTGTTTTTCGCATTCGCAGCTCCCATTGTGCCAATGAGATTTACCGATGCAGTCTACAAAACCAGGTCTGACTATGAGCTGTGCGAGGCAGTAAACATTTTATCTGTGAAGATAGGCTCCTTGGATATTGAATTCCCAATCCATGTCTATGGCACTGTCATTGCAAGAGACAGCCTTGACAAAAGGTGTGTTTATCTGTTCCGGCGTGCTAGAGAAGAGTCCCAAACCATCAACTCTAAGGTATGCAAATCTTTTTTAAACTTCTATTTGCACTCACATGCAGAAGTTACTGATTAACAACAAATTTCTAGTGTCGTTTGTCATGGTGAATTGATGATACACTTCTTCATTTCTTGTTCTGAGTCCGCATGGTGTTGAAAATTTTGAGGTTTCCACGTCATTGTTCAACCATCAAAATATCAGACAACCGCATCGTGATCTTATCGCATTACATGTTTAGAATGAAGTGTAAAATTGTTGTGTTTGTTTCTTGCGCTTGTGTCGCACACCGAGAAGGGCATACCGTTGCATGGTGGTACTGGTGGAGTAGATGATGGAACTTTCCTTTTGTCTTATATTGAGCGTGTTATAAGATAATTTACATGTGAGTCTGTTTATCGTATAATAAGAATGTGTTGCTGTTTTCCTTCTTGATAGTGTAGTATCATATGGTTTTGATTTGGCATCAAACATACACTACAGAACTATCTAGCTTCTGGTCACTCTAGTGATACTACTCTTAAGGGATGTGCAGTAGTATATAGCATTGGAACATTCACAATTTCATCGTGGTAACAGGCTTTTTGTATGCTTTGTGACTGGGATTTTATTCTACATGTATGCGTCGCTATTCAATTTTTATATTTGGAGAAATATAGCACCAACTTATTATCATGCAATCGTTTGTGTAGGATGAATCGCTGGTCTTGACAGGTCCAAAACGAGGTCTTGCACTTATACGTGATATGTATGTTGAGGCTAATCTGAGTATCAAGGGTGATGAGACGCAGGAGGATAGACAACTCAGTAAAGGAATGTTAACAATTCCAGGCATAGACCGGCGGGTGTTGACGAAATGTGAGCTTGAAAGCTGCTCTCTTTCTACCAGGCTCAGTACTGTGGATGTGATGTATGTAGTCGTCAAAGCTGCAGTGGAGGCTACTATTTCGCTTGAAGTTTTAGCTGGAGAGTTTTTTGGAGAAATCACAGCCTGCACCAGCAGCATAAATGAAAGGATTGTGCTTCATGATAGATTGGCTCGTATCACTAGTGGTGAGAGAATTGCCCCGACCATCCCACTTTTGCGATCCGTGGTAGCTGTCTATGTGAAGGAGAAGCTGCTACTGACTATTGCTGCCCATTCTGAGGATGGAGAAATTACAAAGTGCATTGACTATAATCCAAGGGTCAATGGTTCAACTCTAGATGAAGTTACCGTTGGTTCCACTGTGTTGCGCCTGAAAATTGTATGGTCGATAATCGATTTTTGAGTATCAAACTCTGGGTTGGCTGGATGTTAATAGTTTGTGATGCAGGATAAATTAGTCTTAACTGTAGTGTTTGTTATGGGTTGGGCTGGTGGTTGGTCTTATGTAAGGGTCCTGGGTGTCGTCCCAATCGTGATAAACTCTATCTTTTTCTGTCTTAGTCATGAACATGACTGCCGTAGCTTTTATCTGACCTTAGTCACTAAATAATTATGGTGGATTATTGTGATATTGGATGTTGCCATCACTATTACTGACCATACTGAAGATGGAGAAATTACAAAGTGCATTGACTATGCTCCAGGGTCAACGGTCATATCAAGATGAAGTTTTCGTCGGTTCCACTGTTGCGTGTGAAGTGTGGTCGATAATATTTTTTTTAATGATAATTTTTTTTATTATCAAACTTTTTGAAGATTGGCTGCTTGTGAACGGCTAATGAAAACAGTACGAGGGTCTGCCTTAGTGCAGAGCTCTTGTGCAACCGAGTGGTTATTTAGCAGTTCGAATAAGAGGGTCAGAGTGACTCAGCTGTCAGCCCAACTGGGTTCCCCCTGAATCTCAATTTTCCCTATTTCCAGACTATAGGTGATCAACTATAGTATCCAGGTTATAGGTACCATACCATGCTTGTGGCTAGCGTGCCCGGGCAAGACGAAACTGATACAAGGCCCGACACCTGAGGCCGAAACAGATGGCGTTCCGTCCCCCCCCCCCCCCCCCCCCCCACCCCCAGTAATTCCTAGCGCTGTTGGACTCCATCCGAGCACTGTGTTCTTTGTGTATCCGAATGTATCAGGTAGGCTCACCGCGCACAAAAAGAGGTTCTATTGTTCAGTGGCGTAACAGATGACCCTCAAAGTTCAGGTAATTTCGCGTTATATTTTAGCCGATTAGGCCGTGTCGTTTTACTTGGTACACGTAAAACCTAACGGTGTATCTTTGAAGTGGGAAGTTAAACAGTGCTACCCAGGTTCTCACTAGTTAGAAACGATTGACTCTCAGGTCATCGTATCCCATGTACAGATACTTTAGCCTAACGATTTTGGTAGAGACTTCGGTTAAGGATGACTCGCCTCCGCTCTTTTCCGCTTTTTACATGGGCTTCTGGACTTCTGGTACTTTTGTTTCTCCGGTGGAGCTCCGGCTTTATATATCCATCTCCATTTCCCTTCCAACCTGCAAGCAACAAAATCGCATTACAAGATCTAATTTTAAAGGGAGACTTGTTTCTCCTAAAAACATCAGAGATATCACATGCCACCTTGCATGCAGGTTACAAGGGTTGGGAAGAGAGAGCCACACAGAAAATAGGCAAGCGACAATAGGTGGTTCACTTTTTTCTTGCATCTGATTATTCATGACTCTTAACTTGAAAAGTGTTTCCAAAAAGACCTTCAGGTGCTCCTTTTCCAAGTTCTGGTACATAGTAATATAAGCTATATAACTGAAAAAGAAAGTTTTACATCAGCTAACATCAATGTCATCAAGTCTGGAAACTGAGGGACTCATATGACAGTTCCATCTTTCCATGCCAACAGATACAAAACTTCATGCAGGGAAAGTGCTGCGCCACATCGTAATGGTATTGGCAAAAATGTAAATACATAGTAGTATCAGTATACCATTTGCATCAGCGAATTAAAAAATACTTGCATGTAGTTTTACATATCAACAATGCAACAGCAGATGCAAAAACGATATGCATGCATTTGCCACCAAACTGAAAATCAGATTCACTAATGCCACAACACTTCCCATAATGCCAACCTTACTATAATAGTGACTGCGAATATGGAAGCTAAAGTAAGTAACAGCACATCTTACTCAAGCTAGCACCTGGAACAACAAATAATCCACCCTTCTTACTGGTTCACCCAGTCAGATCCATGTCAACTAATTCTGACTGAACTCCAGAATAGACTTTCTAAAGAAAATGACTGCACCGCTATTTGGTGAACCAGCAGGCTATACACACACGAGAGACACAAAGAACTACCATGTCACTCAGTTGCCCGCCTTTATTAAAAAGATAAAAACATTATATCCTCAAATAGAATAATTGTGGTAAGCCTATCACTGTAAATTACAGCCAGTGGCCCTAGCACATCACAGTTAGTAAGTAAATAATCTAACAACATCAGCTCTGCCACTGGTTGGACACATCCGAAATTGATCACTGTCAAGGACCGTGGCAGGTCCTACCTGTCAGTGACATACCGATGACACATTTCAGATTGAAATTATTCCAAAGGAAAATATTGAAAAGAGCCAGATGATTTAAAGGCAAACTTGAAAGTTGAAACTCACGCCTACTTACAGATTCTCAGGAAGTCAGAATAAGAGGCAACCTGTGCAAGGAAATGATTTGCAGATGTTATTTGGTACAGGGAAAGGCTATGGATACCAGCAGCTGGCCTAGATCTACCAAGTTCGTTTGATGTGTAGGGATAGCAATCTCTGCAGCAGCTGCACAGCAATGAGCTAGTGCTTTGCAGCCACAGGTTAAACAGAAACTGATTTTGAAGTGAGGAATTTTGAGTAATTGACACATTGATGGACCAAAGCTGTCATATGCCAGAGTATGTTTGACGTGTGTATGGAAACAAAGGTCCATGCCCTAAATGAAATCAAATAAGACCGAAAAGTATTTGAATCTTAAGTTACTAGTGCATTAGCAATTCAGAACACAGTTGTCACCAACGTATGTTTATCTATTAGTATATAAAAGAGGAAAAATCAAAGTAGGGCTAAAACTTGGGTTGTGCACAATGGTAAGTTAAGACCAGTAGAAAGTACCAAAGATAATATGTTTTATGTACCTCTTCACTAGTCGGTGCTATGCCTCCACTAACTTCAATTGTTAGTTCAACTTCTAGCATGATCAACCGGAACAGTTTTTTGTCAGCATGTAATCATTTACTCTAGGCCCAAACATTAACATCCTTCAGTTTGCTATATGACCAATCACAAAATTCTTTCCTCAGGACCTCAGCAGATATGCATCCACGTCTCTTTAGCTTGCATGTGTTTGTGCTTCGATATTCTCTAGTGCAGTGCAAATTTCACCAAGCTGAGGATGCTGGAAACCGCCAGCGACAAACTCATGCACCTCCCCATCAAGCTCAATTGAGCTGCAGCCTGGTGTTTTCTTCATTTGCATGCTGTTCATCTCCTTCCTTTCCCTGGCTAGATTGCTCCAGTCCTGCGCTTTTGCATACATGCTGGACAGCATCACCCTTGCCCAGGGGTCACCTGGATCCAACCTGCTGACTTCAGCTGCGGCGACCTCACCAAGTTCCACATCACTGTGAACTTTGCATGCGTTCAAGAATGCACCCCAGATTACCACATTAGGCTTCATTGGCATGGTCCTAACCATGCTATATGCTTCTTGCAATCTCCCGACCCGACCAAGAAGATCAATGATACACCCATAGTGTTCAATTTTGGGTATGATTGCATATTTCTCCTCCATGGAATAGAAGTAGCGAAGGCCTTCATCGACGAGTCCGCCATGTGCACAAGCATTTAGGACCCCAACAAGAGTAACATCGTCAGGGTGTACACCATTATTTTGCATCATGCCAAACATGCGTAAAGCATCAGCAGCCCTACCATGCATTGCCAACCCACAAATCACTGTTGTCCATGAGTACAAATCCCTCTTCCCTGGTGCCTTCTCAAACATCTGAAGGGCCTTTTCAATGCTTCCACATTTGGCGTACATGTCTATCAAGGACCGGTCCAATGACCCATCATCATTCATACGATTCCTGTCTATGTACGCGTGGACCCAAATCCCTGTCTCCAAACAACCTGCACCCGCACAAGCAGCAAGGACAGTGCTCATTGTAGGTCCATTTGGATGAACTGGACATGAAGATGGCAATACCATCTGACGAAACAATTCTAGTGCCTCCCTACAACGGCCAATGAGGCAATACCCTGCAATCATTGTATTCCATGACACCACATCCCTCCTTGGCATCGCGAGAAACAGCTCATATGCAGCACCAACATTACTATGCCTGACATACTGGTGCACCATGGCGTTCCACGAAACAGAACTCCTCACCGGCATGTCATCGAACACCCTCCGGGAAACAGACAGCTCGCCACACTCGCCGTAGACTCTGATCAGTTCAGTAGACACGAACACATCTGGCACAATGCCACTTGTCACGATGAGAGCATGAACCATCTTCCCTGGTTTCCTGGCCGCCCCAGAGGACGAACCGACCCCGTGGCACGCTGCCAGTGCAACCGCTAGTGCCACATTGTCCAGGAAGACGCCATCCGCCAGCATGTCCCTGAACACGGAGAGCGCCTGGGCCGCCTGACCGGATGCCGCGTGCGCCCGCGCCATGGCGGTGCGGGCGACGAGGCTCGGCTCGGGCATTTCGTCGAACAGGTCCCGCGCGTGCCGCGGCCTGCCGAGCGCGGCGTAAGCGGAGAGCAGCGCCGTGGGAAGGTGCGCCCCGGCGTGGAGGATCCCTTCCTTGAAGAGGAGGCAGTGGATCGCCGAGGCCGTGAGGTGGGCCCTCGGCCCCGCCGCCGGCGAGAGCGACTTGATGAGGCGGAGGAGCGCGGTGGAGGAGAGCGTGAGCGGGTGCATGGGCGACGGGTGAATGGATTCAGGGCTCCCACACACGCTTACAGTTGGGTGGGCCGCGGATACTACTACAATGACAGGTGGGCCTCGGGTTGGGCCTTGCTCGATGGCCCGCCATGTTCCCTCCTCTGTTGCGCCCAATTGCCACGGCGCGGCTGACTTCACGGCGGGCACGACGGACGGCTCCGACGCGATCCAGTCAGTCGACGACTATCGACTCTCGAGTGCTGTGATCGCAGATCGCAGGATAATCCACACGATCTTAAGCAAACGAGGGATGTTAAAACAAACGGAAATGCTACGGTTCATACGTCCGATGGGTGGCCAAAATATCGGACGCGAACCCACCACGAGACCTCCCCGGTCCATCCTTATCCTTTCATCCAACATTCCAACTCCCCACCCCACGCCACATTCCAAAAAAACAACCACGCCGCTCAACCAGGATGGCGCTACTTTCTCGCTCTCCGCATGGGCCTCGCCGCGGGCACGCCGTCGACGAGCTCACCAGGCGGATCCCCTCGATCTGCTCTTCGTACTATTCGATCCCGCTGTGGTGCGAGGTCCCCTGCGGGCGAGCACCCTCGACGCCCCCTCCTCCCTCCATAGGCGAGTTCCCTCGACAGCATCCCCAGTGTTGAGCTCCTCGCGAGGAGGTGGCTTCGCAGCTGCCGTGCAGGAGAACAGAGACGAGACTTCCATGTGGGAAGCCCGTCGTGCTCAACCTTCCTGCTCTCTTGAAGCCCGTCACCTGATCGAGATGTTGTAAACATATTTTTTCCATGTTGCGATTATTATTTCAGCTATGATTCAGGATTTTTAATCAATTTTGAGATATTGCAATATGAATTTTTTGTGATGTTTCAACAATGGTTTCGTGATGTTTCACATTTGTTATGTGATGTTGCAACCACAACTTTGATGTGTGTAGACTGCGTTCTTTGATGTTGCAACGAGGTCTGATGGAATTTATTTTGAAGATATTGCAACTATTTTTTTGATGTTGCAGTTGTAAGTTCTATCCCCTCTATTCCTCTGTTGATTGATTGTTGCAATTTTTGAACCATGCATGTGTTTCAACGGCTCCCACGATTGTATTTGAACCCATGCAACATTTGAGATTTAAGGCGGCGGCGAGTGTTGCAGGTTTCACTATGAGAATGTTAAGACTTGGATGAGATGTTCCATCGCAAAGTTGTTTCAATCAGTAGTTGTTTCAGCTACGCATGTGTATTTGTTTCAATCGGTGCAACATCGTAGTCAAATTGTGGTGCCGATTGTTGCAATTTTCACGGCTTTGATGTTCCACCTTCGATAGATGGTTTCAACCGAAGTTGTTTCAACCGTTCTATCGATTTTGTTGCATCCGCGTTATGCGGCACGCCCGAATGTTGCAAACTTAAACACTAATGTTGGGTCTCGCTCATATGTTGCAAATATCCCTCGATCGTTGTTGCAGTGCTTGATATTTAATTGTATGTTTCAAAATTAACCAAGATGTTACATGCAACAAGTAAGTGCAACACCGTCTGTTGCTGCGCTCGGACGCCAGAGTTCCCACAGACAAACAAACAAACGAGGAGAGGGTGGGCACTGGACAGGAGTGCGTGGCGCAATGCCATCGACAGCGTACATGGTGAGATCACAGGCCACCGCTCTCACCACCGCCGGATCATTCGGTGACGAACATGGCAGGTGAATGCAAAATTGCCGACAAACCGACGGTACTCGAGTCTGGGGAGATACATTTGGGGGCTGTTACTATTTGTAGAACTTGTACAAACCAACAGAACTAGGCTACCTGAAGGCTGAAGCTAATTCTTGTAGTCCTCGGTGAGTTCTTGTAGTCAACCATGACGGACCCTATGAGGCACACGTCTTTGACGAGTGCCTGTACAAGCAGCAAACATTCGGGATGGTGATTGTGATTCTGTGATGGTAATTCTCAGTCAAGATGTCAGCACACGATAGGAGTCGTGGCCATGGACAATCGAATCGAGCAGGGCAGGCTCAATTCTGATGCGGATGGCGTTTTTGCGCTATCCGTCTCAAGAACCATTGCCACCGGGAAGCTCGAGGGGCATCGTCTGGATCCTCCTGAGCTCGGCCAGCACCTCCCTGGCGTCGGGCCGGTCATCCTTGTCCGGCGCCACGCACCGGAACGCCAGCTCCGCCACGGCCTCGACGCTCGCCATCACGCCGGCGCCCTCGCCGAGCACCGGCGGGTCGACGACCTCCCTGAGCTCGCCGACCTGGATCTTGGCCACCACCCAGTCCGCCAGCGTCACGTCCCGGCGCTCCCTGCCCACGTCGACGGGCCTCAGCCCCGTGACGAGCTCCAGCACCACGACGCCGAAGCTGTACACGTCGCTCTTCTCGGTGAGCTGGAAGGAGCGGTGGTAGTCCGGGTCCAGGTATCCCGGCGTCCCCTGCGGCGCGGTGCAGCACACGAGCTCGCGGGCACCGCCCGTGGCGCACGCGTCAGGCGGCGCGAGGAGGCGCGAGAGGCCAAAGTCGCCGAGGCGGGCGCGCATGTCGGCCTCCACGAAGATGTTGGACGAGGTGACGTCGCGGTGCACGACGGCGGGCTTGACGCCGAAGTGGAGGTACTCGAGCGCTGACGCGATCTGGGCCGCCATGGCGAGGCGGGTCCGCCAGGGGATCGGCGGGGGTGCGCCCGCGGCGAGGCCGCCGCCGCGGACCCGGCGGTGGAGGTGGTGCGAGAGCGTGCCGTTGGGGACGAAGTCGTAGACGAGGAGGAGCGCGCGGGGGTCGGCGCAGAAGCCGTGGAGGCGGACGAGGTGCGGGTGGCGGAGCGCGGAGAGGATGAGCACCTCGTTGCAGAAGGACTTGGTGATGGTGGCGGAGGCGGAAGGGAACGACGGCGACGGGGACGGCGGGAGGTGGAGGCGCTTGACGGCGGCGGGGCGGCCGGAGGGAGGGAGGTACGCGAGGAACACCGTCCCGAACCCGCCGTCGCCGAGCTTGCGGCCCGCGTCGAAGCCCGCGGTGGCGGCGCGGAGCTGCTCGTAGGTGAAGGCCGGGCGGTGGTGCTGGAGCCCGTGCCGGCGAAGGAACGCCGCGGCGCGGGACGCCGCCGAGGAAGAGGAGGAGGATCCCCCCGCCGCCGCCGACGGTTCCCTCCCCACCGCGCCCCGGGAGCGGAAGCGGCGGACGGCGATGGAGGCGCAGAGGTAGAGCAGGACCAGCGCGAGGAGCGACGCGGCGACCACGAGCGCGGCGGTGAGCGCGCCGTTCTTGTCGTGGTGCTTCGGCGGGGGCGAGTGGTGGCCGCTGTAGCGGCACGAGGCCGGCGGCGGGAGGCAGGAGACGGCTGCGGCGGCGAGGAGGAGGAGATGCGGTCGCATTTGGACGCCGCGAGCGATCCAGGCCCGCACGGGCGAAGGCGAGATGCGCGAGCGGGCGAGGAGGAAAGGGTGAGAGAGATGCCGATGCCGAGACGCGGCCGCGCAAGGCTACCGCTCCATCCACTCCACCACTACACGGGGTGCGCGACACCTCTCGCTTTCACACCATCACATGGCCGGCGGGCCAGGCGAGTGTGACCGGGGGACCCTGCCCTCCACTTCAGTTCAGGTTCAGGTTATCCTTGTTTGGAATGCTAAAGACTTCCGGAGTACACTGCTCGACCTAAATTGCTCAAAATTGGATGGACTTTCTGAAAAAAACCTCGCGATTTTGCTCCTACTAGTGTCATCGTTTGAGATTGACATCAACTTAATGCGGCGTCGGCCACCTTTCTTTCATTGACACCCTATCATAACACTGCACACTACGTAACGCTACAACTCATAACGCTAAATCAAACCGTCTCAATATATTGTCCCATGCAGAGACGACCAACGTCTGTCGGCACCGTGACAACGTCATGTCAATGCAGCGCCAGCCACTTTTTCATTGATGCTATATCATCATCTTACGTGCACACTATATAACACACAACACATGACGCGAAATTAAACCACCTCAACACTATATAACACACAACACATGACGCGAAATTAAACCACCTCAACACGTCGTCCCATGTAGAGACGGTCATCGCTTGTCTGCACTCTGCACCATGACAACATCGTCTCAATGCGGCACCGACCACATTTCTTTACTCCATATCATCACATGTGTGCACTACATAATGCCACAACACATAATGCTAAATCAAACCACCTCAACATGTTGTCCCATGGAGAGACGATCACCATCTGTCTGCACCATGATGGCATCGCTTCACATAACGCTAAAACCCAAACCACTTCAACGCATCGATCCTATGCAATGTTATCCACCTTTGGTCGCCCACCATATATGCACATGTTCATACCATGTAGAGCTAACCAAAAGTGTTTTAATATGTTGTCTTATGTAGAACATACATCATTTGACACCGTAGCACCACAACATCATTGGAACACAACATAAGACCAACCCATTACAATATGGATATATATCTTTGCTCCATTGTCGAATCCAGTTCACTACATTCATACTAGCATGTCTCATGTCACCACCATCTCTATATGTGTTGGGTACCTATAATAGGGGTACCCTAACTTAGGCCCAGGATTACTCGGTAACAAGGCCCACAAACGAAGTTGGCCTGGCACCGTAGCCCAACGAAGGCTCATCACGACAAACTTCACCACGGCGTTCGTCCCGCTTGAAGACCCTCGAGCGGGGATGTCCGTGACGATCGACGAAGTCCCAACACCTCGAGATTGGCAGAGTCCGTACCTCGACTGGCTCGGTCAATGCGTTCTGCCAAACGATCGAACGGAGGCAAGGCGCGTCGCAAGGAAGGCTAAGCGATTCCTCATCATCGAAGGGGAACTATACAGACGGGGAACCTCGGGGGTCTTGCAGCGTTGCATCCCGATACCCGAGGGAGAGGAGCTCATCCGTGACATCCATGCGGGCGTGTGCGGACATCCCGCCGCCCCACGTACGCTCGTAGGCAATGACTTTCGACAAGGCTTCTACTGGTCCACCGCCGTGGCTGACGCCACGGAGGTGGTACGAACCTGCGAAGGGTGCCAGTTCTACGCACGCAAGACGCACCTTCCTGCCCAGGCGCTTCAAACCATCCCCATCACATGGCCGTTTGCCGTATGGGGCCTCGACCTTGTTGGGCCAATGGCAAAAGCTCCCGGGGGCTTCACGTACCTGTTGGTGGCAGTCGACAAATTCTCCAAATGGATAGAAGCTCGACCCATCAATAGAATCAAGTCTGAGCAGGCGGTGCTCTTCTTCACCGACATAATCCATCGGTTTGGGGTTCCGAACTCCATCGTCACCGACAACGACACCCAGTTTACAGGGAGGAAGTTCTTAGAATTCTATAACAACTTCCACATCTGAGTGGATTGGTCGGCGGTGGCCCACCTACAAACAAACGGTCAAGTAGAACGTGTCAATGGCATGATTCTGCAAGGCCTGAAGCCTAGAGTTCACAACAAGCTGAAGAAGTTTGGGCACAGGTGGGTGCAAGAACTGCCATCGGTGATATGGAGCCTAAGAACGACCCCGAGCAGAGCAACAGGGTTCTCCCCGTACTTCCTCGTCTACGGGGCAGAGGCCATCCTCCCCACGGATCTGGAGTATGGGTCCCCTAGGCTTCGAGCGTACAAAGAACAGCGAAACTGCCGGACTCGAGAGGACTCGCTGGACCAGGTCGACGAGGCTCGAGACATGGCCCTACTCCACTCGGCAAGATACCAGCAAAGCCTGCGTCGACAACAGGCTCGAAAAGTCTGGCACCGAGACCTCTGCAAAGGAGACCTCGTCTTGAGGCTTCGGCAGGACAATCGAGGACGGCACAAGCTTACACCCCCATGGGAGGGGCCGTACATCGTCGCCGAAGTCCTCAAGCCCGGGACATACAAGTTGGCAAACAAGGAGGGGCAGATCCTCACGAACGCCTGGAACATCCAACAGCTATGTTGCTTCTATCCCTAGAGTGGCCCGCAGCCCTCGAAACTTTTGTACATACTCACTCTAGACTCGTACAAATCTCTTGATTAAGTGTCGGCTTATAGCCCCCATAGGTTGTGAATGAATAAAACGAACTTTTTTCCATCACGTTTTGAGGGAGGAATGGTTCTACCCTTGATAGAACCACCCCTCCCTCGAGGGCTAAATGGGGAAGGACCCCCGAAAAAATCGTCACTTTTTTCAAACTCCTTTGCAAACCCTCGAGGGGAACGCACTAGGCGTGAAACGGACAAGGGCAGGGTCGTCTGAGCCGAGTGTTCGCCTACGCCTCGAGGCTACGGCAACACCTCACTTCCCTCCGCCTAAGTCATTCACGTACAATCGATCCTAGTGGCGACTTCCATTCGAGGCACATGCATCAGACACAATGCGCATCGCAAGGATATCGCATGAAAATAAGCCTCGTTTAAGCGAGACAAACGATGTTTAATGTAAACAAGTAGGATGTATGAAAGTAAGCGAATTAATCTTACATCATGAAACTCGAATTCCTAAACTACTTTTCTACTTGGGCTCGATGGCCCGAGACTTTCAGGGATTGCCCCCGCCGCCAAGGTCGTCCTAGCCGCCATCATCCTCGCTAGGGAAGAGGACGCCCTCGAAGTGGCCCGCCAGCACACGCGCCGTCTCGTCGGCAGCAGCGTCAGCTTCCTCGATCGCCGCCACTGCCTCCTCGTCGTTAAGATTGTCGGCAACAACGTACCCGGCGGCGAGCTTCGAGAGGTCCGCTTGGTAGTGAGTCGTGACCACTCCGAGCGCCTTCCGAATCCCAAGCAGGAGGGCCTCCTTCACACGTGAGGTGAAGTACCCCCAAGCACTCCAAGGCGGCTGGCAAGAGAACTGCCAGACTGCACGTCGGCACCAGTAATTTCATTACAGGCTGCTGAGGCAGCCTGCACCAGCTGATCGAGCTCACGCTGGGTCGCCGAGTGTGCCACCAGCAGAGCCTCCTTCGACTCCTTCTCCACCTGGAGTGCCTGCCTCAGCGCTACACCAACAAGGCTGTCAGAAACAAAAAAGAACAAAGCAAAAAAGATCGAAACCCGAGCAAAATCGGCTTACCCTCGACTTGACCCTGGGCAGCCTCGAGGGTTTTTTCCCCCTCCCGAGCCTGCCGCTCCGCCGTGGCCCGAGCCGCCTGCTCTAGCTCGAGCTGGTCTCGAGCCTCCACCAAGAGACGATGCTCCACTCCAAGCGCCGACTCGGCCGTCTCACGCGCGGCTCGCTCACTATCCAGCCAAGTGTTGGTGTTCGCGAGCTGATCGCGCATGGTGCGGACTGTGTCGTCCAGGCGGGAGATAACTTCGCCCTTCTCTCGACACTCGGTGGCGGCCCGGTCTCGAGCATCTTGAAGGTCGGCCAGTTGGCGGTCTCGAACTTCCACCGCCCCCGATAAACGGCGTATCTCCAACAGCATCGCCGCAATTTGGTCGTTCTTCGCGAACGCGTCCTTGCGAAGTTCCTGTGTAAGACGAGCTAAGCATCATCTGAAAAGCAATTGCGACAAAACACCGGCTGCAGCGAAACACACCTGGTGGACCTTACCGGCCTCCTCATGAAGACGGAGAACATCTCGCAGCGCCCGGACAACTTCCTGACCTTGCGCCAACTGGACGTCCCATAGTCGCTCTTCCGCTACGGCTTCACGAACGAATTGCTCGGGAAGCTTGCTGCGGGATTGCCACATCACGGGGGATCCACGTTCGTCGACATGGGCAGGCATCCCGCTGGGCTCGGCTGTCGCTGGCCCTGTTGGAAGCGAGACGAGGGTCGACGGCGCAGCCCCGCCAGTCTCATGCTCCCGCAGCACGGGGGCTCGCACCTTTAGAGCCTCGGCCAGCTCCGATAGATGGGGAAACCCGCCGCCAAGGGCCCGCTCCACTCCCCTCTCGCGCGGGGGGGGGGCACCGCGACGTCCGCCTCCACGTGCGCCACAGGCAGCTCCTCGATGAGAGAAGCCCCCCGTGGCGCGGGGATGGCGTCCTCAGTCCGAGCGACCTCGGCGCGGGGCTCGACGGCGCCCTCGAGGAGTCGAGGCGGCCTTGGCTCCTCGAGGACCCGGGGCGCCTCCTCGCATGTCTGCCGCTCGTCCTGCAGCCCCGCCTGAGCGTAAAAAAAAGTGACGAAGTCCTGGACCGCCTCGTTCGTCGGGCCCAGGAGCTGCGAGGACGGGTGGGGCGACGAGCTTTGGCCCGACTTTAAGGGCCTTGGTCGGTGCAAGAGAAGATATGGCCCGTGCACCAGACCAACTACGCCAGGAAAGAACCCAGTCAGAGATAAAAATGAAGTCTCGACGAACAAGTAAGCGACGAAGAAAATTTACTGAACGATGGGAAGCTTCCGCTTCGGCCTCGAGGCTGAGATAGGAGCCACCCTCGAAACCTCCTCGCCTCCTGTGGAGGCGCCGGCCTCCCCTTGGGAAGCCTCTGCACCCGGCCCACGGGCTTGGGCCGCTCGGGTGCCTCACCCCGATCTTGGGGTCTCTCGAGGGCAGCCGCCGCTGCCCCCGACGGACTCCCAAGAGCAGGCACCGTGGACGACGGCGGAGCTTCAATGTCAATAGGCTCTACACTGCCACCCCTAGACGCTACAGCCAGGGCGACCCCACCGGGGGAAGCTCGAGAGGAGACGGGCTCCTCGCCCCACCGTCCTCCTCGGACCCCTCACCAGCGGGATCTGGGGAAGTCTCCGGCGTCGGGAGCGGTGAGAGCCCCTGCCTCTCCCGCTCGCGGTTCTCATCCATATGCTTCCTCTTCTTCCGTTCTTTCCGCTTCCGCCGCTCCTCCTTCCGATCCTTCTCATGCTTCGCCCGCTCGTCAAGGGCGCGGTTGGCAGCCCTGTCCTCAGGGACAGGAGGTTTGGAAGTATGGCCGTGGGACAGCCCCTGCGTAACGCCAGTCACAAGGTCAAAAACACGAGAAAGCGAGACATGAAGTAAATACGAGGGTTGAAAGACACCTACGATCAGGTAACCATCCTCGGGCCGCATGGGCACCGCCCACGGGTTGTCCGCCAGCCGGTCGACGGCACGCCGCGCCCGCTGAACGGCGACAGCGTCAGACAACGGCTCCACCGCCATCGCTGTGCCGGAGATGTCGGCATCCGGAACCATCCCAAACAACGGGAGCCTCCTCTGCATAAGGGGAAGCACCCGCCGCCGATGGAAGTTTGCGATAACTCCACTGGCGGTAAGGCCGTGCCTCGATAGGCGCTGAAGTGCCTCGATCAGAGGACCGAGCTTGTCCTTTTGCTCAGGAGGTGACACCTTTAGCTACAAGCCTACAACTCGGCGACGCGGGCGGCATCCATCGCCGAAGTGGGCAGCGCAATACGGCATGCATGCCGCAACCGCAATAGCCAAAGCCAAAGAGCGGCAGCGACCGGCAAGCAAGCCAGGCGAGCGTGACGTGACGGGCTTTCGCCGCCGCATGTTCGCCGACGGCGACTCTAGACGGCCATGATTTTTTTTTTCCTACGGCGACTCGCTCGCTTGACGAGGCGCAACGCGACGCAGCCGCCGCTACGTGGGCTGCTGGCGTAGGCGTGTGTGGTTATTGTCAGAGGGGGATTAGTGGGTGGGTTAATTGTAGACTGGTTGTAGCCAAAGACTTGAAGGATGGAGCGAGCACCGGACAGGCAGGCCGGCTCCGTGGACGGTTTTGTTTATGGCGTTCCGTGCCAGAGCTTTCTTTGACCAGGACTGGTGCTCGGACTTGGCATGTTGCGTTGACCCGCTACCATGTCCAGGTCTCCACCAGGTCCGGCCGGAGCTTACTTTTCTCTTTCCTATTTTATTTTGTTTTTTTTTCTGAGCATTGTTATGTCGACTAGGAAGGGAATATTTCCATTTGATTCGTACTACTACTGGCTGATCAGGCAAAGGCGAGACGACTGGTCGATAAAAGTTGCAGCAGCGGCCGCCGTTAAAATCTCGGCGTGCTTCAGGACTGTTTCTGCAGTTTGCGACTGCTGATCCAGTCGTGAGTCGGCGTGGCGTGCTACTCTTTTGACGCATAGCGAAAGAAGCTTGGAGGAGAAAAGAATAGAAAGCAAAGGCGGCACACACTTTGCGACGACGCGCCTTCGGTTCTCGGTCGCAAAGCAGCGAGCCACAGCGTATCCTGTGCAGGAACATGGATCAAGGCTGATTGCCTGATTCCATCAGGAACACACGGCCACGGCTCCCTCCCAGCCCCACGAGATGCGTACAAACTTGTGCGAGATGCCGAGATCTGCAACGTCTATGGGAATCTCGTGTAAAGTATACCAGGCTACAAGTTCCTATTTCAGGAGCTCATCTGGCGTCAGGAATTCTTCAGGCTAGAGATTCTGGGGCAAACGCCTAATCGGTGCTGAAGGAAGCAGAACCGTCTGCTCATTCATCCTCAGAAAGCTTCTCCATTCCTGCATTCCATCCCTCATCGAATGCACTGCACCCGGTCTGATGGCGCAGCATGCCAAAAGCATGATCCAAGATGCTCGTCCTCCCAACGTCACGTATTTCAGGATGCAGGCATGAAGCATTCATTTGTCCACATGCATCTACTTCTATGCTATCGATACTCTCGTATGATGATAGTCACAAAAAAAAAAACAATAACAATTTTCCTTGCCCCAAAAGTCAAGTCAACGCTAGATGGTTCAAAATATATCGATTCGAGAATACGTATGCTATCACCTGTCAGGACTCAGGATTCAGCTGGGGGAGGAAACAACCGGCTGATCTGAGTATGCAGCGATTAGAAATTCTCTCCAAGAACTCATATAAAATCGAGGATATGCCGTCCAGGGTCAAAACTCTCGGCGATAAATCAATTAAGAATCTCTCCACTTTTCACACGATCAATCTCCGATGGTTTAAGCTACTATAACGCTCTGTACATGTGCAACAATGAGACCCCGATGGACGCAACTTAGCAGTAGTTTGCTTGTGATACCCAGTGTGACCGCAGAAGGTAGAACTAGCATGCGTGGATCGACTGATGTAGGGGTGTTGGGCGAGAATGCACAATCCATCATAACTCAAGTCGCTGTGTCTTCACCAAAAAGATTCTGGTCTATGAACCATATGGCCATGGAAACGTCTTGGCCACTGAAATTTACAACAGGAAAGAAGAATGATCAGTTGGCAGAGTTGTTGCACGAAAAAGATAAGTAGTACGGAGTATATAACAATCTAGTCCATGATTCTGACAAGTAACTGTACACTGAACCAAAGCAAAATCCACTGAGAGATGGATTTTATATAAAGACTTTTCTTAGAATGGCCAAATTGGATTATAGTTAGATATCTGTACGAATTAGGTTGCGTTGATAGAATGGAGATTCGGCACGCATGATCTACCAGCAGGTCACATGATAGTTACTACTGACTGTTCACTATGCATCACAAACTCATGAGACATGAATATATCATGCGGAACCAAATATGCTCATTGCATTGTTTTTAGACACGGCATTTTGTTTGTCACTGCAGAATAATACCATCTTGTTTAATTGTTTAAATGAAAGACAAATCATCTTTGTTTTTCAGGACATCAATTGGAAGGACAATGTCTGCTGGACTCACAATTAATTTCTGGTCACGCTAAGTCATTGCATACAACAAGGTAAATTCAACTGCTCTAGTAAGTTCAGACTGATAATAAGTAGGTTGAGCCATAGTGGATTTCCAGTGAAACTAGACTCGGATAAGATAATCCCTTGCTTTCTATGCTGGACTGACTTATTGAAGAAGAAAGTAGGGACCTTTCATACAAATTCATTAAAGATGCCGTGGCATTGTAAATTTAGTTACATAGACAATCACTCTTGCTACTGAACTCTTTAAAATGGTGATTGACATCATGAAAGCATAAGCAAATAGTATAGCACATATATGATAGATATATCATGACCTGGGCGGCGCTTGCTAAAATTAGTATTTGTTTTTTAAGGCCTGCACAACTTGAAAATACTATATTGCTTAACTGCTTAGCAGTTAGGAATGCATGGATAACTGAATAAGATGAGAATAGAGCGTGATTGTTGGTTAAAAGAGAGAGAGAGAGAGAGAGAGAGAACGGGGGCCATTGGCCCCTGGCAGCAGAGTCCATCTAAAAACACAGCAAGTCATCATGCTTCATCAATTAGCCAAAGTCAGGGTCCATCAGACCAAAATGATGGCAACCATCTCAACGCCAAAGCAAGCAATCATAGAAGAAACACTGAAACAGGCAGTTAGAAATGGTGAAAACAAGGAGTGGTGAATTCACCTTTTGAGGACTCCTGGACGACCACAATATGCATCGCTGCATTGTTCGGTGGCAGTTGCAGACGGAGAGGAGTGAGCTTCCCATTGATAGGGCTACGTGTGCATATGATGATGTCATCCAGACCAGTCTCCTCCTGCAACTTCTGGGCAAGCTCCTCCAAGTTGCTGCCATTAAATGTAAACGAGTGTCCCTTCTTGTCATCATCCACGTTGCCCAGATCATCGGCAATGTGGTAATGGATGGCACGTCCCTCCACCTTGTGCAAGGGGGCGGAGAAAGAATCGGAGGACTGGAAATATGAGAAAATTCAGTGTCAACTCTTATTCTGAACCAACTAAAAGCTGAGAAATAAAATGGCATAGAAGATATAAATTCTAAAAAATTAAAATACCAATTGTAATTCCTACAAACTCTGTTGTTGAGACTGCAAGAACTGTGCACTGTGAAATGCACTTTGGTTAGTCCAAAGTGAATTTCACAGTGCACAGTTCTTGCAGTCTCAACAACAGAATTTGGGGGAATTAAGAATCTAGCCTATCAAAGATATAGAGCTAATTCGATCCTTCAAAGTTAAAAGGCAAATTCTCAAATAAGAATTTACAGAGTCATTGTCAGTTGGTCACTTGGATAAACAAAACAGATCGAAATCAGCTGTGTGGAACCCATAGGTCAATAGCTATTGTGGAACAGTCGCAGCGTGTTGTGAGGACAGCATTCTCCCCCTGCTCGATTAGCAAGCATTTCAAAATCACTGAATTATAAATTTTCCGAAAATCCCCAATGCATTTCAGTCTGCAATCCGAACATCTGAGCTACTACGCCTAGCTAGACCAAGCAAGCCGATAAGCACAGCGGAACGCTGCCGAGCCAATTCCTTCGTCAAGCCGGCATCACAAGCAATGGCAATTTAATCAACGCAAGAGACGAGACCAATCTGGCCACTGACCTCGAGCTTGGGGAGCCTGGGTCCAGGCCGCGCGTCGGGCTCCAGCGGCGGCGGGGGCGAGGGCGCGGCGTACGACTTGGACGGCCGGTGGTGCGGCTGCGGTGGCGGATTGCTGAGCTCCGGCGCGGGCGGCGAGTCCGGCATCTTGACGGGCGCGGAGCCCGCGCGCTCGGGTCCCGGCGTGGCGGCCTGCACGACCTCGACGTCCCAGAGCACCCAGTCCTTGGTGGCGGTGCGGTGCGGCACGTCGTGGGTGACGGAGTTCCTCCACGGCGGGAGCCCCCCGTTGGCGCGGAGGAAGTGTCCGTACCGCGTCTTGAGTCGGGTCTGGAAGCCGTCCCTCACGGGCTCCCACTCGACCGACGAGCCCGGGCGGTCGGGCGCCGTCTGCAGCACCTTGCGCCCCGTCATGCCGAGCAGGAACGGCTCGTTGGAGGCGGTGAGGTAGCGTCCGTAGCGGCTGCGGAGGCGGACGACGCCGGGGACGTTGGGGACGGTCTCGACGCTCCACCGCGCGTTCGGGGAGGCCCCGTCCCGGTCCTGCGTGACGTGCGCCTCGTCCTCGTCCGCGTACAGGAACTTGTCGTGGTGGCTCTTGAGACGCACCACCTTGGCCCGCGAGAACAGCTCCATCGCCGCAGGCGAGGCGCCCCGCGGATCTCTCGACCGGGAGGTAGAGGAGGACGGAGTGCTTGGGTGGCGACCGGTGACGAGGAGGAGGACGACGGGTTGCTGATTTGGGGGCGCGGCGTTTAATGAAGGAGACGAGGGCGGGAGGCGTCGCTGCCTGCGTGTGGAGCCCAGTGGGGGTTTTGACCTGTTCGGATGGGCGGCGGCGGAGGGGGCACGTCGAGCTGGGGGTTTCGTGTCCGTTTCTTCGGCGCGTTCCGCCAGGCAGTTCAACGCGGTAGGTGTCGCCGTCGATGGCTGCTCGTCGTGGGCAACCGGGTACGGAGGAGGCCGGAGGGGATGGTTTGGACGGGGATCACGGGTCGAGGGCACGTGAGCCTCCTCAATCCTATCCTGTGGGAGTGTGGGGCGAGCTTGGTTTGACCTTTTTCTATCGTGCGAGATCCTGCGCGCTGCGCGGCGCTGGTGGTACCTGACGGCACGGGAGACGCCCTGGCTGGCCGCCGACCAGGGCCGTATTTAGTTCTAAAATTACTTTTTACTTTCTATTTATTCTCCTCACAGAACACGTATCACTAAAAATGTTTTTTACCTTTCCTATTCATCCCTCTCACATAAAAAAAAGTACTTTTTTCACCCCTCAACTAAACACCCCACCCCCCAGACATGGCCTCGTCCCTCCTGGATCTTCGTCGCATATCCAGCGCGCGGCAGACGTGCACTCGACAGTTACGCGGTGGCACACGCGGGGGGCTTGTGTTGCTGTAAGGGTGTGTTTAGATTGTAGGAAAAAACACTGTAGCATAAGAAAAACACTGTAGCATTCGCTGGGAAACGTGTTTTGTGAGGGAGAAATAGTGAAAAGTTAGAATGAATAGTGAAAAGTTGGAATGAATAGTGAATAGTTGGGAATCTGAACATGGCCTAAGCCTGTAATGATGTGTTTCTTGCTTGTGTGAATGCATGAGTGATGAATAGGCTCCGGGATAGCGAGCTCCCAGCCGCGGCCCAAGAGACTTAGCGATGAAGCATGGGATCTCGTCTACTCTCATCCTCTGCGGGGGTGTCGCGCAACAACAAAAGCAATTTGTATATTTGGCGCTCGTTTTTTTTTTAGTTCTTTATTTGGCGCTTATTGATGTGACAGTGAACCAAGTTCACACAGTGATGATTGATTGATCAATGCTGTTCGGAGTCTTTAACAAAGCAAAAAGAAGTAAAAGCAGAAACATGCATGGGCAACAGGCGCTCCGAGCATAACGTACCAAGTAGGATAGACCGCGTGCGTGCTAGGGTATATTTGGCCCGGCCTGACTTGTCTGACAAAACAAACTCTAAACTGAAGAAAGTCAGACAATCCAAGCCGCATTTGGGCTCCTCCGACATGTCATTTTCTTCCGGATTAAACCTGGCAGTTACGCGCACGCAACGCCGCATGGTGATTCTGTGAGTCATCTACAGGTTATACGAAGAGTCGATGTGCTAAATGCTTGGTAGAACCATTTCTTTCATAGTTTCCGTAACACATCAAGCAAAGCAATATAGTGCCACAGGCACCAGCGTTGAAAGCGGTCCACGGCAAAAAAAAAACAAAAAAAAAAACAAAACAAAACGGGCCCAAAATTCAAACAAGTTGGACTAGACAGACACGGTGTTAGACAATTGTTGCTATCAACACGGTGTTACCCTTTTTGTCCTTATGGATCACCTTTCTCTTAGTCGTAGGTCACATGAGTCACTGAGAGAGGTTAGGAAAGAGACCAAACAGATCCTCCTTTTACAAACCTTTTACAGAGCTATCTGATGTGGCAAACACCATGCCCACATGGAACACGCAGCTGAGGCAGCACATTCAGGCGAGAAGAATGTCCATCACCAACGTCACCTCTTCCATAACACGCAATCATCAATCACCAAAAGGATTAGTAAGCAATCAGAATCCACTCAACGCAACTCATTTCGTGCAAAGTTTCCATCACAAGGGCATCCATAGCATCTTCAGTCACTAGTGGATGCATCCAGC
The DNA here is from genome assembly GCA_015342445.1 of Digitaria exilis. NCBI lineage: Eukaryota > Viridiplantae > Streptophyta > Magnoliopsida > Poales > Poaceae > Digitaria > Digitaria exilis. Next base: position 77,043 of record JACEFO010000407.1, read on the forward strand.
ATGAATGCCGGGGTAAGCAGTGAAAAGCTGATTCATATGACTGTAAATAGATTCCTTGGTAAATATAAGTCACTATCATCCAGGGTACAGATCGACGAGACTATCACAAACATTACAACCAAAATTTTGGCGCACACTCTGGGGGCAAAAAAAGGTTTGCGGAGACGTGCTCTTGGAAAGTCTGCCTTTGACATGCGGGTCTAGTTCGAACCACCGTGCTGCTCTCCAACAGCAATCCCACTCAACTATCCTTTGGGCTTGCTCACAGCGTGTTTCAAAAACTTGGAACGATACTGCTCCACCAGCAACTTATCTACGCCTCCTTCCCCGGTAGGTTGTTTCCTTGTCCTTTGTGAAGGCTTTCCTCTCTTTTGCTCTTTCTGGCCGTCTTTTCTGTTTTTCCTTTTCGTTGTAGCAACTGATTGATCACGCTTATTTGACACAGCTTGCTGCATTAGATGAAATAGGTAACAATTTAGCATAACTACACTACAGCAAAACTGGAGAATCTATTTAGTGTTGTCGAAAATAATTGAAAACTTACATTCCTAGAAGCATTTGGGGTTGTATCTTGTCGATCCTGATCAGGCAAAGCATTCCCCTCATTTGATTTCTTTGCTCTCTTTGCAGGCCTTCCCTTTCTTACAACTGCCATAGCACTTCGATCTCCAGCAACTGAAGGATCCTTGGCATGACCTTCACCAGAATCTGATGGTTTAGATGATCTATCATGTGATTTCCGCTTGTTTCCTTTTCTGAATGTCCTGCTGCTATCTGCATGACCGACGTCGCTTGCAGGTTGATCCCCCGAAGGACCCTGCCGATCTTCTGCAGCTTCTGCTGCTGACTTCTGAGAGCGTTCCTTCCGAATCTTCTGAAGCCTCACCTTTTCAACATCCTCAAGTGCAAACTCCACAATTGGGCGCCGCTCTGCACCAAAAGTTTCTGCGAAGAACAACACCATTGATAAATCACAACTGGAAATAGCATGCTTATTCAAGAAAATGCAAACATCCAATATGTTTATTCCTAAAAAAAAGATCAAAGGTAGTAACAGTATGGTAACAGACATGATGCCATCATTCCTAGTGTACAAGGTATCGGGCATCAACCCTGGTCTGACTGTCCTATAAACCAAATGCAAAACTTAAGAACCGTGAAATACGGATTACTCAATTGGCAAAATCAATTCACTGAAAGACAATAAAACTTGCAACAGGGAGACAAAACAATTGACAAAACATAACTTCAGACAGAACAATTGACACAACATAACTTCAGCAAAAGAGTTGTACCTGGGTTGTTGTTTAGAACTCTTAAAGCAACAAGAGCGTGCTCATGTTCTTGAAAATCGACAAAGGCTACACCACGAGAATGTTTCTGTATGCCTTTCTTTTCATTCTTTAGAATATTAACCTGTTCAACAAATGCATCGGCATAAGAATCCCAAAACACCTAGCAGAAAGAAGACAAGAAACTAAACAGAGGGAAGTCCATGTAACCTTCCGGATGACAGGATTTTGTCTAGTAGCACGAGAAATTACTGCTTCTCTGCAAAGCTTCTTTACATCATTAATGGTCATTGTCTTAGGCAAATTGTAGATGATAAGCCTTGTTCTGGACACGTGGAACTTTGGAGACTGGAGCATCTCCGCTTTCCTTCTTGCCAACCTAATACAGACAAATAAAAATGATACTGTCAGATCATAAATCCTGATCAAATGTTTGCCACGAGCTAGGGTAGCGAATATATCAGGAAAAAAAAAACGTGTCATTGACATAATATGTAGCCCAAATGATGTAGGTCGCTACAGTAGCAAACATGTCCGTTTTATTGTATGAACAGAGTTGCAGTTCCTTTCCGAGTATGATTATAGCATTCACTGATGTGGAATTCTTTGACTAGAAGGGATAAAAGCATATTGGGTGATGGCCTTATAACGGATTCTGACAACTTGCGAGCACATTATCAAACAGGGAAAAATAAACAGAATACAAACATCAATACTATTACTAGCTAGAATACACATGATGCATCTGGCGGCAGCGCAACGATTGTATGTTCAACGGCGCCACACCTAATGGTTCTGCAGTTTTGGCTATGGTCGAGGCCCTGCTTTAGTGCATGGCGGGAGCTAAAGGGCTCTCGCTGCTCACCGCAACGGGCATTGGCTAATTTTGGGTTCTGGTCAGGTCCTGACCCCTACGCGTTTTAGTGCTCAGGGGATGTATATTGGGGTGGTGGGGTTCTGTGGCGTGTGTGTGTGAAGGTGAGTGTGTTCGGATGTGTGTGTGGGTGGATGTATTGTGTGCCTATTTTGGGCTCTTCTCCTATTAATACAACGATGCGCAGTTTTCCTGTGTGTTCGAGAAAAAAAAAAGAATACACATGATGAGCAATAGGGATCAACTCTTACCAGTTGCGTTTATTCACGTCAGCATCTGACACGCCTTCAGCAGCTGGTGTACCAGCAAGTATTTCACCCTCCTGCTTGACGACCAAACTTTTAGGAACATGGTAAAGGAAGAGACTCACTACAGTTCACGTGTGAAATGAAGTCTTTAAGAACTTGCCTTAGCCAAGTATAGATTCCGTCTATCCTCAACCTCAGTCTTTGCCTTCTCAAGTGCCTTTTTGTGAGCCGACTCCTTGTCCATTGCTTTCATGACATTAAGTGCCCTGCTCTTCAAAAATATTCCTAAGCCAGGAGCAGCATTGGCAGCCAAAACTGCTGCATCAGCTGCCTGTGCTGTAGAAAACTTCAAGAAACCAGTACCTCTAGGTCTCCTGCATAGACCACAAAAACCGTTACCGTCAACAAGAATGCCAAGTGAATGTTCACTGATTGATACAACTCAAGACAAGGATGAGGGAAACAAGATGGTCAAACATACTTCGTGAGTTTATGAAGAACCGGGAAGAAAGATTCAACCTTCCCAAAAACTGAGAAGCGCACTGTAACCTCCTCATTACTTATATCAAAAGGAAGGTTGCTGATGAATATAGTCCTATCCAGGCCAGTATCTTTTTTCTCGGGTTTGGAAGCAGGATCAGTAGTTTTTGCATCTGTTACAGGTTTCAACTTAGCTGGATTGCCAGCAACAGGTGAATCAGGTTTCTTCTTCTCTGATTCGTCATTTTCTGTTTCAGTGTCGGTATCAGTATCCGAACCGCCACCGTCAATGCCAGAAGGTTCAGACTTCTCTGAGGATTTTATCAAATTTTCAAGAACTCTTCTAGAAATGTCTACTTCAGTTTTGAAATCATCCTCGGATGGACGATTAGAAATCTCCTGATCAAGTTCAGAGCTATCATCCTCTCCAACAAGGTTCTCTTCAGAGGTGTCATCATCACTGTCATTATCAGGCACATTTGCAAGCTCTGGAAATGCAGCACATTAATGAGAGAGCAATATAACAACTGAGATTTGAAAAAGAATGATATACCAAACACTTGGCTACACAAAGGAACCAGCTTAACTTATTTTTTAAAAAAAAAATGTCAAAGGCATATTATTAAGATAAACCCTGCATTGGTCATGAGAGAACTTAATTTTGTGTATTTGATAAAAGAAATACCTAAGGAATGAAAATGATGGGTGAAGCTAAAGGAAATTTGTATTTTACCATTATCTTTATCATCAGATTTTGCAGCAACAGTGTATATTTTTTTGGAAACAGCCCAGTCAACAGCCACGGGTCTTTTTGCAACAACTTTTCCATTAATATTTTTTATAGCCTGATTCAGAAAAAAACATGGTACATTAGAAATTTAAATGCATTTCTGTACTCCTACTGAATAGGGCACTGACCATACATTTTCTGCATCCTGCTTCCGTGTGAAAGATATGAAAGCAAAGCCTTTTGATAACCTATTAAAGAGTAAATGTAACCAAGCTATCATATCATGCAAGTGTATTAACCCACTAATAAGTAACAAATGATTCAGTGGAAAATTAGCATACCCCTCGTAAGACTTATGTGGAATAGACACGTCCCAGACAAACCCTGCTGGACTAAACATATCCATGATCTCCTTTTCTGTAACCTGCGGCGCTCATATAAACACATTTAGCTTATCTGCTCTAGAGAAAGAAAAGAAGAAACAGATTCAAAGCATGATCACTTAATCAAGCACCTTGAATGGCAGGTTCCTGACAATCACTCGCCATTTCCTGGTCTTTGAACCCTAAAATAAAAAGAAAGTAACTTTCACGCACTTGCAAGCAAATAAGAAAAGGGTAGAGGTTGTGCTACAGATAGGAGATAGCCAACCATGTATCTCTTGCACAAAAGAAAAAGGAAACAAAATGAATTAAAAAACACTTTTCTGATAATCTCATGCCGAGTTCTACTGGAAATCACGGACCTAACGTATTCTGATATGCAATGCAACATAAAGTCCTGCAAAGCTGTAGAAGGCTAATTTATTTGGAACTTAGATTTTGAATATTTGTGATATATGACTGAATGAGGTGTTGACAAGATTTCTTGAGGTATAGACAAAATTTGAAATCTAGACCCATTTTTCATTACAGAACTTAAAAATTTTCTTCAACATATCCTAATACAAATTCTAGTACTAAGGAGTAAGGATATGCAGGTGGCATTTAAATACAAACAAATGCGGAAATGTGTACGGTCAAACGATTCCACAAAACATATTGGTTGCAGAATAGGAACAAGACAAGCAAACTAGCTAGCAGGAATAAGGTGATCAAATTGTCAAAAAATAGATAATAAAGACAAGTATCTGCAGATAAACAGAATGGAGACAGGTAGTTATTAGGTTACCTCTCCACCAAGTTGACGGGCCCAAACAATTGCTCCCTTGACTTCCTTACGATGCAGGTGGACAACAGAATCCCAAGCTGATTTGACACTTGTAAAGAGTACAGCTGCTGCATCTGATGTGCATCCATCTCGAGCAAGTCCTGCAGGGAAGCGCAGTCATATTTTATGGTTAGGATGTTACTACACATGCTAGCTGCAGTAAGCAAGAACAAGTTAATATAGATGCTTGGTCAATCAACAAGTAGGACCGCAGTACGTCATGCCTAGTTCAAGAGTTCTTAAAATTTTCGTATTGAAACATTAAAGCAACAGATTTACTCTTCATGAGATTGATTTTATCCTATCTTAAGCTGGCAAAGACAAAATTTACAAGGGTTGAAACAAGGAAAACCTTATATGAATAGTTGAGTTCAGAATATATGGCCCTACTAAGGAATGACTGCATGAGAACTATGCCCAGCGATAAACAAGCACAAACCCATTATACTTACAGAGAAAACCAGCACAAGACCAGAAACTGGAATATCTAGATTTCAAACTGACACCATTGACATCATAGTATAGTATCATAAAGAGACCAAACCTTAAACCTAAACCACATCCACATGCATATAACAACACATAACAGTCTTGGGTGAAACTATGCATGATGCCATGATCGATTTTTAACCATAAGTAGTGGGTCAAAAGAGCCTCTGGAAAATAGCAAACTTAGTACTAGAATTTGTTATATTGCTGAAAAAAAGCGACATCACTATTCACATGTATGGCTGAATGTACAAACATAAGAAACAGATAATTTGACACTGCCAGGTGCCAGGTTAGATCAGTATCATCACTCAAGTCAACAAGAAACTAATCATGGTAATTATCACAGCTCTCAATGACTATTGTAGAATTAACTCAAAAGTACTTCCACTGGGAAATTACAACAGCATAAAAAACAAATTGCATTATATATAAACTCAAAGAATTTGAATATAAAGATGGCATACCATGAAGTTCCATTTCCTCTTTGGGAAGTGGATAGTTTACAGATACAACCGGACCAATCTCTCCAGCTTGACGAAAAACTTCACTGGCTATGGTAAAGTCTGGCAGGCCACCAAAAATCACCGTTTTTGCAACCCTTTATGACGAGATTAAAATAGGAGTCAAACCAAAGGGGAAAAAAAAGATCATCCAGTAGTCTGACAAAAAAAAAATACTAAGAATGAGCCAGAAATGATCCATCTATAGCTATAATTATCATTACACCAGTACATACTATCAAACATCATCCATCTATAGCTATAATCTCCTGTTTGTGGCTTACCAAAAAAGTTACAAATAAAGTAGTCTGACAAAAAAAAAATACTAAGAATGAGCCAGAAATGATGGAGGCAAATATGGCAAAATCTGATAGATTAGATTCAGGTGATGGCTTCTAAAAGTAAAATATTCCAGCACACACCTTTGCTTTTCAGAACTTTTCACCTTATCAGCATCGCCAATGGAAGCTTCCTTTGATACCATAGCATCCTTTGCCAACAATTGTGGTTTTTCTGGTCCAACATAATATCTTACATCAGTATCAAGACATATTAAGAATGGACTAAATACATAACAAAAAAATCCATTAAAACCTGGATCTGCTTTAATGTAGTTCTCCTTAAGCTTGACAGCAGCAGAAGTATCATCTTCATCATCTCTTGACTCAGAGTCCTTCAGTTGCACTGCTGCTCAGATGAGAAAAATACAAGACCATCATCAGATCCACATTTATTGAACTTCAGCAGCAACAAATTGTAACAGACAGAGCCGTACCATTTTCCTTCTTTTGCAAGCGTTCCTTCAGTGGGGCACGATTGATTGCTCGCTTGACTCTGATTTTCCTACCGGCAACAGGAAATCCATTCTTTTGTTGAAGAGCTCGTTCAGCATCTTGAACAGTTGCGCTGGTACCAATGGGAACACATTATGTTAACCATAACAGTGCTTCACAGTCTCAACGAAAATTATATAAGCAGCGGCACAATTAGACATGAACGATCATTACAGGTGCTAGGACAGGCACTGAGCTATAGGATAAGTTTATATCATTTGGTCGCTTTGGTCCAGTGAATGTTAAAATAATGCTCTATGGTCAGCAATTTTGCTAACAATAAAACATCTCTTTCCGGTAAGAATATTGCAGTATCAAGCAGGGTTTGCAGTTGTTTGAACCACTTGGCACTCGAACATAGACGAGGTTATATTTAAAATTCAGAAATAATTGACGCACTGTAGTGTCATGTCACTCGCTCAAGACTACATCTCATAAAAGCAGAAAGTAATAATTGCACAGGCAATTTCAGAATGAACTTACAATTGCACGAAACCAAAGCCTCTACTCGTCTCCGATCCTGCAGTGAAGCAACCGAAATCGATAAGCAAAATTAACCAATGCCAGCCAGCACGATATCACTACCGAATAAACAACAACTAGAATTCTCCAAGTCACCTTTCTGAGCGACCATGAAGCAGCGCCGCACCGGGCCGACCTCGCTAAACACCGCTTCGAGCTGCACAGCAACGAAACGCTCAATCCCGATCGACGAATGTAAATGAAAGGTAGCAGTTGAGCACTCGGCAGCTTGCGCTTACATCGGAGGACTTGAAGGTGTAGGGAAGGTTGGAGACGAACACGGTGGATGGGCTGTGCCCTCCACCAGCGCCGCCTGGGGCAGCTTCGCCTTCCGCGGCGGGCTCTCCGCCGCCGCCGCGCTGCTTCAGCTTACCCATCGCCGGCGTCGTGGAGGGGACCGTGGGAACCTGGGGGCTTCGCGGTTGCGATGAGACGGGAGGCTCTGTTGGGCTAGGGTTTATAGTTAGAGTGGAGGGATGTTATCACGTGGGCTTGTATGGGCTTCACGTAGATGTTGGTGGATTCGGCCTATTTTGAAAGGTTGGGCTTCCGTCAGGATGACAGCAGGGGCGAAGTTACGGCCCGCTGAGGATTGCTTGATCTGGTCACAATGAACAACTCTACGCCATCGCCATGATTTGCATTTTGCAATGACTCGTGAAGAACAAGCACCTTTATTTGCTTCTTCTCAGAACAAATCCTTGCAAATGTCAGAGGTCAGAAGTAACATGACGGAGAAAATATAAGACGAAACTTTTCACCATATTTCGCACACCCTTAAAACAACAGCGCTCACAGAACTTTGAGGTAACAAAATAGCCAACTGTGAGTTGAGCATTTGCGGAGTTCATCAACCATCGTGGCTATTTGCCCTCAAAAGAAACATCATGGCTATTTGTATAATTGTATGGAGCACCTGTATACTTCATTGACGCACTATGATTGCCTAAAGTTAACACATTTGTTTTATCTAAATGTGAAAAGGTCTGGGAAAGAACCTTAATTTTGTGAGGCCAAATACAAGATTAGAACAACATAATTTTTCACGACACTAATTTATATGGTGAAGATGACAAATAACCTTCTGTTATAGTTTAATAACACGAGAAAAAATAATTGCATACTCAATCAAATAGTCCTGTTTATACCCGCAGAGGAACCGCTGAGCGGAGAGTTATTCCGTACACAATTGTCCTTCCTTTTTTTATCTTCTAACTCTTTCATTTTCTCTTTTTTATTTTCCCTCCTTTTAAATTTATATATGCATCAATTGTAAGTCCTTTATATTTCTGTGGCCGCAGGGGAATTTGCTAGCCTATGGAGATATTTATGTCTTCCATCTGTCGTGTAAGATTTACCATAGTAAAATAAAAGCTAAGGCCTCTGCTCTGCTTTCCATTTCATAAATGCATTATGTTCCCTACAGCTTCCATGCAGATAGGCCTCTAGCTGGTGTCTCGCGACGAAATTGAGGAGTTAGGAGAACAGCATGCCCTTATATTAGGTGTTTGGTTCTTCGGGGCTTAAAGTAGACCATTTCATATCCAATGTTTTGATGCTATATGCTATAAGTATATGCTCCCTTTTCTTTTTTATCGACGATTGTTCGATTAATAATAAACAACATCCATTCATGTTCTACCTCTCCCTACCAGTATAATTTCATCTTCAAAGAAACCTCTTCTTTACGTCATGCCGACTCACTACAAAGAAATATCATTCTAAAGTTGTAAGGCTGAAGACACAATAAGCTTGAAACCCTACTTTCATCTTTTAACATTTGTCCACATTCATTGAACAAAACCCTTTGCTATTTTCATGCATCTCCGGAGCATATAAAAGGAGCCTTTAGAATTTTCTGATTCTTTAAAGAAAATATAAACCAAGCCTGAATTTAGTTTAGTTTGACATGAATAACCTACTGTACACTCTCCTTCCGTTGCCATTTGCCGAACACGAGGTGGTCCGTCCGCCGTCCCTGCCTCCGCATTGTGCCTGGTGCGTTGGAATTGGAACCTGCTCGCGGATCACACGACCCGGGGTCTAGACGGCGACACGGGTTGCCGAACCGCACCTAATCTAACGGGCAGCGGCCGGACAGGCTGCCGCCACCCGCCACAGCCAGCGAGCGGCGAGGAAGACGACGACGCGGCCGCCAACGCCAGGGCAGGCTCCACCCCCGGCAAAAGGAAGCGCGAGGTGCCGCCGCGCGTGGTTGGGAGCGGGATGGAGAGGGGCGCCGCCGCGGCGCTCGGTTGCGCGCTCCGCTCCCCTTCTCCCTCCCCGTCCCCGGCGCCCCAGTGGCCGCCGCTCCTCCGCTGCCCCCGCCGCCGCGCCCCGCCCGGGCCTCCCCGCTCCCTCCTGCCGCCCGCGCACCGCTTCAGGTGATGTGAGCTGCCTCCTCGCTGTTGCTCTCAGCGCGAGACACTGAAATGGTGCCCGCGCTTGTTGTCTGTTCGACGAAACGACTGTTCTATGCAGCGTTTGGGACGGTAGATCACATCCTTTACCTGATATCGTGTTAGAGTATTCTATCTATACTGGAACATCATAAGAAGCTTGGATGTTCTAGCCTGTGGATCAGAATGCTGAATGCCAGTGAAATTTGAGGGGTTCAATTCTCTGTGGCTTGTACTAGGGTTTATGAGACATACTATCGTTTTCCAAAAGCAACGAATCTCTGTGATTTGACTTTATAGAAGGTGACAAATGATAAGTTTGGTGATGTAACGACTAAGGAGTAGAAGTTAGCTTGTTTCTAGTAGGTGGCAAACTAGAATTTTGCACGAAGTTATGTGCGTGTGACTCGACTCGGTAAAACGATGTCGTGTTGCTACCGAACTATGCTGGATAAGTTCTATCACAAAGGACCTGCCAAACTAGGCTGTTTTGCATGTCAGGGCAAAGGGGTTTGACAAACAAAAGGTATATCCCCCATATCTGGCGTGCGGCCTCCCATGGTAAAAGGGGTTTGAAAAAAAAAATGTAGAGCCACCATATCCCGTGTACACACCATGCTGTTTTACACTGTTCCCTCATTTGAACTTAGGTAGCCCTAAAGGTTGGTTATCATTTAAAATTTACTAACTTGAGCTCTATATAAGATCCTTGTGGTCCAAATTGGAGTATGAGAATGGTTAATTTAACTAGCAAATTCTTTAGACTCAAAATTTTTAGGCATGTAAAGATCAAGCATATCCTCCTCTAACACTATGATTCCTACTTTCCTATTGACACGAGAGTAACTTTTTGGTGTACATTAGTACATGTTCTGAATTTGTTATTAGAACCGTTTATAGTCTTGAATTTTTATTGACTTTGAGATTTGGTGACACACTTATGATGCTACAGTCAAAACAAGCTTCTAGACATGAAAAAGGGGCAGAGTTGGAACTCACTGAAGACCTTCAGCTCATTTGGACGCTCAGGGGTCAAACAGAATAATGATGATTTAGTCAATGACAGACTCCTAATAGATTGTGGAGAAGATCAAGATTGTGTGCTCGGTAAGTTCTATATGGACAGTTTTTTGTACCATCCATGCTCCAAATTGCTACTTTGCTTTTTCAAATGGAATTGAAATCATGCATCTCTCGAATTGATTATTGGTTTATTGCAGGTCAAACTGTTCTGCTAGTAACTGCACACTCATACTTAAAGATAATTAGATACACTCTTTGCTTTGCTATACAAAAATGCTAAACGTAGAGATTTTGTATGAGTCCAGTGTGAAGTCACAGCCCTCCTACTTTATATGAAGGCCAATTCTGAAAAGACTGCATGCCATTCAAAACTTAAACTCATCATGTAACCATATTTGTGACTATGATATATCTCTCGTTCCCATGCTTTATTGACCAAGCATCGACATTTCTTCCTCTAATAGTCTCCTTCGAAGGGCAAAGACTATTAAGTGAAGTGCCCTTTTTACTATTGGCTTCTTTTGTGTGGTACATATCCTAGTAACCATTGCTTAGTCCAGCATGGTAGGGGTGCCTTCCAATGCTGACCGAAACGCCTTTGAGTTGGAGTTGGGAATTTGTTTAGGCTTCTAGGGTGTTTGTGCTGCATTGGAGACTTGGACATAAAACTTAATGATGGAAGATGCATGAAGGAGCATCTCTGCTTCTGCATGCATAAAAAACAAATGAAGCCTTCCAAGTGTTGGTTCCAACTTCCAATGGCTTGAGTCTGGGATCGAACCAGGGTTGATTTTGTCTTAATGGTCGATATAACCCCACACTAACCTGCTAGTTCTACCATTGCAGCACATCAGCACATAAAAAATTTACAAATGTAGCCCTAAAAGTAAGTACAGCATTTTATTTGAAGATAGAGATTATTCTTAGCAAGATCCACTGAAGCACTTGACAACAACTGAGTATGTTCATTAGTCATGGTTTATGGATTAGCATGTGGTACTTTGTTGACCCTTTACGTGAATGTTGGTGCCTGCCAGTTTTAGATCCAAGCAACTGCATGTTGAATTATACATATTTTAGGCTCTACGTTGTGCAAAGGTATCAACTTGACAGTTTTATATCCCCCCTGGTCATATAGTAACTATAGAAAGTTCTAGATTTGTGTTGCAATATACTTTTCCTCATTCTGTGGAGATGTATCTGTAAGTTGGTCCATATTGGGAGCACAAGCATAGAAACTATACTGGTATAGCATAATATCATATTTCATTATTTATGCATTAGAAAGGCACATGATTCAACATAATGGTACAAATTAAATATGATACAGAGAAGGCAACCACTTGGTAAAAACTTTCCGGTTTCTGTAGGGAAAGATGTGTTTGTTTACTGCTTTCCATTGTTACACTTTTTACTTCATGTTGTTGAATATATGCTGTCTCTCTGTTTTCTCACTGTTGCTATCTAGCTAGATCACATGTTCTTTTCTTTAGAACTAGGTCACATTTTCTTTTGTTCTTGTAGTTATGAGATTTTGTTGCACACTTCTATTGTTAATGCCTTTTCTCCTCTTATGTATAAGTTTCTCTCATATTCCATACACATTTTAGGTGGCATAGTTGCCCTGGGAAAGTTTGATGCCCTTCATATTGGCCATCGGGAATTGGCCATGCATGCTTCTAAAGCAGGGCCTCCTTTTCTTCTTTCTTTCGTGGGAATGGCTGAAGTACTTGGCTGGACATATAAGTGAGCCTACATGAAAACTTATGTAGCTTCCCTCTAAAATTTCCCTTTGTCAATCATTAACCCCAAATCAGGGTGGCATTTACATGACTTTCCTTTTGTACAGGCCTCCTATAGTTGCTCTGTGTGATCGCAAACGAGTCCTTTCATCTTGGGCTCCATACTGTAGGAATATGGTACCTCTTGAATACCAAGTTGAGTTTTCAAAGGTTAGGTCCCTGTCTCCGAGACAATTTGTTGAAAGGTTATCGAAGGATCTTAGAATAAAAGGTGTCGTGGCAGGTACATGCATTTTTTTTCTCCCCTGCAGGTTCCGTTATTCTGCTCCATCGTCGCGCACCTTCAATAATATATTTCTTTCTGGTACAATGCAGGTGAAAATTACAGATTTGGTTATAAAGCATCTGGTGATGCAGCTGAGTTAGTGAAACTGTGTGAGGAATTTGGTTTAAGTGCTTTCATTGTACGCTCTGTCATGGACACAGCAAAAAGATCTCATAATGGGGTTGCAGCCGCTATAAATTCAAGTGATAAAGGACAGGTTTCTTCTACCCGTGTTCGCCATGCGTTGGCTATGGGTGACATGGAATACGTCTCTAAATTACTAGGGAGGAAACACCGTCTTGTGTTAATGGTTAACCAAAACTGCCTTCATGAAAGGAAAAAGATTGTACTCCCTAATTCTTGCATGCTGAACATGCCACCAGCTGAAGGTCTGTATGAAAACTGTGACCTTGTTACTGGTGGGTATCTTGGACCATGTAGAGTGATCATCAACTCTGACACCATTGTCATTGAGATGAAAGATGAAAACAGTTTGTCTCCAAATTCTATTCAAGAGGTTCGGCAATTAGACATTGAGTTTGGATAAAGTTACGTAAATTTGTGCTCTACGGGTGGGAGCCCATTTTTGTGCATTTGCCATCTTTTGGATATTGTTAACAGAAGGAGAAGACTTTGGTGGAAATACTGCAAGGGAATTCAAAAGATTATGTCCACAAGTATGCACTATCCTCACCATGATCGAGCTCAGGAGCATCTTGTAGTCTCACAAGAATGCTTTCTTACTAAAATGAGTTGAGATTAGTCCAATGTTACCATACAAAGACGAAGGTGGGGTTCAAACTGGCATTTTTTTACCTGACAAGCTGCATCTATCGAAATAAATGCAGAGAGTGGGCTTTCGCCCAACTTCGCATGTTGTAGCTTATACATTGTAGTTTTGTAGTTCATACATTGATAGGGAGGATGGTTGGTCATTTGTCAACATTACAGTATCTATTACTACATGAATGTTTAGTTGTTCTAATTAGAACCAGATTTCTGATGAAATCTTTTGAGATCCCTCCAGATTTGTGTTTGATGGGCTGCTGCTGGTAGCCGTTAGTGCTGTGGCTGTTATCAGCTAGCTTTTGCCCCACTGCTGCTGCTTTAGCAGCTGCTGCTGGCTGCTACAGCCAGCCGAACACGCAGTTCTTTTATACAAATTGTCAGGTGCTCTTTTGGCTGCTGCTAACATCTACAAACACTTTGTTAGAGCCCAGTAATTAAAAAGAATTTTTGAAAACTTACTTTATTTGGCTGGTGTGCATTTGAAGAAACTGGCAGCTTCCTAAAACCTTTACCGTTTTCAACTAGGTTTGTCTTAAAACCTATCCCTTTTTTAAAACCTACGCTACAAGCAAATGTGAACCTATCCTTTTTTAAAACCTATACTACAAGCAAATGTGGTTTTACTCTGCAAAAGTGTGACCTTAATGAATACCATTAGTTCAAGCAGGATGCCGCACTTCCCAGTCATATAGTACAAATAAATTTGGTTCTATTCTGACATAAATATGACCTTAATCAATAATATCCTTAGAATATAGCTATGTTTATAATTTCTTAGACACATTAAGGAGAGCGATAAGACATCTTATATTCCCTTCGTTAACTTGTCCACTAGTTCAAGCAGAATGAGCCCTCCAAATGGAGGGACCAAATGGACACACGAGCTGAGATTGTTCTCCACAAAACAGTTTGGGGTGTGAATGGCCGGTAACAATACGTTATTTGTCAATGAACAGGCATCAACATATTCATGTTTATCACTAATCGCTATGAACCAATCGTTAATGTCCTGTCAGAAAAGAGTTATGTACTCCGAATGTTACAAACCTAAAATCGATACGCTTTGCAGGGGGGAAATATACAACAATGACACTCACGTCGAAGTAGAACCAGTACACGAACACGATTTATCCTGTACAGACCAGTGCTGCTTCCCAAAGCACGAGCTTATTGCCATCTGACTAAACCCGAAAATGTTGCCAATTGACGAGCAGACCTGCTAGGACCGTGAGACTTTCAAATAACACCTCATATAAACATCTTTTGGTCGGAGGCAGCTGAAACTGATGGTTTCTATTTCACTGAACCATGCCAAAAAAAGACTCAATTCTCAACAAAACCGAAACCTGTCACGGTGCCGTGATTGTTCTGACTCATGAACTTGTCTTTATTTGTTCATATCTTTCGCCTATGCTTCCACCTTTCTGCTTCTGAAATTCAATGTACCGCAGAGTGCTAGAAAAGAATGCCTCTGTAGATGGATCGGCTTCAGTATTGTCACTTTGCGCGGTTCTAATCAATTCAATCAAGTCTTGAATCGCAGAATTGTTGATCTGTGGGGTTCCTTTCTCAAAGAAGTACAAGTACCTGAAAATAGTGAAAGTATGAAGTTTACACCAGCAGAAATATATTGTACATCAGAAAACAATTCATATATAGTTCTGGAGTTTACTTGTTCAAAATTTCAATAAACAGAGTAACAGATCCGCTGCTTCCCCTTGTTGCATTAGCCATCTGTTGAGCAGCATTTGCGATTCTCAGAGCACGCTTTAAACAAAGGAGAACCCTGGAACAAGGTTTCAATTTGGAAGTCAGGACATGGGACCATAACATCAAACAGTTGACTGTACATCAACCCATGGTACTATGATACAGATATGCTTTATCTCAGTTCCTATGGTACTAACAATTTACTTGCAATATTAACCAAAAGATGGGCTAGAGGACCCAATTAAGCAGTGTGTTTACACCAAGTACATCAATTGTCTTACCTTTCACCATCCATTATTCCATCTTGATCATCAGTCCAGAAAAGATGTGAACAAGCATAGACTGCTCGGCATTGATCAGGTTTCTTGAGAAGTTTTGCTGAGTACTGCACAAAACAGTAGCTACGTTAAGGTTTTGTAGTTGGTCCAAAGAATACCGATTCCATGCTACAGGATCTGAGAAGGCTACATCAAAGCAGGAATCATTACCCCTGTTGTCTTATGAGTGAGGGTGTCTCTGTTTTCCACACCGAATATACTCATCCGCTGAAGGGTTCCGATTATTAGGTGAATTGCAGTGATTTGAGCCTTTGAATCCTGCTTGTGGCATAGAAACATTATAAGGGAAAATGGAACAATAATATAAATGAAATCAAATGTTCTTACAAAGGCACATCAAATGACATTTATGATACAATACAGAGTTGCATCAAACAGATGAAACAAGGTGGGAGGGGGTCATACCGCGATTTCTTCTTCATACAAGATGAATGCTTGAGTAAAGAACTCATAAGCAACTGGTTCCAAATCACAGTCATTGGCAGCCTAAATTAAATAAATAAATTGGGGTTACCATGAAAATTAACAAATGTTTTTCGTGGAAAAGAATAGATTGTTACAAACATACCTCTGCACATTGCAAATACAGTCTCAGAGCTAACTCTGGAGAAGGAACACACGAAAGTGCTTCAATAGTCTGGACAAATGATGAGAACAACAATGAGTGTGCAGCAGAATATGGAGAGATTGCATGGATTCGCAGTTATTATGTATCTAAGGCTGGGCGTGCCAGGTTATTGCTTATTAACCAAGATTCGCCAACAACTTCCAGTTAACAAATGCAGAGAAACATGTGGTGTTCCTTGGCTCTTTGTATTTACTATTCAAAGTATGAAACGCAAAAATGTGTGTAATTGAAAAACATACTCGGAGCACCAAAAGTGGTTGTTCAAAGTCAAACCATCTTAAGTTTGACCAATTTTGTATAAAAGAATATATATAATTTTTTGTATAAACTTGGTCAAACTTTAGATGGTTTGGCTTAGGACAAAGCTATGAGCCTATGACATTCTTCTTGGGATGGAGTATTTTATAATGTTTGCATCTGTTGTGAGAGCAGAACTCAATCCATGCAAAACAAATCTTAGAAAAACCTGATGCAAGATCTGGAATATTTTTTTGGGAGTTGCAGGAACATCCTCCCCAGTTACATCTCCATCTTGACCTTGTAATCGTCTGACCAACTGCAAAAAAGACAAGTCATCAACATATTAGATGCCAAAAAAGACAAGTCATCAACATATTAGATGCTTCAAAAGATAATAGTTGCATAGATGAATGCACAACAAAGTATGATCTGTTGATGCCTTGCTAGTACCATAAATGTGTTTAATCAATTTAGGAGGATACTGTATATGAATGCATCTACTCACTAACATTGTTTCAAGAAAATACAATCTAAAAGCATAAGTGGAAAAGGAACTATAGCCCTATTGAGAGTAAGCAGGCCGCCCTCTAGCTGAGTTGGTTAGGTGGCTCTAGTAGCACTAAGGTCCTGATTAGAACATTTGTGAAATTTAGCCACTTGCCCCCAAAAGTAATGTAATAAAATCATCCCTTAAATCTTACATTTTCAATGAGTGGTAGAACAAACCTTAAGGGCGGAGAATACTAAGGAAGGCACCGTGAAAGTTAGCCGTTTGGGTCCTCCCAGAAGTATATGCTTCTGGACAGTGCATAAGATCTGAAAGACCAAGAAGAATATGGAAATTAGAACTTTAAAACTGGGATAACTTTAAAACTGGGATGAACATATGCATGCTTATATAAATAAGTGCTGCCTAGCACAGAGATTTGATCAGCAACTAACATTAAATGATTTTTTTCCCTTATTTTTGGATAATACATGGTCCAGTGATATGAAAAAAAAAAATAAGAGGCAAATTTCAGATTATGCAATCTGAACAAAAGAAAAGGTTTCTCCAACAAAGATAGACAGTAATTAATAAATGAATATGTGACCACAAAGTGGAATCAGAGATGGGAACCAATGCAATTTTGTATACTTTCATGAGTTTTAGTAACAAATATACCTTCAGCATCTCCTCAGGATCGTCATTGTGCAACATGTGAATAAGGCGTGCTACGGAATTCTGTTCCTCCTTAAAGTCCTCCTCATCAAGCTAACCCAAAAAAAAAAAATATTAAGAGCAAGCTTGATTATAAAATGAAATTGAAATGTTCCATGTGGTTAACTTAACAAGATTGACAGCAGTAAGTAGCGGAAAGAAGATAACATATGTCGAACAAAGTGTAGGTCCCACCTCATCATCTTGAGCGTCATCCATATCTTTTATAAGCCCCTTAATTAAATCAAATAGTGCCTCAATCTGCAAGAACAGTACAGAGCCACAAGATTAGTTCCTTAGTAATATGCAGAGAAACACCATAACATGAAATACTACCTTGTCGGAAGTAGATATGCAAGTTGTGTTCTTCATTATGCTTTGAATTATCACCACAGCCATCACTTTGGTTGTAGCAGTATCCAGATAATCCATGACCCGAGGATAGTTTGAAAGTTCTAATGCAGTAACAATATTGCTATATTTTTCCAGGGGAGCACTAAGAAGTGCAACAATTTGTTTTGTTGCTCTGCTATCTTCAAGTTTTGCCTTGCCTGAAAGTTTCTTGACACATGCACCCTGTCCAATGAAAAATATAAGATCATCAATGAATTTACATCACTGGCACACTATCAATTAAGCTGCTTCATAGAATTAGCAAACAGATAATGAGAAAAGTGGCATAAATCATATGATTGTCTAAAGAAGACTTACCAGCACTTGGTCAACATAATCTAGACGATCAGGATGCACACGGAGAGTAAATGTCAAAAGCGATACATATAGAGTTACTGCTCCAACAACAGGCATGTCAGGTTGGGCTTCTATCACCTGCCAAAAAAACATAACTCAGCCTTCTAGGTCTTCCCACTGCCATACAGCTATGTAATTGGAACAAAGAATAAACAAATGAGAATGCAGTTATACTGCCTAGTATATAACTATGTAAGTTGTGAAATATTAACATCAGATCATCATACGACCGATGACTACTAAGCAACAGCTAGAGTTTTACCTTTCCAATAGCATTACTGAACTTTGCAAAAGCTTCGACTTGCAAAAACTCAGGCAATACCTGCATAAATAATCTATGTCAAGCACTCAGGCATATACAAAATTTGCCTTGATCAAGTGGATCTAGGTATGCTTACTTCAGAACTTGAGGCAGCATAGTTTGACAGTCTGTCCATAAGTTGGGAGAGTACTGTTTTGATATCAACACTTGGCTGCAAGAGAAACTTAGGAATGAGTTCATTTCTTGTGAAATAAATAGAAATTGCGTGTAGACTCCCAAATCAAATTGAACTTCACTGCATTCAGTGTTTGAGCTTGGTTGAATCCATCTATTCTACAGCATGGCGCATTAACAATAAATGAAACTTATAACTGTGCCAGAGATACCATGGATCAGTTAATTTTGTATGTGAATCTAACACAGTAAAGGATTCATATGCACATGTGGGCTTATTGCAGATGAGCTCCAGTTGAAATCATATGTAACTCATTGTCAACCATACAATTTACAAAACCACTACCTTTTACCATTCTCAAGGGTGAAAAATAAAATATATCATCCAATTTGATCTATATATAGATAATAAAATGCCAGACAAGCAAAGCAGTCAAGTCTTTGGTTGATGGAATAAACTAAAGGTATCAGCATGATGCACTAAAATGGATAATTCAAATTGGCAAATGCAGATCGATAAAAAGAAGGGTAAAGTTATGAACCTGTAGCTGGGGGAATGCACTCAATAATGTTTCCAATGTCTGTAAATGATACTCATCTGGAAATACTTGGATTATGCAGTCCATCAGGTAGAACTGTGCAAGGTCATCCTTGCAATTAACCACCTGTCAACACATTACTACTTTAGTCCCAATAAAATCAAAGCATCATGATCATTTTACATCAAAACTTCTTGTTGCAAACCTGTTCTAATATCCTTGGAAGAACAGTTTCTTTGTACATATCAAGGTCAACACCCTCAATCTGGCTTAGAACATGAAGGTTTTTGCCTACCTAGAAGAAGATTACAAGATTAATGTAAGTGACATGACTCAGAAAATACAATTGAGTAGAACATGCACAAATTTCATTGAGTTACCAGATCACGCAATTCATTTCTTTCCTTCCCCCGCTTTTCCTTTTCCTGGACAGGCCCCTGCAGACCAGACACAAAATTTTATGGTTTCAGCTAGGATGGTCCAGACAAATGAATGGCGTAGAGATTTTCCTCATTCATTTGGTATGATAAAATGCATGGCAAAAAATTAAAAAGTGAATGAAGGTTATGTCGTAGATTGGAAGCCTTCAACCTACCTGATGTTGCATCCGGACCCAGAGTTTGTTCATTTCTATGAAATTCTGAAGAACAAATTCAACTGCATCATTAATGCTTTCGGCATCCCTGCACAATTAAAATTTCAAAGGATGATGGGACATATAGAGATCATTGTCATTAGATAATAGAAGAACTTCACATTTGAAGAAATAATATACGAGAACTTGTTACATTCTGCATGCCCAACTCCCAGCTAAAATGACTAGAACCAACTACAGGATTTCCTCATTTATAATTGTCCACATTCAGACAGGGCAACTGCCAGTGCCAATGGAGAGAGTTGGAGATAGTTAGGAATTGGAATATATACAAATGCACTTAAATATGGTCAATAAACTGTTAAACTGATTTAATGACTAAGAAGGGTTGACAACAAAGTGATGATGATCCTAAAAGCACAGGAACTGCAGCATGTATCTTGTAAAATCAATTTGTTATATGGTCTGCAAAAGTAATGCTACAGAATGATACAGTATAGTATTTGCATACCAAAATGGTTAGACAGCCTACCCCCAACTAGTTCAGGCTAAAAGGTGTTGGTGTTGTGTATAACCAAATAAAATAACATCAGGCTCATCTTTAGTGTTAGATCTATATAAGCTATATAGTGGATATGCTATTTTTGTGTCAGTGGAAACAATATTGTTCACTTGTGCAGCTGTGTATTGAAAGCAGTGTACTAGAATTAGCATGATCCTACTGAAATTCAAATCAAAATTAACTGGATTAAGAAATAGCATAGCATGAAATAAAGGTGCAGTACCCTTCGTACTCGGAACCAATATCAGGCAGTTTGTCTCTGCTAATTTGAGAAAGGTAGCTTCTCAGGAAAAGGCCACGAAGAGGATGTTGAATGCCACGACACATTTCAACTAGGTCTTTAAGAACATCTTTAGCAGGAGCCTCTTTCGACTTAATGTACACAGATCCCACTGTGCACAGGAGATACCTGTCATGTAACAACACCAAATCAGATGTTTGTCACCAGAACTGGTGAACTCCTCGAAGATAACTCTTCGTAGTTTCACAAATGTTCAAAAACAAAAAAAGTAGAGCTTCACACCAGAAAAAAAAAAGTCATAACAAAAGTATACTAGCAAACATGAATAACAGTTGATCTGATATTCAGATGTAACGATTTTTATACAAGTTGACTACAGTAAACAGCAAGCAGGAAACCCCGATAATGCTTGCAGACATGACCTATGTAGACTACCCTGAATGTAACAGCCTGCTTGCATGGTGCACAGGGGACTAACATCTACAGATAATGGCTCAGGTGAGGCTAACAGAACTAATCTATTCAGTAACACTAAAAGAACTAGTTTGATTACAGTGGATTTAATTTGATGAGACATAAGGGGAAATTGAAAAGCGTTGTCTAAAAGTCAAATATTAGTAAAGGCCTGCATGCCAGTGTGAAAGACTTTTCAAGTTTTGTGGTCTTCATTTAGTTTAAAACATGTAAAAACTCCAATCAAATAGAATATTCTTGATTGCAATCACATCACAAAAGGCAGCACCTCAGCTTGATTCATACGCTCACAAGTTAATTCCCATACAATCTGACAGAAAGCCTTGTATGATGAAATTATTTATTCCGGACGACGATATTCTGGAGAAGTCAGGGACATTGACTATGAGCATTGTGGGGAAATTCTGTTATCATGATGTTCCGCGAGCTATCCTAAGTTGCTGCAATATTTGTGGGAAAATAATGGTCATTTGAGCAAGAGTGGATGATGATGTACTGAGTTCAAGAGTGGATCCAGGAAAGGTGAACATAAGCTCTACTTCACTCGTGATGTATCAGCACAGCAAAGAGTCACTCACATAGTTCAGAAAAGGGACATATGCTATATATTCATCAGAATCAATTTATTGCGTGGCAATGAGAACTGAGAATATGGAAAATGGCGTAGGAACTGAGGAGCCTCACAGTCTCGGTAAGACGTTGCCGGCATGTTGAACAAGCTCGTACAGATCAACGACAGAGCAGCTGCCCCGCCGGGTCTCCTCCCTGAAGAACATCTCCAGCTTCCGCATCTCATCGAACGCCCTCATGTCTGCAAGCCCAACAAGTGAACCCATCAAACCCCGACCCATCTCACTCCCAGAATTCAACACACCTAGCAGCACCGAATCCACAATTACTCACAGAGCTCGTAGTACTTGTGCGGCGAGAGCCGCGAGGTGCGCAGCTCGGAGAGCATCTGCGCCGAGTACTTGAGCGCGTCCTTGAGATTGTTCGAATCCTGCGCCCAAATTGCACAATTGGAGCACACACCGAGGAAGGAAGCAGCAGTTGGGAGGTGGAGGTGGGGGTTAGGGTTCCCGCAGGGCGGCTTACGAGGGCGCGATGCATGTAGAAGGCGTTCTGCTGGACGCCGGCGATGCCCTCGGCGAGCCACCGCTCCTCGTCGTCGGCGCCGCCGTCGGAGAGCATCCTCGCCGCCGCCGATGCCGCCGCCATCCGCGCCGCCTGGTGAGGTGGATCTGGTCGGCCTCGGCCGCGGCGCCGGGACTCGGGTTGGATCTCTCTCGCGTGGGCTGTCCCCCAGGGGTTGGCTTGGCTTGGATCGGTGCGGGTGTTTGTGTTCTGCTCTCTGTTCGTCGCGCGTACTTTTATTTATTTTCCTTTTCCGATTTGTTTTTATGGTTCGATCATCGATCGGGATCAGATGAGTTGACGCGCCGGTGTGGCGACGGCTGACTGACAGTCCGGCTCAGAATTTGAACCAAACAAGTTGCGTCAAATTTTAACCTACTAGGACTTTTTTTTTTAAAAGATGTATAATACTACTCTGCTAGCTAGAGTACTAGTAGTACTCTACTAGTATAACTTCAAAAGGATACATAAATACCTCATTAAATTGTATATTTTGCTTTAAAATAATATGAACATGGTAAGCATGTATATACAGTTGTATGTCACACATTTGCTCGTATGTGAGATTTTAGTTGCTCACAGAGCAATCGCGATGCTCTTAATTTGGAGTTTTTTTAATAAAATAAGTTTTTTTATTACAAGATTTAAAAAGATACACCCTAGGTGTCATATTGCTCGAATAGCGTCTATAGTTTTTCATTAAGATATCTAAAATGCACGATAGATTTCATATCTTAAAAGAAATATCTAAAGTGTACATACAGCAAATAAATTGTTAACTTTCAGAGAACTTTAATGAAAACTTCACCTAAAAAATGCACTCGCTTGGTACTATTGTGTGTGATAACTAAAACAATCTTATATACTCCCTATAACACAGTTGACGTAACAACAAAATTACATATAAATGAAAGAACATGTAACCACTCAATAATAGGCCCACTATAACACAGCAACAATAGTCTCCTGTTTATCGTTAGTAGTATGGTCAGTTCAAAAAGCTTATTCTCATTGTCACAACTCACATGGCAACAGCTTTATTTGTTTTTTCCTCTAGACCGAGTGATCTTTTTGCTGTGAAGTGATTGAGCTATTTGTGGAGGGACATATCCATTTGAGTTTGGAGTCTTCGTCTTAGTATGATTATTTGTTAGTCACATACTCACATTTATATATACAATTGCGTCTATGACAAGAAGTTTGTGGTGACTGCGTGGATCTAAAATATCAAGTGGTTCATTCTATCATAAAAATAAAAAAAAAGGTATGTATGCCTGTGAATCTGATTTTTGTTTAAAAAAAATTGTCTCCTTTGTTAAATAATGACCACGAACCAGTTCCTAGACATACGCAAATATGCTAGTACTGGTTTCTTAGTAACATAGACCAAACCTTTTATGTATGGATCTCATATAATACAACTAAATTAGAACTATGTTTGTTAGTAAAGGTTCGGAGAACGAGTCTGTTTCATACGCAAATTTAAAATTATCCACTAGCCTATGAGAAACTAGCCTCGAATCACACGAAACAAAAGCCTCGAATCACACGAAACAAAAAACACAAGTTGGCGGCCCAACGCAAAACCGCAGCCCAGTCCTAGTGACGGACGAAACCAAAAACGTGCACGCTTCCACCGGGGCAACTCTGCGCTCACTAGCCCAACCAAAGTACCAAACGCACCTAACCCTACTCCTCCATCCAATCTCCCCCGGCCGCCCCGCCGCGCTCGTTCCGGCGCCGATCCGGCGGGTTCCTCTGCCTCCCGGCGCACCCCGGCCATGGAGTTGTTGGCATCTTTGCTCGCCGAGGAGCGGTGGCTGTTTCCGGCGTTCTTCGTCATGTACGCCGCCATCTACTGCGTCGGCCAGCTCGTCGTGTTCCGGCGGTGGGCGCCGCGGCAGCGGCTGGACGGCGCCAGCTGCCTCATCTCGCTCTTCCACGGGACTCCCGCCGCGCTCGCCGCGGCGGGGGTCATCCTCGCGCTGCCACCGGAGTACCGCTCCTTCGCCGCGCCCAACGCGCGCCTCCAGGACCACGTCCTCGACTACAGCGTCGCCTACTTCACCATGGACCTGCTCCACTACCTCGCCTTCCTGCCCGGAGACGTCCTCTTCATCGCGCACCACCTCGCCACGCTCTTCGTCTTCCTCACCTGCCGCTACATCGTCCGCCACGGCGCGTACGCGCTCCTCGTCCTCCTCGTCCTTGCCGAGGTCACCAGCCTGCTGCAGAACGTCTGGACGCTCACCGGGATCTGGCGGGATCAATCCCCCGCGGCCGCGCGCGTCTACCGCGTCCTCTCTACGCCCTTCTACGTGCTCTACACGCTCGTCAGGGGCGTCGCCGGCCCGCTCTTCCTCCTCAAGATGGCCGTCTTCTACCTCTCCGGCCAGGCAATCGACGTCATCCCGTGGTGGGTGCGGATCTCTTGGATTGTTGTTGTTGGCACCGCCATTGCGGTCAGCAACCTGTGGATTTGGAATCTCTGGAAGGAGCTCTTCAGTGAACGGAACCAAGCCGTGGAAAAGGCAAAGAAAGACACCTAGGCAATCTCATTCTAACCATGTATTGGTGTACCGACCATGTAGCAGCTGATTTTTTGCAATGGTAAAATGCTGATCTCAGATGACATTGGTGGAGAATGCTTATCTGTAAGATACATCTCTTCATTCCTTCATTGAAAAAATCAGATCGGGAAACTAGTTAGGATGCATTGTGTGGAAAAATCATTTGAAATGGTGTGATACCTCTAGTGCGTGCGATCAAGTTGTAAATGTACTGCTTGATAAACAATGACAAATGGGTACACTGTTGTTTGTTGCCGTTGACATTGGCTTTTACCGGAATATTGCTTCAATTTGATCGTTTCCTTGGCTTCCTCCAGCAATTTAATATATTTGTGCTGCTGAACTCGATGTGACAGGCAAAAATGAATATGACCATTCATAGAACAATTTTATCCAAAATTAAATTTACCTACAAGAAGGAATTGACACATGTTACAGTTCACCATTATTGAGATGTAGTTTGTGGACTATACTCTGATAGAGTGAAAATGCCAGTGTCTTAGTGATGATAGCTTGAGTTGGACTGTTCTCTGAAAGTGTTAGTGATACTTTGAGCAATTGAGCTCCATGCTTCTTGACTAATTTCTCGCTGTGAACGAGAACGATTGTAAGATGTCACAACTGCGGATGTACTAGTGAAAACCCTTGCCGCGGTTTTCATAATGTCTAGCAAGGACCATGGATAATTGGTTGTCTCAACTATTTTGACTTTGTATTAACCTCCGTAAAAGATCCTTTCTCATGTCTGCAAGCATCATCAATCTGCAGCTACTGATTGCAAACACTGTATAACTAAGAATTTGATGCAATTAGAAAGTCTTCAGTCAGGACCAATTTCAGTGTCAAACAAATCTATGTACTCAACAGCACATTAGAGAATTGCTAAAAGTAGATGCAATCCTACTGCATACTAAATGTACGTAGGCATTGAAACAACTCGAAATATATTAAGAATGGTCTGGCTATGAATGAAACATGTCAAGAGAGGGATGACTCTGACTCATTAATTGAGGTACCGATACTTTTCACTTAGATTTGTAAGGCCAAGCCCAACGCTCCACGCTGTCTTGTAGCCCCATTGTCCACGTAGTCATATAAGCTCCATATCACACCAGGTGGGGGACCGTCAGAGCAGCCTGCAGAGGGAGCAAGCGCCTCAACTGCTAAAGTGCTGGAGCACTCACGAGAGTGTGCGGTGTGGAGAGAAAAAGGAATCCTGGTCTGACAACTAGTACAAATAAAGGCAGCAAGTTGACAGAGGTATTTTGGGCTTGCGTTGGAAAATTAACTTTCTCAATTTTTTCTATTGACATGGCGTTTTACTTTTACACGAGGCTACCACATCTGGATGACTGCGTTGGGCATGCCCTAAATGAATGTGTTCTTTTTCATCACTCTTTCTGGCTTTAGCTTTTCAGCCACTCGTTGTTTCCTGCTGTCCGGCTGCAGCCTGTGCTTAGCAGTTAGCATATACGCTTCCTACTATAGTGAAAGTCAGAGCGCCTGTTCGAATAAACAAATAGAATTCTGAACTTTTTTTATACATTTGTTACTTGGTAGTTAATCAATGTCTCTGTTTTTTTAAATGAACTCTGACCCTATCATATGCTCTTGTTATAAATCTATATTGTGTTCTACATCTATACGATTATCGATATTCATAAGCTGTTTCTTTTTCTTTTGAGGATAGAAGCTGTTTCTATTTATTACTATATATTCTATGTTTTTACTAATAAGACATATTTGCTTCAACTTTACCTTTTGCCATTCTGTTATTTTGGATTTAATTTTAGCATTTAAAAGTAATATGAATCATCATGGTGGTGAGTGGTGACTTGTTAGCAGATATGCAACAATTACTTTTTTTTTGAACGAACGATATGCAACAATTACTTTTCCATAAGTTAATAACTGCCGTTCTTGTTTGCTGTTCTTGATTTATAGGGGGTGGAGGGGAATACAGGTAATCTTTCCATGTCATTTCATCGAGACGCGATGTTACTGATGTATATTTCATTATTCAGGTATCAGTATGCTGTACCTGTCCCTGGTTGCGAAATTTTCTTGCAGATAATGGATTTCAGGTTTGTTTTTCAATCAGGATGCTGTAAGGCAGCACATCTCCTGTGACCTAAAGCCAGAACGCTTGTTTCGTCTCGTTTGGCAGGCCTCATTAACATCGATAATAGCAGTTAAGAGTAAGCATTGTTCATCTAGGATGTTTTTTTTTTCAATCTTTTCATCTAGTATGTTCTGTTCCTTCATGTGATCAGCTGATCATGTAGGTTAGGGTGAGTTTAGATTGGGAGAAAAAACACTGTAGATCCAGAAAAACACTGTAGGTCGCGTTGGGAAGTGTGTTCTGCGAGTGGGAGGAATAGGATGAATTAGACAAAATTTGGATGAATAGTATTTTTCTAGAAAAAGTTAGGTGATCTATACACACCCTTAGTCTCACTTGGTCTGGAAATGGTGGTTGCACCGTTCCTTTCAGTTTGTACTGACACTCCTAGGCATAATTTTGTCTGAAAACTGGCACCCTGGATTGTGGCATGCCAGGAGCCAACCATCACAAAGCGCGAAAAAAGAATCAAAAGAAGGGAAGATTCTAGCGTAGAACAGGAGGATGCATGCACTTGCGCAAGAAACCATTGGGTTCTTGCAACATTACCGCCACCATACTTTACTTGTTTACTATTACACCTATGATGATCTTGAAGCACAAACTCTGAATCAGCGGTGGGTTCACACACCGGCATCTTCCTGGAAAGCGATGTGCGGTAGTGGCAGTTTTACTTTTACCTAAAAAGGAACCTGATTGCTCCGTGCTGACACACTTCTGCTTCGGCAATCGGCATATGCGTATATGCCCATTCCGATGGGCTTTTACACTCTCGGCCTGAAGCAACCGAAAGCTGATGCCCACAATGAAAGTTCGCCGCGGTAACTGATGGTAGATAGAATGCTGTGAATATGTTCCTCCCTCCATATGTCGACAGCCGACGCTACCACCATCATGTCACGGGGCGTTGTTGATCACACTAATTTACAGTAGTAGTGATGAGAGTTAGCTGGAGCCTGGCCTTGCACCTTGTTTTACAGCTCGGCAGCTAAACAAGGCATGGTTTCTGATGGCGACGAATCCCATTCCCACGCGGAATCGCACGACTCTATGGCGAAATTGACAGGGTTCGGTGCCCCTTTCGGTGCTCACACAGCAGGGGAGGCTGGTTCGGGTTTCCCCAATTCCAGAGCCCCCGCGACCCACGCGATGCGAGTCCTAAACTAGCACACGATTCCCTTGCGCTCCTCCGCCTTGCCGTTGCCCGTGGCCTATCTATTTCTTCCCCTCACGAGCAGCAGCAGCAGCAGCAGCCGGGGGAGTACAGGGGAGAGCAGCAGGCCAACCGCAGCCAGCGAGGCAGCGTCCAGAGGAGAGAGCAACCCCCGAGCGAGATGGGCTCCTTCATCTCGACCTTGTTTACGCCGCCCCCCGCGGGCGACGACCTCGACTCCGCCGTGGTCGCCGCCCACTCCAAGGCCACCTACGACGAGCAGTGGGAGGCCCACAAGAGCAGGGGCAAGCTGGTAGCCTCGCCCTCCCTCACCGCTCCCCTCTCCTTTTGGTTCTCCTCCCCTCGTTTTAGCGCCGTCTTGGTGTGTTCTGGATCTGACCCGGACTGATTGTCTCGCTCGCTTGCCTGCGCCGCAGTTGGTGATCGACTTCTCGGCGTCCTGGTGCGGGCCCTGCCGCTTCATCGAGCCGGCCTTCAAGGAGATGTCCTCCCGCTACACCGACGTCATCTTCGTCAAAATCGACGTCGACGAGCTCGCGGTAAGAGACTCTGATTCGGTTTTCGTTCTTCTGGTGTCCTTGTTCGCCTCCTCGGAGGCCAATTCGGAAGCTGCGATGTGAGGAACCACCGAGAATTCACTAAATTGGCGCTTGTGTCGTGGTTGGGGAAAAGTTCTGATCTAGTCTTGGTATGATCGATTTGATCATGTAGTAAGTAGCCTTCGCTGAGTGTTGGAGACTGGAAGAGTGAGGAATTCGTTGCAATTTTCCCCAATCATCCAGATGCTCCAATGTTACTGTGGGAAACTCGACCTCAGTTCGCTAGACTTGGAATCTGGATGCATCCTTGCGTTTAATTGTAGCAAGTTTGATGCTGAGGGGACTAATCATGGGGCGGCTACTCGTTCACTAGATTTTATTCAAACCTCACCGTGTACTCGCATATGTACTAAAACTCCGGTAGAACCAAATCTAGAAGAGAGGGCTCAAGGAGGTATGTTCTTTGTAGAATCAGAAGACGGTGCATATCCTCTTTTCCTTGTGAGCCTGAAAACGAAGATATAGGCTATATTAATCTAATACAATTTCCAGGCTCCTGTTTAGCACTAAACCAGTAATTTGGTAAGGTTCAGCCTTGAATAGTTACTGTTTCATCATGTTCACGGCTCAGATAAATTGTGTTTGCTCCCAGTCCCAGCTGAATGTGACGGATTATATCCATCTGAATTCACAAATTGAGAGGATTTGAAAAGTTCAGTCATAAAGTATATTCAATGGAAGACAATATTCAGGCATAATTTTTGTCTGTCCTTATTAGTGATTAACATATTTTAAAAACTGTATCGATCCACATCCAGGCGCAGAAAAATGAAGATTGGTTAGGCTGTAACGGCACTTTACACTTTCAGCACTAAGCATGTCTAATTGATGGCACCTTTGATTTTTTCAGGATGTCGCAAGGACATGGAAGGTAGAGGCGATGCCAACATTTGTTCTAGCCAAGGGTGGGAAGGAGGTGAGCCGTGTCGTTGGGGCAAAGAAGGACGAGCTCGAGAGGAAGATTGGCATGTTCAAATAATCTTCCTCATACTAACTTAACAGTGTATGCAATCCCATCATGGTGCCGGTTTCTGTCGAATGGTAGGGGCTCCTGTGGTTCGCCCAGGTTCATATGCAATGTCGTTCTCTGAATGCTGCAGAATTTATGTGAACTGGTGAATTTGTGATATACAAGCCTGGGTTAATAAAGTTTATCTGTAACTTGGATGTGGAATTGTGGATGTGCTAGTCTGCCTGTTGGGTTCACTACAATGATATATGAGTTTGCTGCGTGGGGTTTCAGAATGGAACAGAATTGGTTCCAAAAAAAAAAAAAAAAAGGGAATGGAACAGAATTGGTTTCAGAATGTGAATGTGAATGTGATGTTGTGCTGGTAGTTTCTGCCTGGTGAAACACCAGGGTTTCCTATGCTTTTGGCGTGTTTAGACAAGTTTCGTTGATCTGTTTCCACCGAGCATTTTGGCCACCTGGTTTTATTCTCTTGCAAGTGAGCTTCGAATGTTCCATGCGAGTTTGACTTCTTCAAAGCTGACAGGTGGTCCCAATATGACCCCACATTCCAGCGTCACAAGCGGACAAGCCAGAGCCCCGGTTTCCGCTCACGCCGATAGTCCAGTCCTTCCCATGGCGCGAGGCCGCGAGCAGCCTCGGTCTCTCCTCCTCCAACGCACCACTGCCTCGTGACCGCCGCCGTAATCAACCGATCCAAAGCTCCGGGCTCTATCCAGTCCACGAGGGGACGCAAATGGCCATGGCGGCCCCGGTCCTCGCCGCTGCGGCGGCCTCGCTCCCGCTGACATCGTGGAGATGGAGGCCTCTCGTCGCGGCGCATCCACGGGCGAATCCCACTCCCGCGCTGCGCCTGCGGGCGCCCGCCTCTCGTCTCCCTACATCCATTCCCGGCAATCTTTGCGCCGGAGCCGCCGCCGTCGCGAGGACGCCGTGTGCGGCTGCGGGATCAGGCGGCGTGAGGGCGGAGGCCACGGAGCGGGAGGCGCACGATTGGGATGCTCTGAAGAGGGTGGCGCTAGTCGCGCTTGGCTGCTGCGCGGCAGCCGCCGTTCTCGGCTGCGGCGCGGCGCTGGCGGCGGCGGAGGACTCGATCAAGGCGTCCGGGTTTGGGCTGCGGGTGGCGGAGTCGCTGCGGGGTCTCGGGTGGCCCGACGACGCCGTCGTCTTCGCGCTCGCGACCCTGCCGGTGATCGAGCTGCGGGGTGCAATCCCGGTCGGGTACTGGATGCGGCTCCACCCAGTCCACCTCACCGTCCTATCTGTTCTTGGGTACTGTAACTCTGTATTCCCTTCCTCTCTAGTGTTGCTCTCTTTTTTGGCGAATGCTGCTCTAGTGAACATGAACACTAGGTGTTCGATGAATTGCCGATGCCTGGTACTAGTCTGGTAGTACAAAGGGGCAGGGATTACACGCCGACTAGGTCTTAATACAAATCCAAATCATTGATTATATGCTGTTTTGTTTTAACTGATGTTTAGAATAAAAGTAGTGAACATTTTAGCACCTGGCTGGAAGCTTACTGTGCATGGTCAAGCGAATCCTGGAATTTTTGGATTGTGTAGGATATACTGAAAAAATGATAATTACCCATCTACCACCACATGTGAACTTAGTGAAGATTTGCTTGCTCATTCTACTCATTGTTTTAACTGAATATTTTAGCTAACTAAAATTCATGCCCAGAACAGCTTACCTAGTAGCTCTTTGTACACCTTGTAGATGCTCTGGACTGTAAGACGTCCATTGGTGACCAATTTTACAACACTTGGTTACCAATTAGATTTGCGCCACCTCTAAAATGGAGTATAAAATTTTGAAGGAAACACAAGATGAAGAAGAGGGACTGAAAACAGGATAGTGACCAGTAGCCAGTTAAAACAATTTATTTTTAGCTTATTCAACATTGGCTAGTCTTTAAATACTTGTAAATGACTACTTTTAATGTTGCAGTGATGTTCTAGTAAAAAAAGGATTGTTGCAGGGATGTTTATGCCCTCTTAGTAACACATCCAAGAGGAAAAATGCCTGTTGGTCAAAATTAGTATAAAACATATTGTTAATTCTCTACATAAAAGGTTCATGATAGATATATTGGTTCTGATTTCTGCTGCGCCTTTCTCTAGGAACATGGTGCCTGTGCCAATTATCATCCTCTACCTAAAAAAACTTGCGACATTTCTCTCCAAGAGAAGCGCCAGTGCAACCCGACTTATGGACCTCCTATTTGAGCGGGCACGACGGAAGGCTGCGCCTGTCGAGGAGTTCCAATGGCTTGGATTGATGTTGTTTGTTGCTGTTCCGTTTCCAGGAACAGGGGCATGGACAGGGGCAATCATTGCATCTGTCTTAGGCATGCCGTTCTGGTCAGGTTTCTCGGCTAATTTTGTGGGAGTAATCCTAGCAAGCCTGCTGGTGAACTTGCTAATGAATCTCGGTCTGAAGTATGCTATCATCACTGGAGTAGTTCTGTTCTTTGTATCAACTGTCATGTGGAGTGTACTTCGATCCCTCAAGAAATCAGCCAGTACCTAATGATTTAATAAGTCTCCATAAAATTGTTTCAGTTTACTTCATAGTTCAACCTCACGTGGGAATTACAGTGTGTAAAATCTCTTTCCTTTTGTGCTTGTATACGCAGAGTAAACACTCGAGGCCTCGAGCTGTGTGTTTTTGTCTCTGCAGCCATCTCACCCAGTGATTTTAGTACCACAGGAGAGCAACTGTACTGCTATAGGCGTACTACACAATTTCCAATCAAGCTTCCATATTTTCTTCTTCTTATTGATATTTGATTCTGCTGGAGATTACATCATAGTTTTCTTAGGGAAATGATATGTAGGCGTGCTACACATTTTCCAATCAAGCTTTCGTATTTTCTTCTTGTTATTATTGACATTCTGGAGATTACTTCATAGTTTTCTTACGGAAATGATCGCATCATAATTAAGCACTTGATTTCAATGGGCCTAAAATTCAAAGCCTCCCTTACAATTCAATGGGCCTTGAATTGAAAGCCTCCCTTAAGCGGCAATTTGGCTTCGCCACCGAGACGCGCGGCGGCTTCTTCCTTCCCACCCAGCAGCACAAAGAAAAACCTGCCGCCCGCCTCCGCACCGAATTTAGCCATGGCCATTCTCACCTCCTCTTCTTTCTCTTTCTCTCTCCGCGAAAAGCCGAAATGGTCTGGGCCTCGGTCGAGTCGTCTGCTCGTGGTGCTCCGAAAGAAAACACAAGCGGGAACCGAGACGCCCTCGTGCATGGAGATCATGAACGCGGAGGGGACTACCCCCCTCGCCGGAGGCGGAACAGCACCGGATGCCAGGGGGAACCAGCCAAC
The DNA here is from genome assembly GCA_015342445.1 of Digitaria exilis. Taxonomy (NCBI): domain Eukaryota; kingdom Viridiplantae; phylum Streptophyta; class Magnoliopsida; order Poales; family Poaceae; genus Digitaria; species Digitaria exilis. The sequence continues at coordinate 110,125 of JACEFO010000407.1, forward strand.
GGTGGTTGCTCTGCCGGCGCCGCCCCGACACAATAACCCTAACCAGGTGAGCGAGGCCGCCTCTTCCGCCGCGTCCAGGGAGGCCCTCATGAGCGCCATCCGTGCCGCAGCAGCGGAGGCGGAGAAGAAGATCATCGGACCCAGGCCAGGAGCCGCACCGTTGCCGCGCAACCTGCGGTGGTGGCGGCGGCTGGCCTACTTACTCTTCCCGCCGAATCCCATCAGCGACATCCGAGTCGGTCAGCCGCTAACTGCCCAACAGGACAAGATGCTTACCGAGATGGGGCGCAGGTAATCACTCGCTCGATCCCCGTCGATCCAATTCGGTCCAATCTAACTCACATCTGCATCTGAATCTGGCCACCACAAATGGACTGATCACTCAATCTGTAATTTAGGCTTTCAATCGGTTCATCGTAGGATGTGATTAATGCTTTCCAGCAGCACTATTCCGAGTGTTCTTCAGCTGGCCGCCTAACTAGACCCACTAGTTCATGATTACACATTATTCCTATTTTTTTTTTGAAATCAGTCAAGGAAACTAGTTTCCCTTTGTATTGTGCATGATTAAGTTGGAGATTTCACTCACCTGTAAATTTTCACATGTAAAGCATACATTATCATGTAATATTGGTTTCTTTTTTCTTGTTTTTTTCGCTAATCTGGCTCTGGCTATGTGTTCATTGTTTTTCTATTATTATATTTAAGACCCATGAATCCCTGGAACTCCGAGCGCTTAGCAATGGAACGCCAGATTGTGAAAAAATGCCGGCACAACTACAACCCCAGGAATCCGGTACGTGCTCATGTATTTACCTTCTCCCTACTACTCAGGGTGTGTTTAGATTGTAGGAAAAAACACTGTAGCATAAGAAAAACACTGTAGCATTCGCTGGGGAACGTGTTTTGTGAGGAAGGAATAGTGAAAAGTTGGAATGAATAGTGAAAAGTTGGAATGAATAGTGAATAGTTGGAAATCTGAACATGGCCTCACATTCCTGCGGCCTATTAATATCGTCGTAGGACCTTTGTGCATTGCACACACGGATTAAATGGACAACGAACTGCCCTGCTTTACTGTCACCACTTCGAATTGGGTTACAAAGTTAAGAACTAAAACATATATACAAAATTGTTTCTGTTTCACACGTGAAAATGAAGTTAGTGGATTTTCGGGAAATTACTTTTAACCATGGTTTTGGCAAACTTTGTTGACAATAATTAAAAAAAAATGTTCAAACTTATGTTGTAGACTGTTGATGGTCAGTGACAAGTATGAAAGAATTGATGCATTAAGTAGATGAAGTAGTGAACTCAATGATTCATGCTAAGTTCTTTCTTTATTTTCCTTTTGCCTTGCTACCCTTACCAATTTCCTTTCCCTGTGAATGATTGGTTGATTAAGGCAATGAGTATGAACCAGCTCCTGGGATGGTGATCCAACATTTCCAATTTCACAATGGCATTTGCTGGACTCATGGCAACTTTGTGGCTCGTCGGAAGCGCTCTGGTTGCTTCTCCTTCCTGCCTGCTCCACGGACTCTCTTCTTTTTCGAGCTTGCTTATAGAGGTGGTTTCGATAGAGTCGTCACATGCACCCCCTTAGGTATGACTATGATCTACTTCTTGCTAGCTTAATGCATCATTATCCGTGGGGTGTGTCTTACAGGCTTACAACATATGTATCAGATATGTGTTCAAAAGATATTCTCTTTCGCTAGTGCCAAATGTAGGGAAAATATGGCAAAACCATAGGATTTTCATTAGAAGGCGTGCCAGCATATAGAAAAGACTATCACTGAATGTGCAAGATTCACCTTAGTATATATTATATTGTACTATACTATATCAAGAAGTGCTCTTGACACCAATTGCTAAAAACTACTCTAGGTTGTCCTTTGACTATGAAACTCCAAGGGGGTTATAAAGCCAGTTATTAACAAGACAAGAATCAGTCACCCATCTTCAGCATGCATAATTAAACTGTTTTAATTATTTCGTTTGACTTTATTTTGTCCATGTTCATTCTGTGGCTGTCAGTTATTATATAGCATTATGTTCACATTCCCCACGCTCAGATATTAACCGACTCTATTTGACACGTATGAATACTTGTTCTGAGGACTTGACTTATGTACTGTCAAACAGCTGATACTGTACATATGTGCATGGTTCATTTTTTTCTTAATTTGCATAGAGACAATATGGATCATAACATATCGTGATAAAATGAATTGCTTTTTGGATGCTCATCATCTTCGCTTGTTTGTGCTTCATATTTGTCTTCTGTACTCTAGATCATAATGTTCCCTAAATTACCCCTTGAACATAGCACTATTTGGTAGAATCCTGGGATGATGTGGCAGCTGCACAAATCGATTTAACTGCTGGAGTAAGCCGAATCCCGAGGAGAGAGAAGATTCGACCTCTCTTTGAGAGTCGATGCATAGGCAATAAAAACAATTCACCAGGACACGTTATCTCTTTGGAAGCAGTAGAAAGGTATAGAAGATATTAGTATTTTACTCTATACTAGATTCATCATTGAGATATTATTGATTTTTTTATTACCTGCAAGTGGGACCCTCCGCTTTCTATCCAGGAGCCGATTTGTACTTTTCACTTGGCTGGCTGCCATGCTGTCGGATGAACCGACTCACTGTTGTGGGTGCCCTTGTTCCTGGCAACAGACTTCCTTGTGTCTATGATTTCTTTGCTGTTAGAATTGTTGCTACAAGTGTGATCTGCTTGCACATCTTTATTTATAAACAAACCTGATTGTGCCTTTGCTATTGCATTTTCAGTCTTTCAGGCAGAAATAAATTTTTGCCATTTGTTCTTGTGCTTTCAGATGAACCTGTTACCGAAGCCTACAGTGTCTTGGGTTTCCCTCTTTGGTGGTCTATTCGTCGTAGTGGCAAATGTACGTCCCTCACGGCCTCACCCTCCCTCCCTTAGCACTGCACGATTGTTCACTTCATCTTTATTTATTTATCTATCTTTGGGTACCTGTATTTTTGCAGTTGACTCCATTTGCAAGACATGCCATCGTCGCTTTGATGTTCCACATCCTGGCATACACAAGATATTTGCATGTGGACACAGCAATGTGGGGAAAGTCTGTCAAATGTGCTATCCTAGATCTGTTGTGCTACATCCATACCCAGGAGAATTCGCTTTTGGTTGCTGAGCACTGCTACTATTGATCACTATGGATAGGAAACCGGCTTACTACTAATATGATGCTTAAGATAGACTTCTACGTATTGCTATATTTGGCTTAGTTTATTACTAGTATGGTGCTGAAGATATACTTGTCCTTATTGCTTGGCTTAGTTTAGTACTAATATGGTGCTAAAAATTGACATGTCCATATCACATACCTATTTGGTTCACTCGTTGGAGTGACTGCATGTACGTGGAGCTTTGAACGTGATGCTTGCTTTCAGTATTATAGCTATTCTGAAGGTATAAATGAACCATGTGTGTTTCAGTGAGAATTGTAGAAGTGTTATGCTTCTGCTGGAGACACGTGGAGAAATTTAACGCGTGTGCACGGAGCGCAGCCGGCTGGCAGGCGATGAGCCGATCGAGCAGCCTAGCGGAACCATGCCGTGCATCTGGGCGCCCTGGAGCCTGCAACAACGTTGTGGTCCTGCGACGAGATGGTTAAGACAAGCGGTAAGGCCACTAGGCCCGGGCGGGCGCTGCTCAGGGAGATCACCAGGGCTTGGCCGCGGCCGGTGACGCTGCGTGTCGACGCGAAGGGAATCATCTTTTTGCTGGCGACTGGCAGCGTAGTACACCACAGCCACAGGCATTTGGGCATTTGGCACACGCATTTGAAATTCAAACGCCTCAATCGACATACATACACCACCACCCGGCCAATACTCCATACAAAACAGAATCATATATAGCAGGGGCAGAGAGGAGATTGTACATGGATATACAGGGGCAGAGAGGAGATTGCTCAGGCAATGTGCTCGCTCAATCGCTCTGGTTGGATGTCAGGGGAGCCGGCAATGTGGGTGCGCCTCTGGCGAAAGGTAAACCAGCCGCCCCATCCCGAGGAGGTGAGAGACCAACAACAAGCAGTTCCAAACCGACGATGTTGATCATGTTTGTGTCAGGAAGGACCCAGGACGCCTTCCGCGCCAGTTCTGGTCGGTCGGTGTGGACCTGTCGGAACAAGACATGCGGGGAGACTGGGAGAGATCTGCCATTTTGATTCTGTTTCTTTTGTCTTTCTGGTAGAGAACGGACGGGTTTTCAAGAAACAAAAAAAAATTACATGCAATCGCTGTACATGAAGTAAAAGCTACTTTTACTGCGAAAGCCTATGCTGCCTCTCCACACTCCAAACGCTGCCTGCTATGTAAATTTTCATCATTTGCCAATGTAAAAGGTGTGCAAACAGGCGGTTTGCTTTGAGCTGGCCGGCAGCCCAGCATTCCCATGAATGAAGCCCACCCAGCCTTCCAAAAGAAAAGGCTCGCCTCTGGCGCCTCCATCTCGTACGTGCCGCTGCCGCGTACTACTCCGAGCCTGGCGAGCCAACGGGACGAGGTCGCCCAGCGGGTTGGCGCTAAAAGCTTCTTCCCGCGGCCGCCGGCGAAAAAGAGCCTGCTGGCTGCTGCCCCTGCAGCGTCGTCGCCCCGATGATAGCCCTGACGAGTCAGCTGTCACGTGATCTCGCCGGCCGGCTGGACGGGACGGAGGAGATCACCATGCGTCGTGTCCGCCCGCGCGTGGTCTCCCTCGCGCCCCGGCGCCCCGGGAGTAAGAGGCTGCACGTACGGGCAGAGCCGCGTCGGCAGCAGAGATGCCATGCGAACGTGCTTCTCAAGAGTCAAGAACAACATAAAACTGCTGCTATGTAAATGTTCGTCATGTAAAAGGTGTGCAAGGAGAAAAACACACAGGCAGTTTGCTTGGAGGCTTGGAGTTGGAGCTGGCCAGCCTTGGCATTAGTACATGATGAAGAGGGGATCGGCACCAGGCACACAGCACGGCCCTCCCTGCTTGCTTTTGGCCACCAACCGCGCCCCCACGCTTCCTTTCTTCCTCGGCTGCCGGCGAGAAAAGTGTTGGATAATTATCTGCAATAGGCCATATTTTAATTCCAAAAGTTATAATTGAATTCATGAATATTTGCATGACTATAATGAGTGAAACGATCCATGTGCACGTGTTCAAATTTAACACAGATCTAAATAAGAACACGAATAAGATAAAGGATAACAGTTCGGGACATCGAAAAGTACCCTGGGGCGGGACCTCTGCCAAAGGCATTGGTTGCGCCGTTACCAGCTGGAGGAATATCATCTGTACTCATGATATTTCTCGACTGGCCTTGCTCGAAGTAGTCGTACAGATTCGATGCAGGAAGATCCGTTGACGCAGTGCAGTCCGAGCGCCGGAGTCGTGCAGGAAGAAGACGAGGCGCAGTGTAGTCGTTCGACGGCGGCGGAGTCCCCAGGACGGTGAACCGTACGCCGGTGAAGACGTAACAGTTCTGGGCGAGCAGTCGCGTAGAGACGCTCCCCAGAAACCTGATTGCCCCGATATCCCGAGCAGGATCTCAAGGAGGCAATGGTGTCGGAGGCACCTGCTCTCGCCGGTGGTGTGCGCGCAGCGCCGGCGATGGGGAGGCAGATTTACAGCAGAGGAAGGAGGAGAAGTAATGGACTCCAAAAACTCTGTACCACAGGAGAAGATGGCTCTCTCTATTCATAGCCCTTGGGTGAGACGAGAGGATGAACCTAGACGGGAGAGAATCAGGAAGGCTGAGTTATGGAAGGCTGAATTATGGAAGGCTGAATTATGGTATCAGTGATTGCCATAATCTGCTCTTCCAATTACCGCGTCTTCAGTTTCCATAACCAGCACAGGGAGATCCCTCCCGCACGCAAGTCAGGCTCAGACTCAGGCCAGCGCCAGGGTTTCTTTGAGAAGCGCCAGGGTTCTTTGAGAACCCCCAGGGTTGTCTGCGACCCACAGGGTTCTCTGCAGAATCAACCCTGTGACTCGTACGTAGCGTTGCCAGGGTTCTTTTCCAGTCCGAGCAGAGTTCTTTTCCATTACAAGTATGGTTTTGACCATAATAACTATAACATAAAAAGTAGGCTGTAATCCTTTAGACTAACTAGAATAATGGGCCAGACCCAAATATTCTAACAATCCCCACCAAGGATTCTAAGCCGTACTTGAAATGTTCTCAGATCCTCTTTGATATACCAGTATTTGATGGAGACTGTTAAGTTGAACTTCCATCTAGAACTAGGGTTACATTCGTTCACAACTGAACAATGGACTATGCCTTGAATTGCCAGTTTTGTGCGAACAAGTTTCACCAGAGCTCTACACTGATACTAGGCTGCAGTAGCATCCCCGCTGTTTTGGAGCTTATGGGTCATACTCCATGCCTTTCATGAGTTTCTAGAGATCACCCGAATCTCATAGACTGTGACCAGTAGTCAGGCTCATATAGGTGTGTTCCTTAAAGATGTTCTGTAGGACAACATCTCTGTTTCAATGAAACAACTGCCTTGTTCCATGAAACCACTTGGAGCACATTAAGGTATACACCATCCTACCTTACAGGGTTGAAGAGAAATGCATCTTCTCATGGAATGAGCCTTCATTAAAGGTTCTCTTCTCTCAGTTACACTATAGCTTGTTGCTCCATACTGCTTCACGGGATCTCCGATCACACAGAATGGGTTTCAACCATAGAGTAACTCACGTGGGTCTCAAGCCCAATTCCAAGGATGCATAGTCTATCACATTGCGTGAGAGACCCTTTGTGAATTGATCTGCAGGTTTTTAGCCGTCTGAATATAATCCAAGGCTATAACTCCGGAGTTTCTCAGTTTCCTGACAGACTTTAACCGCCTTTTTACATGTCTGGATGACTTCATGTTGTCCTTAGAACTGTTCACCTTGATAATCACAGTTTGATTATCAACAGTTCATCAGAATTGCCAGGTATCGGTTTTTCAAACTATCGGCAGGTCAGTAAGGAGTTCACGAAGCCATTCAGCCTCAACTGTGGCAGTATCCAGTGCTGTGAGTTCTGCTTCCATTGTTGACCTTGTTAAGATGGTCTGCTTGCAAGACTTCCAGGAAACAGCGCCACCTCCGAGTGTGAACACATAACCACTCGTGGCCTTGAGCTCATCAGCATCTGATATCCAGTTCGAATCACTATACCCTTCTAGAACCTTAGGGTCCCCGGTATAATGAATTCCATAGTCCATTGTTCCTACTAGATAGCGCATTACTCTTTCAAGAGCTCTCCAGTGATCATCGCCTGGGTTTGAAACAAACCGACTCAATTTGCTTACAGCGTATGCGATGTCAGGCCTTGTAGCGCTGGCTAGATACATCAATGAACCAATTATTTGAGAGTATCTCAGTTGATCTCTCGTTATCCTTTTATTCTTTTTCAATATCAGACTGGCATCATAAGGAGTTGAGACAGACTTGAAGTCCACTGTAACCAAAGCGACTCAACATCTTCTCCACATAGTGGGCCTGTGACAGAGTCACCCCACCATTTCTATCCTTTACCAGCTTGATATTGAGGATAACATCGGCCTCTCCCAGATCTTTCATCTCAAAGTTCTGAGAGAGAAATTCTTTGACTTCCTTAATCACACTAAGGTTAGTCCCGAAGATCAGATATGTCATCCACATACAGACACAGAATCACTC
>JACEFO010000408.1:0-30181 GCA_015342445.1 Digitaria exilis
GTGGACCGGGTTCGGGTCAAATCTGGAGCGTCCAGATCGGATCGGACGGCTACGATCACTTGGAGACCTAGGTCGCCGGAGCGCGGCGGCGCTAGGCCGAGGGCCTCGCCGGAGATGCTCGGCTCGGCGCTGCGGGTGCACGAAACCTCGCGCGGTGGGCGCCTAGAGAGAGAGGGGAGAGAGAGAAACTCAATTAGGGGGTCGAGGGAGGGGATTGGGCGCTGGTGATGGGCTCGCGACGAGCGGCGGCGCAACGGGAACCACGGCGAGCTCGTGCGCGTGCTGTAAGGCAAGGAAGAGGGGAGTAGGGTTCTACAGGTTCCTTACCACGCGGAGAAGCCTCGGGGCAACTTCTTGGAGCAAAAAGGCGGCGGAGCAAGGGATTGGACGCGGCGGCGACGTGGAAGCTCGGCGGCTTGGGTTTCGCGATGTGAGGGATCTGCGAGGAGGGGCGGCGGCTATTTAAGGGGGCTTCGGAGTTCTCCTTGGCGTGCGCGCCAAGCCGCGAGGGACGGCGTGAGCGGAGAAGGACTCGCTGGCGGCGCGGGCGAGAAGTCCCGGTGGCGCACGGGTGAAGGTAGAGGGCGAAGCTGACAGGCGGTCCCCGCTTGTCAGTGACTGCGAGAGGAGAGAGGGAACGCGCTCTGCGGAGCGGAGGGAAGGGAGAGCTGCGCGGTGGGGGCCGGCTGGTCAGCCGCAGCGGAGCGGCGCGGATGCGGCTGGCGCGGAGGAACTGGGCCGGCGTGGTGGGCTGCAGCGCTGGGTTGCGCAACGGCCGCGAAGAGAGAAAAGGGGAGATGGCCGCGCGGGAAAAAGAGAAAGGGAAAGGCTGCTGGGCTGAAAAAGAGAGAGAGAAAAAGAGGGAAAAAGAAAAGGTTTTTCTTTTATTCAAACACTCATTTGAATTCAAATTCAAATTTGAATTCAACAAACAAAAATAAATGCCCAGCATGAATGCAACAATAATGTTTCTATTTCCTATATTTGATTTTAATTATTCAAAATTTTATTTCCCTATATTAATTATGAGCACTTTAATATAAAAAACCAATTAATTACTAAATTTTTAAATAGGGCCATTTTTTAGGTGTGTTACAATTCTACCCCCCCTTAAAATGAATCTCGTCCCCGAGATTCGGAGCTAGATTGGAAGAGATGTGGATATTCTGCCTTGAGATCCATCTTTCTTTCACAAGTTGCTTCACCTTCTGAGTGACGTCTCCTTGCCCACACGGATGTCTTTGTTCCTGGTGACCCTCTCTGATTCCTCCAAAACTTTGACCAATCTCTGAGGACTTAATTGCATGATACTCAATCTTCTCTCCTGATGGAGCCACTAGCTGAACTGCACGCTTAGAAACACTGTATGACTGCTTCGTACTTTGCTAGCCAGCTTCATTCCCAAAATCAGATCCATCCCGATAGAGTTTAAGACTGTAGGGTGTGCTAAGAAGTCTACCCCCCTTATGTTAATTGCTACATTAGGACACGTAATGTGGCCCGAAGTTCTCCTCCTGGTGAGCTAACTAACATGGTATTTCCCATAGGTTTGCATAAGCATCAAGTTCTTTTTCACGAAATCAGCAGATATGAAAGCATGTGAAGCTCCAGAATCGAACAAAACTGTAGCAGGTTTGTGAGTTGACCGGAAACGTACCGACTACCACGTCTGTGGCTCTTTCTGCAGTTTCTGCTCCCACATGGTTGAGCTTGCCCCTAGCGTAGTTCTGCTGGCCATGGTTTCCCTGCGCTTGCTGCTGATTCCCATTCTGTGCTGGTTGCGGTCCTGTCTTCTGGTTGTTGTTCTGACTAGTGGAGTGCTGGACCCTCCGAGGACAAAATTTAGCGTAGTGTCCCTGTTCACCACAGTGGTAGCATGCCCTTGGGTCAACAGGAGTGGTGTTTAGCCGGGGTGGTGCGTGAAGCCTGAGTGTTATGCTGCTCGTTCTGGTAGCGCTGCTGCTGCTGTGGTGGTGGTGGATTCTGGGTATGCTGATGGTCCTGATGACCTGACTGTCCCTGAGTGCGCTGCTGATTCACCTGCTGGGGGTTGTAGCGGGGGCGGACGTTGCTGCCAGATTGCTGGTTCATGAACTTTCTCTTCTTGTCCTCGATCTCACGGCGCTTGTGCTCCACCATCAGGGCACCATCAACCAAAGCACCGAAGGTTGGGAAGGTGATGCACATCAACTGTAGCTGCAAAACATCCTGGAGTCCATTGCGGAAGCGAGTTTGCCTCTTCTCATCTGTCGACACCTCATCTGGTGCATAGCGGGCCAGCTCAAGGAACTTGTCACGGTAGGCAGTGACGCTCATTCCCTCCTGCGTTAGGGCTAGGAACTCCCTCTTCTTTAGGACCGTCAGTCCCTCAGGCACATGGTGAGCACGGAAGGCATCACTGAACTGCTGCCAAGGTGATCTGGTTGCGATCGGGTTGCGCATATTGGTATGCTACCCACCAGTCAAGAGCGGCTCCTTCAAATTGGCCAGAGGCATAGAGCACCTTCTCCCTGTCATCACACTGAGCAATGTCGAGCTGTCTCTCCACTGCCTTGATCCAGTCTTCAGCTTCCATCGGGTCCTTGGCGCGGGAGAACTTTGGCGGGCGCCCCTTCAAGAACTCTCCCCTCCTGTCCCGGATAGGCTGGGGAGGTGGTTGAACAGGTGGATTCTGCAGGTTCTGCTGCATCAAAGCTATGGCCTGAGTCAACTGTTGCATCGTCTGTGTCTGCAAGCGGACTAAATCTTCCATGGTGGGCGGCTGGCTCTGGTTCTGATTCGGGTTCTGGTTCTGGTTCTGGTTCTGGTTCTGGTTGCCACCACCCATCGATCCTCTTGTCCCAACCATCTGTCATAAATCAAAATTCCATCATTCATAATCACAGTCATGTCTGAACCAGTGTCAAGAACAGAAGCAATCCATTGACAAGATAAGGTACTCAGGTGATAGGAAAGGTGATAGATGATATGCAAAGGAGAGATTAGGAACCCATCTATCTAACCACTAAATACCTTATACCTTAATCCAATACTAGATGATTGCAGACTTTGATCCGCGCTCATCACAATCATTACAAAGATCCAAATCACACATAAGCATTATGACAATTCATTCAAGCATTTAAAGACAAGGTTCACACAAGACTCGGCACTATTAGACTAGTTTTGACTCAAAAACGTTCTATTTGATCTCTACTAGCCTTTAGGGTCGATGGTGGTGTGGCGAGCTAGGGTGCTGCATCTCCTCGGGGTTCCCTTCTTCGGTCTCCTGCCTAAGAAGCTCCTTGTAGGCGTCCAGGTTGCGTGCCACCAATTGGTACTCATCGGTGCAGGTGGAAAGTAGCCATTAGTGCTCTTACGGACTATCTATCTCTGTCGAGCCATCTATGGAAGTGAAAACGAGAGGAGAGCTAGAAAATTTTCACAAAGGACAGAGGTAGAATAGAACACCATTTTTCAACAGAAACTCAACTCTAGGGTGTAAAATAGTTTTTAGAGCAAGGATTAAGCAAGTTCTAATCGACCGTTCTATCTAGGCTGTGATCCTACAGTCAGCACGGCTCTGATACCAACTTTGTAACACCCAGATTTCCAAGAAATCCGGATGCTTCCATATGTGTGCCCAGGATGTCCACAAAACACATATAGATTACAAATATTGAATCACAGAGAACACAATGCTCGAATAAAATAGTTTATATCAGAGTTTAACACAAGACATAGTCTTAAACAAATAACACAGCGGAAGACTTAATACTAACAAACGTCTTAACTACGTAGAGCCTCAAATCCACAGGGACCACCGACTGGTTGAACACAGCTTAGAAGTACGGCAGATCCTCCGGAAACTCAGCAAGCGACTGATCATTCGTTGCTCCATCTGTTACCCATCCGGGATTTTGTTGAATAGTTGCAAGTGTAAGTAAACCAACTTACTTAACAAGTATAACACGGGTTATGCAAGGACAAAAGGCTTGACACGGTTATACTGCATTAGCACTTTTAGTTGATTCATTTTATTATCATCCAACTTACTACAAATGAGTAGAATCCCAAGTATAAACCCATTAATAAGGTATAAGTGATTATAGAACAAACCAACATCAACCACTAGTATCTTCTAATCAAAAAGGATCCAGGCCGCTCGTGTCCGTGAGCACGGCTATCATGATAGATCAACACTCTGCAGAGGTTTCGCCCTTTACCCGCCGGTCACATAAATCCAAAAGAACTTATGTTACGAGGACTTTTACAAAACACCCTAACAAGCACAGTAGCCGTTTTGGTTCAACATAGGCAGCATAACCCGAGGCATCGAGATTGACGTACGCTCAGGGCGCAACGTGAGGGGGTCAATGGCGTCCAGAGCGAGAGCGCAATCATCGCAACGTGTGAAGCTGCCGTACATCGGGCGCTTACAACACGGGACTTTGCCTAACGGGGCATAGCCAACGGATAAAACCGTCCTCGATGGATCAAACTATACTCTCACCCATGCACCCCACATACGCCTTTCGGTAACCACTGGCGAGCTAGAGACGTACAAGTTAATTATCCAAGACCAGAGCCATTATAGTTCCAACGGTGGCGAACAAGTTCCTGGGTTGCCGCTTTAAGAACCGGACCTTATGGAGAGACATTAGAACAAAGCACAAAGCACATGCTCTAATTCCCTAGATCAAACCTTACAGAGATACTAGAACAAAGCACACAGCACATGCTCTAGTTCCCCGAACCATGTTGCTAAAAAGCATCTTTTAACTATCATTGAAGTGAACCATTAATTCAATATTAACATAAAAATAAATGTGGGTTGCAGCGCGTAGCATAGACTAACCATAATGCATAAAACCCTGGGTAACAAGGAATAGGGTAAAGACTAGGAACATCCTTAGTGGCTAACAGTATTAGACACGTGCATATGATTTATGTGATTAATCGGTGTATAGGTAACAAGGATGGTCCGTGTTATACTTGCCTTCCTCAGTGAACTGCTGCTGCACTTGATCTTCAGGAACGGAGTCGTCGGCGTACTCGAACGGCTCAGCAACTACTCACATCAATCACCACACAAGCATCCACACATACATGCAAACAAGATTATTTAATTAGAACAGTACACCAAACATAAACAAAAGATGAAAAGAAGGTTTTAGAATTACTCTACGCTTCACTACGAACACGTGAGCGCGAGAATCTCTCAAATCGGAGTTAAAACGGAGAAACTACGCTAAAAACGGGCTCTAGGGGCTTGCTGGTAAAGATTTTAGACTTCCAGGGGTGTTTTTGAAAGAAACCAGGGACCTAAAACATAATTTTATATAAAAACAGAAGGTCTGCGGTGTAAAACTGCCATCTAGGACGGCGGGCATGATTTTTCAAAAGCGCAGGGGCTAAAACGAAAGAAAAAGGACTTAGTTGTAAATACTTTTGAATAGAGGTGGACCGCGGGTTGATTTTTGAAAAACAGAGGGGCTCTTTTGCAAAAACGCCACGGCCGCGGGTAGACGCTGACGTCAGCTGACGTCATGGTCAACTGTGCCGTGGACCGGCCGTAGACCGCGGTCCACGGGTCCACGGTGGACCGGGTTCGGGTCAAATCTGGAGCGTCCAGATCGGATCGGACGGCTACGATCACTTGGGAGACCTAGGTCGCCGGAGCGCGGCGGCGCTAGGCCGAGGGCTCGCCGGAGATGCTCGGCTCGGCGCTGCGGTGCACGAAACCTCGCCGCGGTGGCGCCTAGAGAGAGAGGGGAGAGAGAGAAACTCAATTAGGGGGTCGAGGGAGGGGATTGGGCGCTGGTGATGGCTCGCGACGAGCGGCGGCGCAACGGGAACCACGGCGAGCTCGTGCGCGTGCTGTAAGGCAAGGAAGAGGGGGTAAAGGGGTTCTACAGGTTCCTTACCACGCGGAGAAGCCTCGGGGCAACTTCTTGGCAGCAAAAAGGCGGCGGAGCAAGGGATTGGACGCGGCGGCGACGTGGAAGCTCGGCGGCTAGGGTTTCGCGATGTGAGGGATCTGCGAGGAGGGGCGGCGGCTATTTAAGGGGGCTTCGGAGTTCTCCTTGGCGTGCGCGCCAAGCCGCGAGGGAGGCGTGAGCGGAGAGGACTCGCGGCGGCGCGGGGAGAAGTCCCGGTGGCGCACGGCTGAAGGTAGAGGGCGAAGCTGACAGGCGGGCCCCGCTTGTCAGTGACTGCGAGAGGGAGAGGGAAACGCGCTCTGCGGAGGGAGGGAAGGGAGAGGCTGACCGGTGGGGCCGGCTGGTCAGCCGCAGCGGGAGCGCGCGGAGCGGGCTGGCGCGGAGGAACTGGGCCGGCGTGGTGGGCTGCAGCGCTGGGTTGCGCAACGGGCCGCGAAGAGAGAAAAGGGGAGATGGGCCGCGCGGGAAAAAGAGAAGGAGAAAGGCTGCTGGGCTGAAAAGAGAGAGAGAAAAAGAGGGAAAAAGAAAAGGTTTTTCTTTTATTCAAACACTCATTTGAATTCAAATTCAAATTTGAATTCAACAAACAAAAATAAATGCACCAGCATGAATGCAACAATAATGTTTCTATTTCCTATATTTGATTTTAATTATTCAAAAATTTTATTTCCCTATATTAATTATGAGCACTTTAATATAAAAAACCAATTAATTACTAAATTTTAAATAGGGCCATTTTTAGGGTGTTACAATTCTACCCCCCTTAAAATGAATCTCGTCCCCGAGATTCGGAGCTAGATTGGAAGAGATGTGGATATTCTGCCTTGAGATCCATCTTTTCTTTCACAAGTTGCTTCACCTTCTGAGTGACGTCTCCTTGCACACACGGATGTCTTTGTTCCTGGTGACCCTCTCTGATTCCTCCAAAACTTTGACCAATCTCTGAGGACTTAATTGCATGATACTCAATCTTCTCTCCTGATGGAGCCACTAGCTGAACTGCACGCTTAGAACACTGTATGACTGCTTCGTACTTTGCTAGCCAGCTCATTCCCAAAATCAGATCCATCCCGATAGAGTTTAAGACTGTAGGGTGTGCTAAGAAGTCTACCCCCCTTATGTTAATTGCTACATTAGGACAACGTAATGTGGCCCGAAGTTCTCCTCCTGGTGAGCTAACTAACATGGTATTTCCCATAGGTTGCATAAGCATCAAGTTCTTTTTCACGAAATCAGCAGATATGAAAGCATGTGAAGCTCCAGAATCGAACAAAACTGTAGCAGGTTGTGAGTTGACCGGAAACGTACCGACTACCACGTCTGTGGCTCTTTCTGCAGTTTCTGCTCCCACATGGTTGAGCTTGCCCCTAGCGTAGTTCTGCTGGCCATGGTTTCCCTGCGCTTGCTGCTGATTCCCATTCTGTGCTGGTTGCGGTCCTGTCTTCTGGTTGTTGTTCTGACTAGTGGAGTGCTGGACCCTCCGAGGACAAAATTTAGCGTAGTGTCCCTGTTCACCACAGTGGTAGCATGCCCTTGGGTCAACAGGAGTGGTGTTAGCCGGGGTGGTGCGTGAAGCCTGAGTGTTATGCTGCTCGTTCTGGTAGCGCTGCTGCTGTGGTGGTGGTGGATTCTGGGTATGCTGATGGTCCTGATGACCTGACTGTCCCTGAGTGCGCTGCTGATTCACCTGCTGGGGGTTGTAGCGGGGGCGGACGTTGCTGCCAGATTGCTGGTTCATGAACTTTCTCTTCTTGTCCTCGATCTCACGGCGCTTGTGCTCCACCATCAGGGCACCATCAACCAAAGCACCGAAGGTTGGGAAGGTGATGCACATCAACTGTAGCTGCAAAACATCCTGGAGTCCATTGCGGAAGCGAGTTTGCCTCTTCTCATCTGTCGACACCTCATCTGGTGCATAGCGGGCCAGCTCAAGGAACTTGTCACGGTAGGCAGTGACGCTCATTCCCTCCTGCGTCAGGGCTAGGAACTCCCTCTTCTTTAGGACCGTCAGTCCCTCAGGCACATGGTGAGCACGGAAGGCATCACTGAACTGCTGCCAGGTGATCTGGTTGCGATCGGGTTGCGCATATTGGTATGCTACCCACCAGTCAAGAGCGGCTCCTTCAAATTGGCCAGAGGCATAGAGCACCTTCTCCCTGTCATCACACTGAGCAATGTCGAGCTGTCTCTCCACTGCCTTGATCCAGTCTTCAGCTTCCATCGGGTCCTTGGCGCGGGAGAACTTTGGCGGGCGCCCCTTCAAGAACTCTCCCCTCCTGTCCCGGATAGGCTGGGGAGGTGGTTGAACAGGTGGATTCTGCAGGTTCTGCTGCATCAAAGCTATGGCCTGAGTCAACTGTTGCATCGTCTGTGTCTGCAAGCGGACTAAATCTTCCATGGTGGGCGGCTGGTTCTGGTTCTGATTCGGGTTCTGGTTCTGGTTCTGGTTCTGGTTCTGGTTGCCACCACCCATCGATCCTCTTGTCCCAACCATCTGTCATAAATCAAAATTCCATCATTCATAATCACAGTCATGTCTGAACCAGTGTCAAGAACAGAAGCAATCCATTGACAAGATAAGGTACTCAGGTGATAGGAAAGGTGATAGATGATATGCAAAGGAGAGATTAGGAACCCATCTATCTAACCACTAAATACCTTATACCTTAATCCAATACTAGATGATTGCAGACTTTGATCCGCGCTCATCACAATCATTACAAAGATCCAAATCACACATAAGCATTATGACAATTCATTCAAGCATTTAAAGACAAGGTTCACACAAGACTCGGCACTATTAGACTAGTTTTGACTCAAAAACGTTCTATTTGATCTCTACTAGCCTTTAGGGTCGATGGTGGTGTGGCGAGCTAGGGTGCTGCATCTCCTCGGGGTTTCCTTCTTCGGTCTCCTGCCTAAGAAGCTCCTTGTAGGCGTCCAGGTTGCGTGCCACCAATTGGTACTCATCGGTGCAGGTGGAAAGTAGCCATTAGTGCTCTTACGGACTATCTATCTCTGTCGAGCCATCTATGGAAGTGAAAACGAGAGGAGAGCTAGAAAATTTTCACAAAGGACAGAGGTAGAATAGAACACCATTTTTCAACAGAAACTCAACTCTAGGGTGTAAAATAGTTTTTAGAGCAAGGATTAAGCAAGTTCTAATCGACCGTTCTATCTAGGCTGTGATCCTACAGTCAGCACGGCTCTGATACCAACTTTGTAACACCCAGATTTCCAAGAAATCCGGATGCTTCCATATGTGTGCCCAGGATGTCCACAGAACACATATAGATTACAAATATTGAATCACAGAGAACACAATGCTCGAATAAAATAGTTTATATCAGAGTTTAACACAAGACATAGTCTTAAACAAATAACACAGCGGAAGACTTAATACTAACAAACGTCTTAACTACGTAGAGCCTCAAATCCACAGGGACCACCGACTGGTTGAACACAGCTTAGAAGTACGGCAGATCCTCCGGAAACTCAGCAAGCGACTGATCATTCGTTGCTCCATCTGTTACCCATCCGGGATTTTGTTGAATAGTTGCAAGTGTAAGTAAACCAACTTACTTAACAAGTATAACACGGGTTATGCAAGGACAAAGGCTTGACACGGTTATACTGCATTAGCACTTTTAGTTGATTCATTTTATTATCATCCAACTTACTACAAATGAGTAGAATCCCAAGTATAAACCCATTAATAAGGTATAAGTGATTATAGAACAAACCAACATCAACCACTAGTATCTTCTAATCAAAAAGGATCCAGGCCGCTCGTGTCCGTGAGCACGGCTATCATGATAGATCAACACTCTGCAGAGGTTTCGCCGTTTACCCGCCGGTCACATAAATCCAAAAGAACTTATGTTACGAGGACTTTTACAAAACACCCTAACAAGCACAGTAGCCGTTTTGGTTCAACATAGGCAGCATAACCCGAGGCATCGAGATTGACGTACGCTCAGGGCGCAACGTGAGGGGGTCAATGGCGTCCAGAGCGAGAGCGCAATCATCGCAACGTGTGAAGCTGCCGTACATCGGGCGCTTACAACACGGGACTTTGCCTAACGGGGCATAGCCAACGGATAAAACCGTCCTCGATGGATCAAACTATACTCTCACCCATGCACCCCACATACGCCTTTCGGTAACCACTGGCGAGCTAGAGACGTACAAGTTAATTATCCAAGACCAGAGCCATTATAGTTCCAACGGTGGCGAACAAGTTCCTGGGTTGCCGCTTTAAGAACCGGACCTTATGGAGAGACATTAGAACAAAGCACAAAGCACATGCTCTAATTCCCTAGATCAAACCTTACAGAGATACTAGAACAAAGCACACAGCACATGCTCTAGTTCCCCGAACCATGTTGCTAAAAAGCATCTTTTAACTATCATTGAAGTGAACCATTAATTCAATATTAACATAAAAATAAATGTGGGTTGCAGCGCGTAGCATAGACTAACCATAATGCATAAAACCCTGGGTAACAAGGAATAGGGTAAAGACTAGGAACATCCTTAGTGGCTAACAGTATTAGACACGTGCATATGATTTATGTGATTAATCGGTGTATAGGTAACAAGGATGGTCCGTGTTATACTTGCCTTCCTCAGTGAACTGCTGCTGCACTTGATCTTCAGGAACGGAGTCGTCGGCGTACTCGAACGGCTCAGCAACTACTCACATCAATCACCACACAAGCATCCACACATACATGCAAACAAGATTATTTAATTAGAACAGTACACCAAACATAAACAAAAGATGAAAAGAAGGTTTTAGAATTACTCTACGCTTCACTACGAACACGTGAGCGCGAGAATCTCTCAAATCGGAGTTAAAACGGAGAAACTACGCTAAAAACGGGCTCTAGGGGCTTGCTGGTAAAGATTTTAGACTTCCAGGGGTGTTTTTTGAAAGAAACCAGGGACCTAAAACATAATTTATATAAAAACAGAAGGTCTGCGGTGTAAAACTGCCATCTAGGACGGCGGGCATGATTTTTCAAAAGCGCAGGGGCTAAAACGAAAGAAAAAGGACTTAGTTGTAAATACTTTTGAATAGAGGTGGACCGCGGGTTGATTTTTGAAAAACAGAGGGGCTCTTTTGCAAAACGCCACGGCCGCGGGTAGACGCTGACGTCAGCTGACGTCATGGTCAACTGTGCCGTGGACCGGCCGTAGACCGCGGTCCACGGGTCCACGGTGGACCGGGTTCGGGTCAAATCTGGAGCGTCCAGATCGGATCGGACGGCTACGATCACTTGGGAGACCTAGGTCGCCGGAGCGCGGCGGCGCTAGGCCGAGGGCTCGCCGGAGATGCTCGGCTCGGCGCTGCGGTGCACGAAACCTCGCCGCGGTGGCGCCTAGAGAGAGAGGGGAGAGAGAGAAACTCAATTAGGGGGTCGAGGGAGGGGATTGGGCGCTGGTGATGGCTCGCGACGAGCGGCGGCGCAACGGGAACCACGGCGAGCTCGTGCGCGTGCTGTAAGGCAAGGAAGAGGGGGTAAAGGGGTTCTACAGGTTCCTTACCACGCGGAGAAGCCTCGGGGCAACTTCTTGGCAGCAAAAAGGCGGCGGAGCAAGGGATTGGACGCGGCGGCGACGTGGAAGCTCGGCGGCTAGGGTTTCGCGATGTGAGGGATCTGCGAGGAGGGGCGGCGGCTATTTAAGGGGGCTTCGGAGTTCTCCTTGGCGTGCGCGCCAAGCCACGAGGGAGGCGTGAGCGGAGAGGACTCGCGGCGGCGCGGGGAGAAGTCCCGGTGGCGCACGGCTGAAGGTAGAGGGCGAAGCTGACAGGCGGGCCCCGCTTGTCAGTGACTGCGAGAGGGAGAGGGAAACGCGCTCTGCGGAGGGAGGGAAGGGAGAGGCTGACCGGTGGGGCCGGCTGGTCAGCCGCAGCGGGAGCGCGCGGAGCGGGCTGGCGCGGAGGAACTGGGCCGGCGTGGTGGGCTGCAGCGCTGGGTTGCGCAACGGGCCGCGAAGAGAGAAAAGGGGAGATGGGCCGCGCGGGAAAAAGAGAAGGAGAAAGGCTGCTGGGCTGAAAAGAGAGAGAGAAAAAGAGGGAAAAAGAAAAGGTTTTTCTTTTATTCAAACACTCATTTGAATTCAAATTCAAATTTGAATTCAACAAACAAAAATAAATGCACCAGCATGAATGCAACAATAATGTTTCTATTTCCTATATTTGATTTTAATTATTCAAAAATTTTATTTCCCTATATTAATTATGAGCACTTTAATATAAAAAACCAATTAATTACTAAATTTTAAATAGGGCCATTTTTAGGGTGTTACAATTCTACCCCCCTTAAAATGAATCTCGTCCCCGAGATTCGGAGCTAGATTGGAAGAGATGTGGATATTCTGCCTTGAGATCCATCTTTTCTTTCACAAGTTGCTTCACCTTCTGAGTGACGTCTCCTTGCACACACGGATGTCTTTGTTCCTGGTGACCCTCTCTGATTCCTCCAAAACTTTGACCAATCTCTGAGGACTTAATTGCATGATACTCAATCTTCTCTCCTGATGGAGCCACTAGCTGAACTGCACGCTTAGAACACTGTATGACTGCTTCGTACTTTGCTAGCCAGCTCATTCCCAAAATCAGATCCATCCCGATAGAGTTTAAGACTGTAGGGTGTGCTAAGAAGTCTACCCCCCTTATGTTAATTGCTACATTAGGACAACGTAATGTGGCCCGAAGTTCTCCTCCTGGTGAGCTAACTAACATGGTATTTCCCATAGGTTGCATAAGCATCAAGTTCTTTTTCACGAAATCAGCAGATATGAAAGCATGTGAAGCTCCAGAATCGAACAAAACTGTAGCAGGTTGTGAGTTGACCGGAAACGTACCGACTACCACGTCTGTGGCTCTTTCTGCAGTTTCTGCTCCCACATGGTTGAGCTTGCCCTAGCGTAGTTCTGCTGGCCATGGTTTCCCTGCGCTTGCTGCTGATTCCCATTCTGTGCTGGTTGCGGTCCTGTCTTCTGGTTGTTGTTCTGACTAGTGGAGTGCTGGACCCTCCGAGGACAAAATTTAGCGTAGTGTCCCTGTTCACCACAGTGGTAGCATGCCCTTGGGTCAACAGGAGTGGTGTTAGCCGGGGTGGTGCGTGAAGCCTGAGTGTTATGCCTGCTCGTTCTGGTAGCGCTGCTGCTGCTGTGGTGGTGGTGGATTCTGGGTATGCTGATGGTCCTGATGACCTGACTGTCCCTGAGTGCGCTGCTGATTCACCTGCTGGGGGTTGTAGCGGGGGCGGACGTTGCTGCCAGATTGCTGGTTCATGAACTTTCTCTTCTTGTCCTCGATCTCACGGCGCTTGTGCTCCACCATCAGGGCACCATCAACCAAAGCACCGAAGGTTGGGAAGGTGATGCACATCAACTGTAGCTGCAAAACATCCTGGAGTCCATTGCGGAAGCGAGTTTGCCTCTTCTCATCTGTCGACACCTCATCTGGTGCATAGCGGGCCAGCTCAAGGAACTTGTCACGGTAGGCAGTGACGCTCATTCCCTCCTGCGTCAGGGCTAGGAACTCCCTCTTCTTTAGGACCGTCAGTCCCTCAGGCACATGGTGAGCACGGAAGGCATCACTGAACTGCTGCCAGGTGATCTGGTTGCGATCGGGTTGCGCATATTGGTATGCTACCCACCAGTCAAGAGCGGCTCCTTCAAATTGGCCAGAGGCATAGAGCACCTTCTCCCTGTCATCACACTGAGCAATGTCGAGCTGTCTCTCCACTGCCTTGATCCAGTCTTCAGCTTCCATCGGGTCCTTGGCGCGGGAGAACTTTGGCGGGCGCCCCTTCAAGAACTCTCCCCTCCTGTCCCGGATAGGCTGGGGAGGTGGTTGAACAGGTGGATTCTGCAGGTTCTGCTGCATCAAAGCTATGGCCTGAGTCAACTGTTGCATCGTCTGTGTCTGCAAGCGGACTAAATCTTCCATGGTGGGCGGCTGGTTCTGGTTCTGATTCGGGTTCTGGTTCTGGTTCTGGTTCTGGTTCTGGTTGCCACCACCCATCGATCCTCTTGTCCCAACCATCTGTCATAAATCAAAATTCCATCATTCATAATCACAGTCATGTCTGAACCAGTGTCAAGAACAGAAGCAATCCATTGACAAGATAAGGTACTCAGGTGATAGGAAAGGTGATAGATGATATGCAAAGGAGAGATTAGGAACCCATCTATCTAACCACTAAATACCTTATACCTTAATCCAATACTAGATGATTGCAGACTTTGATCCGCGCTCATCACAATCATTACAAAGATCCAAATCACACATAAGCATTATGACAATTCATTCAAGCATTTAAAGACAAGGTTCACACAAGACTCGGCACTATTAGACTAGTTTTGACTCAAAAACGTTCTATTTGATCTCTACTAGCCTTTAGGGTCGATGGTGGTGTGGCGAGCTAGGGTGCTGCATCTCCTCGGGGTTTCCTTCTTCGGTCTCCTGCCTAAGAAGCTCCTTGTAGGCGTCCAGGTTGCGTGCCACCAATTGGTACTCATCGGTGCAGGTGGAAAGTAGCCATTAGTGCTCTTACGGACTATCTATCTCTGTCGAGCCATCTATGGAAGTGAAAACGAGAGGAGAGCTAGAAAATTTTCACAAAGGACAGAGGTAGAATAGAACACCATTTTTCAACAGAAACTCAACTCTAGGGTGTAAAATAGTTTTTAGAGCAAGGATTAAGCAAGTTCTAATCGACCGTTCTATCTAGGCTGTGATCCTACAGTCAGCACGGCTCTGATACCAACTTTGTAACACCCAGATTTCCAAGAAATCCGGATGCTTCCATATGTGTGCCCAGGATGTCCACAGAACACATATAGATTACAAATATTGAATCACAGAGAACACAATGCTCGAATAAAATAGTTTATATCAGAGTTTAACACAAGACATAGTCTTAAACAAATAACACAGCGGAAGACTTAATACTAACAAACGTCTTAACTACGTAGAGCCTCAAATCCACAGGGACCACCGACTGGTTGAACACAGCTTAGAAGTACGGCAGATCCTCCGGAAACTCAGCAAGCGACTGATCATTCGTTGCTCCATCTGTTACCCATCCGGGATTTTGTTGAATAGTTGCAAGTGTAAGTAAACCAACTTACTTAACAAGTATAACACGGGTTATGCAAGGACAAAAGGCTTGACACGGTTATACTGCATTAGCACTTTTAGTTGATTCATTTTATTATCATCCAACTTACTACAAATGAGTAGAATCCCAAGTATAAACCCATTAATAAGGTATAAGTGATTATAGAACAAACCAACATCAACCACTAGTATCTTCTAATCAAAAGGATCCAGGCCGCTCGTGTCCGTGAGCACGGCTATCATGATAGATCAACACTCTGCAGAGGTTTCGCCGTTTACCCGCCGGTCACATAAATCCAAAAGAACTTATGTTACGAGGACTTTTACAAAACACCCTAACAAGCACAGTAGCCGTTTTGGTTCAACATAGGCAGCATAACCCGAGGCATCGAGATTGACGTACGCTCAGGGCGCAACGTGAGGGGGTCAATGGCGTCCAGAGCGAGAGCGCAATCATCGCAACGTGTGAAGCTGCCGTACATCGGGCGCTTACAACACGGGACTTGCCTAACGGGGCATAGCCAACGGATAAAACCGTCCTCGATGGATCAAACTATACTCTCACCCATGCACCCCACATACGCCTTTCGGTAACCACTGGCGAGCTAGAGACGTACAAGTTAATTATCCAAGACCAGAGCCATTATAGTTCCAACGGTGGCGAACAAGTTCCTGGGTTGCCGCTTTAAGAACCGGACCTTATGGAGAGACATTAGAACAAAGCACAAAGCACATGCTCTAATTCCCTAGATCAAACCTTACAGAGATACTAGAACAAAGCACACAGCACATGCTCTAGTTCCCCGAACCATGTTGCTAAAAAGCATCTTTTAACTATCATTGAAGTGAACCATTAATTCAATATTAACATAAAAATAAATGTGGGTTGCAGCGCGTAGCATAGACTAACCATAATGCATAAAACCCTGGGTAACAAGGAATAGGGTAAAGACTAGGAACATCCTTAGTGGCTAACAGTATTAGACACGTGCATATGATTTATGTGATTAATCGGTGTATAGGTAACAAGGATGGTCCGTGTTATACTTGCCTTCCTCAGTGAACTGCTGCTGCACTTGATCTTCAGGAACGGAGTCGTCGGCGTACTCGAACGGCTCAGCAACTACTCACATGAATCACCACACAAGCATCCACACATACATGCAAACAAGATTATTTAATTAGAACAGTACACCAAACATAAACAAAAGATGAAAAGAAGGTTTTAGAATTACTCTACGCTTCACTACGAACACGTGAGCGCGAGAATCTCTCAAATCGGAGTTAAAACGGAGAAACTACGCTAAAAACGGGCTCTAGGGGCTTGCTGGTAAAGATTTTAGACTTCCAGGGGTGTTTTTGAAAGAAACCAGGGACCTAAAACATAATTTTATATAAAAACAAAAGGTCTGCGGTGTAAAACTGCCATCTAGGACGGCGGGCATGATTTTTCAAAAGCGCAGGGGCTAAAACGAAAGAAAAAGGACTTAGTTGTAAATACTTTTGAATAGAGGTGGACCGCGGGTTGATTTTTGAAAAACAGAGGGGCTCTTTTGCAAAAACGCCACGGCCGCGGGTAGACGCTGACGTCAGCTGACGTCATGGTCAACTGTGCCGTGGACCGGCCGTAGACCGCGGTCCACGGGTCCACGGTGGACCGGGTTCGGGTCAAATCTGGAGCGTCCAGATCGGATCGGACGGCTACGATCACTTGGGAGACCTAGGTCGCCGGAGCGCGGCGGCGCTAGGCCGAGGGCTCGCCGGAGATGCTCGGCTCGGCGCTGCGGTGCACGAAACCTCGCCGCGGTGGCGCCTAGAGAGAGAGGGGAGAGAGAGAAACTCAATTAGGGGGTCGAGGGAGGGGATTGGGCGCTGGTGATGGCTCGCGACGAGCGGCGGCGCAACGGGAACCACGGCGAGCTCGTGCGCGTGCTGTAAGGCAAGGAAGAGGGGGTAAAGGGGTTCTACAGGTTCCTTACCACGCGGAGAAGCCTCGGGGCAACTTCTTGGCAGCAAAAAGGCGGCGGAGCAAGGATTGGACGCGGCGGCGACGTGGAAGCTCGGCGGCTAGGGTTTCGCGATGTGAGGGATCTGCGAGGAGGGGCGGCGGCTATTTAAGGGGGCTTCGGAGTTCTCCTTGGCGTGCGCGCCAAGCCGCGAGGGAGGCGTGAGCGGAGAGGACTCGCGGCGGCGCGGGGAGAAGTCCGGTGGCGCACGGCTGAAGGTAGAGGGCGAAGCTGACAGGCGGGCCCCGCTTGTCAGTGACTGCGAGAGGGAGAGGGAAACGCGCTCTGCGGAGGGAGGGAAGGGAGAGGCTGACCGGTGGGGCCGGCTGGTCAGCCGCAGCGGGAGCGCGCGGAGCGGGCTGGCGCGGAGGAACTGGGCCGGCGTGGTGGGCTGCAGCGCTGGGCTGCGCAACGGGCCGCGAAGAGAGAAAAGGGGAGATGGGCCGCGCGGGAAAAAGAGAAGGAGAAAGGCTGCTGGGCTGAAAAGAGAGAGAGAAAAAGAGGGAAAAGAAAAGGTTTTCTTTTATTCAAACACTCATTTGAATTCAAATTCAAATTTGAATTCAACAAACAAAAATAAATGCACCAGCATGAATGCAACAATAATGTTTCTATTTCCTATATTTGATTTTAATTATTCAAAAATTTTATTTCCCTATATTAATTATGAGCACTTTAATATAAAAAACCAATTAATTACTAAATTTTAAATAGGGCCATTTTTAGGGTGTTACAAGAATCCTGTTTCGAGCGTCATAGAAACATGTCCTTCTAGTCATAGAACTCCAGCCCACTGTCATAGAAATATATTCTTCTGGTCATAGAACACCAGTCCACTGTAGGGGGAAGGTTAAGTCTAGTATAGAGAGTCTTAGCTCGAATTTATGATTAGTCGTGACATATATATGATTAGAGTGATACTTTCTATGACGTGCATTTTACTCAGCTTGAATATGATTAGTCGTGACATATATATGATCAGAGTGGTACTTTATATGACATACATTTTAAGTAGGAATAAAGTGTTTTTGTCTTCTATTATGCATAGTATAGAGCCATAAACCATGAAATCCCAAAACCATGCCTGGTAGGGGGGTGTTTGGTCTAGTATATAGAGTCTCAGCTTCAATATATGATTTGTCATATATACGATCGGAGCGGAACTTTCTATGATAGGCATTTTTAGTAGACAAAAAAAGAGTTGAAGGTTTCTATTATGGTCATATGTTTGTGCGCTCGAAGCTGTTTCTATAGTCCTAACAGTATGTTTCTATAACCACATAAATTTTGAATTCAAAATATTATGCACCAACACTTTATATGCCCATGTATATATATTTCTATGCTCATGCTCGTATGTTCTATGCTCGTGTTACTACGTTGTATGATCATGTCCATACGTTTATGTGCTCGACACAGTTATATGATCATGTCAGTATGTTTGTATGACCACACAAATTTTGAATTAAAAAATCAAAAAAATATTCATAATGGATCTCAAACTATGTATAAAAATGTCACGAATCTTATGGTGAAAACTGTTTGTGAGTTGGGTCTTCGAGTGAAAAATTATAGACACTAAACTAAGTGGTAAAGGTGGTTTGAATGCATGCATGTGTCAGATGCATGGGAGGTTGAGAGGTGGCAGGACAGGTGGTTCTTACATGCATGCGTCCATGCATGAGTGAGGTGGGGCGTGAGGTGCATGGGAGGTAGATGTGGCAGGAGATGTGTCTAGGCTTCCGATAGTTATGGGAAGCCTATAGGTCCCAATATATATATATATATAAACACATAGATTCTCTCATAGAAGATAAATTTTAGTTCACCAAATGCGCAACACCGTCATTGACCATCTTCTTGGCGTCTGTCGGCGGAGGATCAAGGAAAGCATCACTTGCTGGCGGCACCGGCGTCGTCCTCCTCCCCCTCCAGCTCCGGGATGACAATGCTCTCACCCGCCCGTTCCTTTTCGTAGTGCTCAAGAACAAGCCAATCGTGCTCCTGCGCGAAGGTGATGGCATGCTTGACAACAACATCCACGACTTTGTATTCCTCCACGATGGTGCACATCGGGCAGCGGTACCATCTCTTCCCACTGTTGCTGGTTCGGTAGGTGATCCACAAGGGATTTTCTTGTGGCAGAGGGCACTTGAGCAGCCGGCGACAACGTCGCCGAGGCCCGGCGGGAGCACTGGAGGAGTAGACGGCGATGCCCTCCGTCCCAAAATACTACTATTACTCGGGCCGGAGGGTGTACTTGTAACGGGCATTAGTGGACCCAGAGCGGGCCTAGCTTTGGCCCAATACTAGGGCCGAATCCAACATGGTAAACAGGCCCCTAGTTTTTAGGCATATTTGGTGGACTAGACCTTTAGTTATGGGCCAAAGTCAGGTAGTGGTACTTTTGGGCCAAGGTTATGGAAGTGGCCCATTATGAATTGGAGCCTAATAATTGTAGCCCTCAATCACTGGTTAATGGTGACCGCCTGTCAGCTTCGTCCCCTCAGTTGCATCGTCGTCTTCCTAGCCCACCAGATGCATGATTTGGAGCCTGTCAGCTTCAAATTTGTTCCCTCTGGCAAACTCCGCTATGGCCCCTCTGGACTGCCGGGTCACACCTGTCCGATGGATCCCATAAACATGGAGCGCCGGGTCTCGCCAGTCCGGGACTGACGTGGTCAACCTCCTCGTCCCACGTCTCCGATGGGC
This sequence comes from Digitaria exilis, assembly GCA_015342445.1. NCBI lineage: Eukaryota > Viridiplantae > Streptophyta > Magnoliopsida > Poales > Poaceae > Digitaria > Digitaria exilis. The sequence goes on from JACEFO010000408.1 coordinate 19,779, forward strand.
CCTCCTCTCCTGTGAAACTCGTACACTCAATGGTGGACTGTCGGATCACAATTGTGTAGTGGAAGATGTACACGTGGAATGCCGAGTCCTGTCTATGCGGTGGGCCCAGACATATCGGACGACATTTGGGTCCCACCTCACCGGTGGGCCCCGTACACGTGGACCCGTCTCTGACATGTTTGACCAAACTTCCATCACCCCTAGTTGCCAGACGTGGCAGCGACATAGACATGCCGGAGCCTCTGTGGATCCATGGGTTCTTACGGCAAAATGACTCCCCATCGGTTTCTTGATGGAATGCGGGCTCACAGACACGATTTGTAGGTGGCATAACGTTTGCTGACGAGATGAATATTCTTTGTTGACACTATTTTAGTTTTGTCATTGTTCCAAAGCGGCCGAGAGCAGTCCCCTACGATCCGCGACGAAACTTTTTGTTTCGTCGTTGTAGGGCTATCTTTAATGAAGAGATTTTAGAACTTCAACAGCGAAACGTCAAGAGAATTCCCTTCTCTACTAGTGAACACACACCCTAGCTAGCACTAAGTCAGACACCACATCTGCACTTAGGGCTAGAAATTCCCCTGAGGCCTTGATAGAGGAAAATTTATTTCACTCCAGGAGTTTACAAGCTCCTGGTCCCAAGCGACAAAGACCCGCGAGCAAAGCTCCTCATAGAGCTAACTATACTCTAATACTAAGCTAGAGGCAAGAATATAAACTCTTCGACTCTCTTAAGATCAAAGATCAAAAGGGATAAAAGAGAAGTGGAAATTAAAGCTTACTCAAGACTATAGAAGATAAATATATAATTATATGATGTTCGAAGGAAAAGTAAAGGATGCAAGAGCTTTATAGAAACTCTGACTCTGATGCTTTCCGGAACCCCGAGACAGGCTCGACTCAACCCTAACTCTCAACTACAACCTAAGCTACAAGGTGGAAAATGGAAATGGACTTGAACTCCCTTCATGTGTTCTCCTTGGGTGTGTGTCTTGAATGGAGGGAGAAGGGTTGTATTTATAGCTTCCAATGGTGGTGCTCCAGCTTAATCTTCAAGTCATGCATGTGGAGTGCCTCTCACGTGAAGGAGGTTGCATAGAGCTACAACAGCAGGCTAGACCACCAGGCTCAAGCCGGTCGGCCATGCATAGCTGCCACTTGGTGCCGCCTTTCTCCTGTGCATTTTGCATGTCTCCTCGGTGTCGGTGGAAGTTGAGTTGCATGCATGCTACCCAAAATGGCCATGCAAGTGGGTCCTCTAAACTAATGTTGAGCCATCTGAACCATTGAATCAAACCGACGGGGAACGCACGTCCCTAGATGCCTTGAAGTGTGTTTTTGGAGCTGTGGATCAATGATGTGGACGTCGGCTCCAGGGGGTGGCTAGCCGGCTGAGGGTTGGCCGGGTGGCCTGACTGTGGCCGACTGGCCAGGCATATGCCGGGTGGCCTGACTGTGGCCTACCAGCCAGGCATAGACCGGCCGGCCAGGCTTGTTCTCCAGTTTTTCCTGATTTTTGCACCTATGTCCCTATATTCACAACTCACCCAAAAACTTGGGGAATTCATTAGTGTAAGAAAATTTATGTATGGAGCATGGTGTGATTTCCTTATTTTATTCCCGAGATGTTGACGGTAAACTGTATCAAATCGACCCTCAGCACACCCCCAACCTTAAACTTTTGCTCGTTCTGGAGCAATGCTAAAGACTTAGGCTCGATGGATCAACATTGCATCTATGTCTACACCTTGCAATTGCCCTATGCAGAAACCACTACTCTCATAGGTAGATTGAATAAGCCAGCACTTAGTATGGTCTCAAACCTTTGCTCACTTATGGGGCTTAATTGCAAGTTCTCCTCATCTTTGGCGATTGAGAGATTGACCAGTCATCATCAGAGTTTCTTGTAGCTGTTCACGCTCCATCTCGGAGACATTATATATTTTTCAAAGACATGGTTAAGTGTCCGTGATGGTTTCTCTCGAATCTCTCAAGGTGTATGATTATCTCACCATAAAATTCTTCCTCATCTAAGGCTGATATGCGGAGCTTGTAGGAAGAGATAGAGATTGCATACCTTGGTTACTCTTGTTACCTTGCCGAAGAATGGTTCGAAAGAGTTGATACTCATCAAATTCCGCTCTTTGGAATTTAGGGAGAGAATGGACTCACACATAAAGATCTTTGGTCTTAAATTATTGAGCTCCTTATTCACACCTCTTTTTTTTGCTGAGATGTGGGTCTTGTCTTCTTTTCTCATAAAACTCTTTATTAGAATATAACTCCCATCTCTTTTTCTAGTATTTCAGGAGGATTCTATACATGGAGCTATGTGTGTGAAGACCTTAAAGATAAATAGGTACAAAGTGGAGATTTTAGGCTGGTATGGGGGAGCTTGTTCGGCAAAAGGTGGATATCGATACCCACACTACAACACAAATCATTTTCTGAGGTGGTTTTTTCTATTTTCTGAGGCGGTTTTTGCTACCGTCTCTAAGCTAGGGTCAGTGTTAATCGAGTATTAACTGAGGCGGTTTTCCCAACCGCCTCTAAAAATCGATTAACTGAGGCGGTTGCGTTACAATAACCGCCTCGGTTAATCATTTTATCCGAAAACAAAAAAAATGTGGAAAAAATAGCAAAAAAATATATTTTTTAATTGCGGAGAGGACCCCACCGAACAGCGACTAGCCACTAGTCTCAACTCAACTGTGTTTTTTATTGAAATTTGCACACTTATGGTTGAGGAGACTCGAACCCACGACCTCTCTCTCACGTGTAACATGCTTTACCACTACACTACAACCTCTCTTGTGTCTATACTCTGTTTTTTCACAGCCTAAACGTAGTCAAATGAAAAAGTTGTCAACTAGTGAGTTTCATAACTTTTCGAGATCAACAACTTTTATATTGGTCATTTTTCATCTGTGGTCTTTTGTGAAATTTGAATTTTAAATTTGAGAACATTCAAACGTATTGACAAGATGATTTCAAATGAAAAAATTGCCAACTATAAAGTTTCTTAACTTTTTGAGATCTGCAACTTTCATATTGGTCATTTCTCTATCCGAGGTCGTTTGAAAAAACTCAAATTTAAAATTTGAGAATGGATTAACAGAGGCGGTTACATTCATTTCAGGAGGCGGTTACATTCATTTCAGGAGGCGGTTACATTTGACCTCCTCCTAAAATCGATTAACAGAGGCGGTTATTGTAACACAACCATCTCTGAAAATGGTCGATTAACAGAGGCGGTTGTGTTACAATAACCGTCTCAGTTAATCGATTTTAGGAGGCAGTCAAAATGTAACTGCCTCCTAAAATGAATGTAACCACCTCTGTTAATTACTCACATTAACAAAGGCGGATATTTTTTGTAACCGTCTCAGAAAATATTTGGCCCTGTCTTGTAAAATGTTTTGTGTACCAGTGCCAGTGTAGGTGATCGACAGACCGAACAAAATTTTTTGAGGCTAGCAACCAATGGGTACGCTAAGGAGAAAGAACGGTAGATGACAAGTACCTTCTTCAAGTGGACACATTACTCGTCCGAGCTCAGAGCAACGCAAAGTAGCATATGATGGTTTTGTAACAATGTAAGTATTTTGTGGCTCTGGATAGGTATTTTAAACAAGCAGGGAAACTTTACCATGATTAATTTCAATAAAACTTCCAAGAGCTTCCCTACTAAAGCATGCATCGCTACTCTAGATTAACTATATCAAATCTCCCAATAACCTAGATCATTGAGACAAATGCCTGTGCTCGCACTAAGCTATACTTACGAGAGATGTCTTAATGCCGACAAATTCAAAATATCAAGAGAGTAAAGGGTTCTGAACGAGGCATTTACAAAGCATAAACAGAGCAATTATTCATCATTTCCATGGAAATGTAATCACATTGATTTCCACACATAAATCCGCTTTATTTAATGGGGATAGTTTTTACTACTATTTTTTTATTATTATCTATTTATTTATTTATCAATATATATATATGTATATATGCATATATATATATATATAGCTAGCTACAAAATGGAGGAGACAGATATCATCTGTATTATTTCTTTGCATGCGTGCATGCATGATGTGGCGTACAGAGTATAGCTAGCCTAATTTATTTTTGAGTTGGATTAATTGTGGTAATTCTTTGTTCTAAATTTTTTTACAGGGAATAATTTTTTACTGGGATTGTTTGATGTATAGATTCTATTAATTCAAGTTTGAGGTCTTAGATTACAGAGATTACCATAAAATGAAATCATAACGACCACACTATAGTGAATCGTTAATGAAATTAACATAAATCATACTTTGTCGGGATTGAAAAGGGTATAGTAATTTGATATATAAGTGGTATATTGTAGTAAATCATTTACATAAGAAATAACCATAGATTATCTCAACTATTGTGGTAACTAGGTCATGCCTTTGTGCTAAATTGTGGTAATACCCATCCTATTAGATCTCTATTAAAGTTGAATTATCATAACTATTTGACGCTATGTATCATCTTATCAATATAGTAAACGAAAATATTGGAGTGACTCTCAGCCACATATATTTATAATTGAGAATTCCGGTAAACATATATACTGTGTCGTAGCGTGTTTTGCACCTGCATGCGCCATGCCTGGTACTAGATATCAGGCTAGGTCATCTTATCATTATAGTAAAGGGTATATTCCCTGGTGTGCACCGCATGCTCACATTTTTAGCGTAACCATGTTACTCATACAGTCTTACTTCTATGCTCGTGTAGAAAAAAACAAACAAACGGCACACCGCACACATGCATTGTTTAGTAGTAACCTGCACGACGCTAATCAAGGATCGGAGGCCTGATCATATGGCTCGGTTCTCTCGGCTCAGGGGTCAGTAAATGGCTCCATTACTTGAAATAAATTACCACCCATTAATCAGGGAGCAATTACTAGAGCATTTACTCATGATGGGCCAATGGAGAGATGCTGCAGGTGCACTTGGTGCAGTAAAATTGGTGCGTTGGTGTAGTAAACTAACCCGGCTACAGAATAAGTTATTCTATAGCTGGCTACGGTAAAAGTATACTTACCGTGTGTGTGTGTATATATATATATATATTGGGAGCCTATAGGCTTTCGATAATTATCGGAAGCCTAGACACATCTCCTGTCACATCCACCTCCCATGCACCTCACGCCCCACCTCACTCATGCATGGACGCATGCATTTAAGAACCACCTGTCCTGCCACCTCTCAACCTCCCATGCATCTAACACATGCATGCATTCAAACCACCTTTACCACTTAGTTTAGTGTCTATAATTTTTCACTCGAGGATCCAACTCACAAACAGTTTTCACCATAAGATTCGTGACATTTTTATACATAGTTTGAGATCCATTATGAATATTTTTTTGATTTTTTAATTCAAATTGTGTGTGGTCATACAAACATACTGACATGATCATATAAACTGTGTCGAGCACAGAAATGTATGGACATGATCATACAACGTAGTGACACGAGCATAGAAACATACGAGCATGAGCATAGAAATATATATACTTGGGCATATAAAGTGTTGGTGCATAATATTTTGAATTCAAAATTTACGTGGTTATAGAAACATACTGTTAGGACTATAGAAACAGCTTTGAGCGCACAAACATATGACCATAATAGAAACCTTCAACTCTTTTTTTGTCTACTAAAAAAGCCTATCATAGAAAGTTCCGCTCTGATCGTATATATGACAAATCATATATTGAAGTTGAGACTCTATATACTAGACTAAACACCCCCCTACCAGGCATGGTTTTGGGATTCCATGGTTTATGGCTCTATACTGTGCATAATAGAAGCCAAAAACACTTTTTTCCTACTTAAAATGTATGTCATATAAAGTACCGCTCTGATCATATATATGTCACGACTAATCATATATTCAAGCTGAGTAAAATGCACGTCATAGAAAGTACCACTCTAATCATATATATGTCACGACTAATCATAAATTCGAGCTATAGACTCTCTATACTAGACTTGACCTTCCCCCTACAGTGGGCTGGTGTTCTATGACCAGAAGAAAAAGTTTCTATGACAATGGTTTGGAGTTCTATGACCAGAAGAATATATTTCTATGACAGTGGGCTGGAGTTCTATGACTAGAAGGACATGTTTCTATAACGCTCAAAACATGTTTCTATGGAGCATACAATCATACACAAGCTTGTGCATGGTCATACATACATGTGTGCTCGATCATACATACTTCCTGATGTGGTCATACATTATATATGCTCATGTCCATATGTTTCTATACTTGAATCAGTTTCTATGATCATCTCCGTATGTTTGTATGATCATATGAATTTGAATTTAATTTTTTATAAAAAAATATTCACAATGGATCTCAAACCGTGCATAAAAATGTCATGAATCTAATGGTGGAAATAGTTTATAAATTGGATCTTCGAGTAAAGAATCATAGCAAAAAAACCAAAAGAAAAGGTTGGAGAAAAGGTGGGAGGTGGGATGGTGCAGGCTGCATGCATGCGTCAGGTGAGATGTGGTGTGTCTGTGGCACGCTAGTGTCTGGGCTCGGTCCCATGGCAGCTCTGTCTCTAGGCTCTCGATAACTATTCGGAGCCTATAGGCTCCCAATAGTCGAAGGTCCTGGGGTAGCCATAGTTCTGGTGTTTCAAGAGCTCAAGAGCATCTCACATATTCGTTTCGGACCATGATTTGTTCAGCCCGAGGTTAGGAAACGAATACCGAAGGTTGCCTAGGCATTGCAGAAGGGTCATCCTCATGGACACCATGTCACGGTCAGGGTTTTTTTTACTGGTAAAATCGTGGTTAGCCCTCCCAAAAAAAAACGGTCCGTCTAACCGGTAAAACCGACCAGTAAAACCAGTAGTTTGCTAGGTTCGGTTAGGGAGCGTTAATCGGGGTTTTTTGCTACCGGGGCCAAACTGGTAAGACGGTTACTACGGGAGAGGGTGTGGAACCTTGGGAGGATGTGGAACCCAGAGAGCGCCTTGAACTCCTTGGAGTGAGCTTCCTCTGGAGGCGCCTGCGGCTCTCGTCAACATGGTGTCTGCAAAAAGATTAGCTCACACAATAGCCAAAGGAATAAAAAGAGAGTGTTTGGTTAGTTGTCAGACATCCTTGTGGGGAGTTAACCTCCACAGACATACTTGTTTATGGAAAGGGAAATATTTTTTGTAGTAAATAGCTAAGCCAAAGTTTTAACTTAACTACTCAAATGTCTCCGACCCAGGGCCTGCCAAGTGCGACGGGGGTCGGGTGGGATGGAAGTCCCTGACCCTCGGGTCTGTCAGGCGTGCCAAGGGTCGGGCGGGTCGGAGGTGCCCTACCCGTCGCTGTTCATGGCATTCTTGGCTCTTATCAATGTCCATTCCGTCAAGCGTCATCTTTGGGTGTCGTGTCTGTGGGCCCCCTAATGCATGACTCCCACACCAACGAATCTGAAGAATTTGACTCCATACTGAGTGACAACTGTGGTGGCACAATCATGCGTCGTACAATTTATAAAGGCACTGCCCTGCATTTATCACAAAGACAGAAAGAAGAAAGAAGTGGTAAGCCCGCTAAAATTAGCGGTGACAAAACTACAAAGTCTATCAAACAAGTTGACATTATCTTTAGCCTATTGCTTTCCCTGTAACCGCACTACAAATATTTGTTGGTGTTTCATAGGCGATATAATTAGATTCCGCAAGCGCATATAATAAACCGTCGTAGCATTTCACCTCGGAGTATTCCGGGGTATTGTATTTATTTCCTCAGGGAAGCAATATCGTTAAAGACTATTGAAGAGATGGATGAATAGCCTTATATAGTGAAGATCACTCACTAATTTTAGGTAGATAAAAGGGGGCTAGATAATGGTCAAATGAATGAACAGATAGAAGGCCTGAAATGGCGGGCGATACACGAGACTCACTAAAAGAGCAAAGGAAAGTACGGAGAACTACGGGTGAAGGGAACCTATGACATTTCTAAAGGCTAGGAAGCCTCCCGACTAGAACCTAGGACACACTCCCTAGCTAGCACTAAGTCAGACACCACGTCTGCACTTAGGGCTAGAAATTCCCCTGTGGCCTAGACAGAGGAAAAATCTCTTCACTCCAAGAGTTTACAAGCTCCTGGTCTAAGCGAGAAAGACCCACGAGCAAAGCTCCGGACAGAGCTAGCTATACTCTAGTACTAAGCTAGAGGCAAGAAGATAGACTCTTCCACTCTCTTAAGATCAAATATCAAAAGGGATAAAAAATATAAGTGGAAGTAAAGCTTACTCAAGACTATATAAGATAAATATATATTCATATGATGTTCAAAGGAAAAGTAAAGGATACAAGAGCTTCACCAAACTCCAAAGCTTTCTGGAACCCAGAGACAAGCTCGACTCAACCCTAACTCCCAACTACAACCTAAGCTACAAAGTGGGAAATGAAAATGGACTTGATCTCCATCATGTGTTCTCCTTGGGTGTTTGTCTTGAATGGAGGGAGAAGGGTTGTATTTATAAGCTTCCAATGGCGTGCTCCAGCTTAATCTTCAAGTCATGCATGTCGAGTGCCTCCCACGCAAAGGAGCAGCGGTAGAGCTACAGTAGCTGGCCGGACAGCCAGGCTCAGGCCAGCCAGCCATGCATGGCTACCACTTGGCACCTCCTTTCTCCTGTGCAGTCTGCGTGTCGCCTGGGTGTCGGTGAAAGGAGAGTTGCGTACATGGCTGTCCCAAAAATAGCCATGCAGTGGGCCCTCTAATCTGATGTTGAGCCATCTGAACTCCATTGGATCAAACCGACAGCAAATGCACATCCCTGCGATGCACATTGGACTTGGTGTGTTTTTGGAGCGTGGATCAGCTGATGTGATGTCGGCTACTGGGGTGGCCGCGCGGCTTGGCTGTGGCCGGCCCCACCGGCATAGGCCGGTCGGCCGAGCATGTGTCCTGATTTTTCCCAATTTTTTCACCTATGTTCCTGCATTCACAACTCACCCATAACTTTTGGAATTCTCATTAGTGATAAGCAAATTTATGCATAGAAAATGGAGTGGTTTCCTTATTTTATTCCTATTGAACAATAACTATATCAAATCAATCGTCCAACAGTTCTCATATGATGTTTGACATTGACGAAATGCATACATTTTGTTGTATAAGGTACCAATCAACTCTAGCACACCAGAGGTTTTCCCCATTCAATATATAGTCTTCCGCATCCAGGATATGGTCTTCACCTCGAGTTGTGCTTTTGTGAGCTCGTCTCTAGCACAAATCCGCCAAATTACTGATCAGCTACAGATAGGACTTCCAGGTTCGTTTGTCCAATAGCTGTCATTCACTTAGTTGTGGAAGAGTTTTTCCCACATCTCTCCTTTTGCTTGGATTTTTGAAGCATGCGCTCGTAGTCTGATATTGGAAGATTTTGGAGGTGGAGCCCTTGGCCTGTATTTCTTTGGAAGGAGGAGTGTTGTGGCTTGGGTTCTATCTTTGTAGGTGGTGCCTTTTTTTCTTCTTTTGCTTTTGGATGTAAAGTTGGATGCCTTGGAGGCGCGGCTATGGCTGAGGCGGATTGGGTCCCTTGCAGGCGTAGGTGATGGCTCTGGAGGCGGGCTTGGGTCCCTTGCAGGCACATGCATGTGATGGCTCTTTGAGGCGGGCTTGGGTATGTAGGTGTAGGTGATGGCTCTAGAGGTGGGCTTGGGTTCCTTGTAGGCACACGGTGATGGCCCCTAGAGGTGGGCTGGGGCCTTGCAGCATAGGTGATGGCATTTGGTGAGTTTGGCCTAGAGCTCTGCCCACCAGATGAGGATATCTACGGGCCTGGGAAATGTTATGTATTTGCTGGGGCCTAGCAAATCCAAGTGTGTATGGCTTGTCTAAGGCTCAGTTTTGACCTTCCATCCTTTCACTTTGTCGGTACTTGAACATGCGTTCAATTATCAAGTTCGGAAATCTCCTACTCCATGGATTTCAACCTGCCTTTGTTACCTACAACCTCTGCAATTGCATCGCCACTACTTCTTTCTTTCCCAGCATAGGGTGTCCTTGCAGTTAATATAGTCCACATGGTGCCTTTTCCCCTGGTCATTCAGGGTAACCGGTTCGAGCTCTGCAGATGACCGACTTCATGTATGTGAAACCGAAGTGAATGTCCTCTTCTTTCTTCATTAGGCCCGTCAAAATTACAGGTTCACCATGTTTTGTCCATAGATAAAGTAGTTTTGTACTCATGAAGCCTTCACGTATAAATGTGAGCATGCAGAGTGTTTCTCTTTGAGTATTCTTTGTTGTTCTGGCATATTCTGCAAGGACACACACATAAAACCTTTTATTTTACTATTGGCCTCCGTAGCATGTATAAAGGTCTTTAGG
>JACEFO010000409.1:0-23222 GCA_015342445.1 Digitaria exilis
TGAACTTTTATCACTTTTGTGCGAGGCACGGCGGTTGATGTGGCGTGTGTCCAATCGCAGCTCTTTCGAGCAAAAGTGTCACGCACCGCCAAAACAACATGTCCTGATCAATGAATACCACATTGGAGTGCTTCGAGCATTCTGTCTCTGTTAGTTTTAGGTATACCCTTTTTGTTCTTGCTTTGGTATTGTCAAGAGCTTCAGATCCACTATATAGTGCGTCAATTACCAAGTTGAAGAACTTCTTTCTCTATAAAGAAGTGTGTCACAGAACTTTCTATATAGTGTTCAGTCTTTTTCCCTTGTCATGAATTTGTCGTCGCACACTTGGGTCCATCGCTTGCCAGAATGCACTGAAGCTGCAATCCACCATAAACAAATATTAAAAAAGGAGTAGGTAAATGAGCCTTGGTCTTGGAACACCAAAGTGCCATTTGAAGGTTTATCTAACCTGGACCACCTCAGTTTATCGTCAATCAACCTGCTAAGCTTGCTTCTTTCTTTCATCAATAAAGCGTCGGCAAATTTGTTCCACATTTGATAGATACACCCTAATTAGTTCCCTTCGGTACTGGCCATCGAGGCAACGAAATGGACGGTCTGCCTTCTCCTCGAATATTAGAGCGCGAAGCAGAAATGGTTATGCAAAATAAACGGATGCTTACTATTGCAATTGACTGATGGCAGCATTAAATGTATGCCCCCTATGAAACAGATACCTGATAACTTGAACTTGAGCTTTGATGGTAAGAACATCCTCAACAACAAATCCATCATTTAACTTTGATAGCTCCATAAACTTTTCCACCCCCAATCATGTTCTTTCTTCCAAAATCGGTGTAGTGTATCTGAAATACTACTTTCTTTAAACTCCAATGGCAGAAGCCAAGCAAAAAGCTTGCTATTTTATTTCGAGGCACTAGCCAAACCAGATAGTAGTTCATCAAACTCACCAGAATACTTGGATTTCTTAGGGTCTCTATTAATTACAGCTATTGTAAAACTGTGCAAAGTGACTCCATCCTGAATAAAAGCAAAATCATATTGAAGATCATGATAGCCACGAAGTGAAGTGTGCCAAACACAACGCATCCAACCTTCTACCTGGAAGTAGTTTGTCATGGTTCGCAACACAAAGAAAGAGAGAGAGGTGATTGCAAACATCACATCTTGTGGATAAATTAAGATATACCTGAAAATCAGCTAAGAGATCTCAAATATGATGCAGAAGGAAAATGCATGAGCATATAAATCTAAAGAAATAACATATAAGGTAGAAAAGTATTAAAATAGCAAAAAAAAAACTTAAAGAAACAACTGTTGGGTCCTATCTCCCTTGTTCTTGAATAAAAAAGGGACAAAGACCAATACTTTCCTTCTTATCAGTATGTAAGAAACATGATATAGAAGTTTGGTTTCAGTGAACCCAGAAGTATTTACATACGAAACATGCCAAAAGAACTGGATACCAATAGTGAAAATATTTACTTGCAAATGTTGGTACTACAGCAGTCTTTCTTCTCCACAATAAAAACTACTATAACTACTGTTTCTTTGCAAAAGTGAGAATTGGATATAAATAGCGAAAATATTGTACTTGCAAATGTTCCTACTACAACATTTTTTCTTCTCGATGGCAATAAAAGCTACACTACTTGCCAAAGGAAAAATCACCATGATCAGTCAGAACAACACTTATTTCTAAAATGATCTGCTACAGTGGTACAGTAAGCTAAATTGATGTATGGTAGTACCAGTCACTATGACACCTAATAAACGGTATTCATATGGCCATCCATGCTCATGATTTCAAATCACCTATTGACCAGTCACCATTTAGAATTTGTAATTCAAATAAAAGTATAAAACAGGCAAATAGTGCACTTGACAGATTCACTTGTGTCAAAACTTTTCTACTTAATAGAAATTGTTGCAAAAACACTGGAAACTAACAGCCAAACCACACCTACCAGGCACGTAAGAAGCACAGATACAGCACAATAGATATATGTTTGCAGTATACGGAAGTATTAAAAAGGTAATGATCATTGATCAATCCAATAAATGGCCATACAAAGACCTACCACTTAAATCCCCCAACATCAAAGGAATTACTCCTTAGCTCTCTCTTGTTGATTTGAGAGAGAAATTATCGATTCTCCATGTAAACTTTCCATAAAGTTCAGAAGGCCTTGGTCCTATACAAGACAATAGAAATCACAGTTAAAGCACCAACTGATACCAAACCTTTTAATATGACAACATATCAAAGCAAATCAGCTTATCAAAATCATGAAACCCAGTAGAATGTTCAAAAAGCTAAAGTGATAATCATCTTGCTGTAATTACAAGGTGACCAAAGAAATAACATGTCCAACTCAGTGATGTCAGGGTCCTGTGTTTGGGGAATGACCCAGCCAAGGTAGAAAATAAGCCTAATGTAAAGGCCTAAGGACCTATTTGGCTGTACCCACCAGGGGCTCAGGGGCAAATTGCCTCCCACCTCCCTTATTCTCTATATAAAGGACCCAAGGGGTCATGAAGGGGAAACTGACTTGAGCACTCCTCACCTGCTCTCTTATTTTATCTTTGTTCCTCCCTTCTACTCTCTCTTGTCTGTTTGAAGGTGGAACATCCAGCTTTTCAGAACAGTGAGCAATGCTAATCTTCTTGACTGCAACAGAACTAGCTGGAAGTATGACCCCCATAGCAGCAAAGATTCGTGGGAAACCATTCATATGGGGAAGTAATGGGTGGAATGTAAAGTTGGCATATTAGGACTAGGTTTTTATAGTGTTACGTGCCACGACTTCCCTAAAGTAAGAAACATGCACTTCCCAAATAACACAGATTAATCTCATACTTTCATTAGCTTTGCCATTTTTCCCTGGCTAAGCTTATCCAGAATTTTTCCCCTTCTGTATTGGAAAACTATCTGTAATGCTATTGCCTCCCTCAGTTGAGATAACATGGAACAATCCATGTTTCTGTCTCAAAGGAAGGGCAGCGACTGGGGGTTCAAACTGACATCTTCAGAATGCTGCTAGCCATCTTTTTAAGAAAAAAAGTTTGAAAAGGTCATTGAAGCACTTGTTCAACATGTTCATAGCTGGAAAAACTTATTTCCATGGTCCAGGTTCAACAAGCAGCTAGTTATCCTAAGTCTAAAATAAATAACCCAAATAACTGCAGTGACCACCTATACTCCCCGTTCCCAAAGAAAATACAAGTATCCAAGTCATCATTCATCCTATTGCATGGGAAAAATTAAGAAGACTGCAATATACGATGTACAAGGTTTAAGTAGTACTGTAACCAAATTAGTTTGAGACCCATTTAGTGTAAATAAGAATGGATAGATTTAGCTGGTTTGCAGGATGGTAACATCAAAAGGAAGACTATAAAGGCATAGCTAAAAACACTTGGAAAGAAGAAACTACAAACAATGCGAGAAGAGCTGGACAACATACCACAATCATCATCATCAGTGTCCGAGTAAGCTGGTGAGGTGGATGGTGTCCCATTTTCAACTTGCTCACTTGACCTCCACTCAGCTAAAGAATCCCCAGAATGGCTCTGTTGATCACTTGGCATCTCTTCAGTTGATGAGGATCTACCATCCCCAGTATTGTCCTCAACCAAAGTGCCAGCCATTACTCTATCACCTGAAGAAGCCAGAATTTTCCTCCCTGCAGTGTCAAGATACTGAAACCATAAGGCCCCGTTTAAATTGGTTCAACTTCACTATTCATTCACACTTCCATTCCATTGAAAACTGTGATCCTCTCACAAAATATTTCTACAGTAAAATGTTTTGCTACAAGGAGTTTTGCAATCTTTCGCTATCTAAACGGGGCCTAAGACAACCGAAAGTACAAAAAAGTGATAACCAAAAATGAGAATGATCAAGATGTCCCGAGACAGGAAGTTTTGTAGACACTACAAGCAATCTCTAACTAGCAAATCCATAGGACTCATGCCTCATGCATTCTCATGTCTAGCTGCCGCAAAAAGCATGCGTGGTAATCAAGCAGGCATTGGAGAAACGGTAGGAAACGGTGATTAGAACCATTGGAATTACATGTGTACTTCCAGACACTACGGAAAACATAAATAACTTCCGAATTGCAAATTTCCATCACAATGGTGTACAGGAATTATGCCCAGATCCCAGGAACACCAGTCGTAACCCATAAAGCCTCTAATTCCCCAGGTGAAGTAACACGCTAATCCCAAAGCAGTAATAATCCAGTGCCGCAAGGACTGTAGGCTTTCGCTGGGTTAAATCATATATGCATCGAAGTTGATTATTTTCATACACTAGGAAAGAAAACTGCAGCTCACTCCCAAGGCATAATATTTTCATCCGCGAAGGGAACGAATTGACTGGATGTCTAGAACCGGACCCAACCAACCCAACGCAGACCCATTTCTATCCAACCCACGTGCGGGCCGGAAACGCCACTCGCCGGGCCGCGGCCTACGGGGACCGGAGGAACCGTCACCGCCGCCGCCAAACTAGATCGGCGAGGAACCGCGCGGCAATGCTCACCTGGTCGGGAAATCCCCCGATTCAGCTCGGATCTGACCCCCACCGGGGAGCCGGCCCCTCTCGTCGCGCGTGCGTCCCCCGCGCCCCGCGCGAGATCGAGAGCTCCTTACTCTTCTCCCGCTCGTCGGCGGCGACAGAGGCGGTGGAGGGGGCGGCGGCGGAGGCTTGCGCCCTAGTCGAGTCGGAGAAGGGGAAGGGGGGGAGGTGTGGTGGAATGGAGTCGGGGAGGGTGGCTGTTGAATAATCGGATCGGGTTTAGGTTAGTCCCCCTTCCCTCTCCGTAGGCTACCCTCATTCGTCATGGGCTAATGCCAGAGCTATTTTTTTATATAGTTATTTTTTATGACAGTCATTTAAAACGGTGAATAATTATCTGTCTGGTGTTTAGCAGTGACTCCTATACTGTATATATAATAATTTAGAAATTTATTTATAGTAATACATTACTATTGTGTAAAAAAGATAAAGAATAGCTAATAGCAACAAAGAAAAGATTGATATCCAATGGTAATAGATGACTTGGATCATCTTTGGAACATAAGTTAGAAAACATGCTGGAATAGGAAAAACACAAGATTTGAGATGTTACATTTCTTCAATTCTATAAGAATTGAAAAACATGGGAAATAAAGAAGAAACCATTTGATAGTGCTATAAGAAAAGCATATGATTTTACAACTTGTAGAACACTATAAATTTGAACGTAGACCAGCGATTTTGTCATTAAAAGCAATAGAATCTCCTCATGTGCACACTAAGCGTGTCCATATTATCTTCTAGCAGATTTGCAAACAAAAACTCCTCAAGCAAAGTAGATATCAGCTCCCAGCGGATGTGGAATAACCTAGCGGGAGTGAAGGATCACTTTGTTTCTCGAGTCCTAGATTCAGGCTAGACGCATTTTTGTTGTCACAAACAAAGCTAGAAGCATTTTTGTTGTCACAAACATTTGATTGATGGATGCAAGTGGAGCTAAGCCAGGCTACCAGGGATGCCAAGTGTGCCTTGTTTTTGATGCTAGGATTCTTTCTAAGGTATGACCTCATCTTTATTTTACAACGACTGGAGCCATCGAAATAATTTCCGTAGAATTCTTTTTCCTAAGGCATTTCTACAAATTCCTCTTATCCAAACGAGGCCTTATATGGTACGGGGCGGTGAGTGTGCAATATTAATGTCATGCATACTGTGGCATTGAGTTGTTGACCACAATAAGTGTTTACTATGTATAACGGATTCTATGACTGTTACCAGTGAAAAGTATAATATATGACAGTTATTTTGGAAATATGGAAAGAAATTTAACTTTAGCCGTAGAAAATGACAAAATAAGATTGTGTTACATGATATGAGCGTTATTTTTACAATACGTGCGGTCATTTTGTGTTTATCGTGCAAATATACTGGTTTGCTAAATATAGAGTTGGGTACTAAGTTATATTGGAACTGTACATATAGTATGCCTTTTTCATTTCAATGATTGTCTTGTACTTTATATTTTAAATAAAAATAATATAGGTAAAAATAAATGAAGAAATTTAGGGGAGCTCAGTGTGGAGGTTTTTCCTTTCCCTAAATGTAGAAGAGAGGGTATATGACACTGTTATATTATTTTCATCCAGCTATCTAGCAATTATTGATGCTGCTCACCAACACATAAGTATAGCATGAACAAATGAATTTTTTTACTGGTAACACCTAAATATATATGGAGTGTTCATTATAAACACATTACATGTTAAAAAATAATCATGAAGATGTTAGTTACATCGATTTGATAAAATTGACATCAAATTTAACAAATTGATTTTTATATTTTAGTTAGGTGTTACATGGATGTGATTGACTATATTTTTAATACTTCAGTTCTTTTTATATTTTCTAAGTAATTGTCTTATTCAGCTAGGTATAAAGTTAACGTTATTGTTTTATTTGAAATAAATATATGCTACTGTCAAAAAAAATTCTCCGTACGCATCCCTTCTATTATCCAAATTGTCTTAAGTTGAATGGTTTTATTTACTTTTCAAAGTCTACTTCATCCTTCCATATGTGTAAAAAAACCCACTTAATCAAAAAGGAGAAAAGAGGCATATATCCCCATAATTAAGCATCTAGATCTCAATGTATAACAATGTCTTTCCATATTATGGTCTACTATCTCATATTAATATATTTATGAATAAATATTAAAAATCAAAGTTCCTGCATTTACGGATGAAGAAATAAATATGAGTTTGCCTTTTTTATACTTTGGGCTATTGCCCTCAACATTTCCTCATACGGGGTCATTGGTGCAAGTGTAAGACCCGATTTAGTTCCTCAACTAGTTTCAAATGCTACAGTAAATTTGAATGTTTTGTACCAGAACTATGAGTATTAAATGTGGATGACTAACAAAACTTTCCATAACCCCATGAATATATTGAGCCTAATTAGGGCATGATTATACAATATCATGCTGCAGTGAACAATCACTAATGACATATTTGTCATGTGATTGCACGTCCATCTGTGTAATTAATTTTATAATTTGGATTCACGTGCATATCAAAATTTGCAAACTAGTTTTACCAACTAAACAGGCTCTAAAAAGATTTATGTTTCAAAGTAGAGCAACATGAAAGTATCTTTATACATAATAAACTAAATGATACTCAAATCCGTTCAAATTATAAGTCGTTTGACTTTTTTTGCCTCAACTTTGACCGCTCGTCTTATTCGAAAAATTATGCAAAATATCAAAAAAAATTATTATGACTTACTTTTTTTATTAAACATTCTTCATGAATGACTTAAGTATGACTATATTTGCACAACTTTTTTTTGAATAATACGAGTGGTCAAACTTAGGGGTCATAAAATCTGAAACGGAGGGAGGACTAGATAAATTATGAAAAGATATTTTTTTAGAACAATGAAAAGATCTTATATTATACTACCTCCGTTCTTAAATATATGACACCATTGACTTTTTCCTTCAACTTTGACCAATGATATTTTATTAGTTACTTTGTTAAATAGCATAAAATGGGTACCACTACATCTATTATTGATAATACTTTGGATTTAACTAGTAGACTTATCTAATTGCATAAATATTTGTAGAAAAGATGAATAGTCAAACGAAGAAAAAAGTCAATGGTGTCATATATTCAAGAACGGAGGTAGTATATACTACCTCTACCCAGTAATATATATAGCATTAGCTTCATATTGCATACAACCTATTCAGTGGTCAAGTAAACGAGCTAGTTTTCATGAAGTGGAAGGTGTGGTATTTTTTGGTCGGATCTCGTAAGAGGGATGCGCCTAGAAGAAAGCACCATTGAGGGCTGTGTAATATCGTGTTTAAACAAAAAAAAAAAGATTGAGGGATGTGTAATATCGTGTTTAAACCAAAAAAAAAGTAAGGTTATGTGGTTACTGACTAAATCAAATTCCACATTGACTGAATCAAATTCCATATTTATAATCTTTGGGTGAATATAAATTTAAATTCACATATTCCAATGTTCCGTTCGCTCAGAAAATGGTATTCCCTTCCCTGTCATTTTGTACGTTCTATATACAATATATGATTTTTTATGACACATTGGATTTTGAAAAACCGTAACATTCGTTAGACAAACACATGCCCCAATTGAACCACGACCCTAGCAAACCTTTCACAAAGTCCACATGAACATCAATGAGGCACATAAAGAGCCTATTATCGCTATTCCAAACACCATTTTAACCAACTCTGTCCAGATAATGACGCCATGGATGTAAATCACGGTCTAAAACTCTTTTTGAGCTTAAGTTCAATTTCAGCCAGCCCAGCAGCTTCTTCTTCACGGATAAGTTCCTCTTGGAGCTTCAAAGCCACCGCTTCTTGGTATGCCACTTCTATTTGGCTGTTTCAAGACATTACACTGAGATGAGCATGCAATGCCATAACTGAAGTGGGATTTGAATTTATGTATTTCATTTTTTTAAGATTTATATTTGTCCAAGTAAAAGAATTCTAAACCTGGAAAACCAGTTTTAGATCCCACTGACAGGAAATACCACTTCTATAGCGATGTGCTAACATATTAAGTATGCAACATCTGAAAAAGCCATGTATATCAGGCGACACATGAAGAACTTTGGGAATCAGTCCATGTTGTTGACCCATGCTATGTATTTGCTGAGCAAAATAGTAACATTGAACTGGAAAGTTTGGTACCTGAATATATGAGCTAAGGCAAAAAGCTCAAGTGTTTTCCAGCCTAGCTCTATAAGCCATCTATCATCACGCTCAATAGAATAATTCTTGAACTCTTCACGTGAGCTGCCATCCTGTAATATGGGCATTTATTAGGGAACTATATATATCAGTTGAATAAAGTCCACGAAGACATACACTGTACTGCAAATACTCTTAATTTTGGGGGGTTAGTGCATCGCTAAGACATAGGTCAAATTAAAGCACAATAACATAGGAATGTTTAG
Source organism: Digitaria exilis (assembly GCA_015342445.1). NCBI lineage: Eukaryota > Viridiplantae > Streptophyta > Magnoliopsida > Poales > Poaceae > Digitaria > Digitaria exilis. The sequence continues at coordinate 9,032 of JACEFO010000409.1, forward strand.
TTCATTTTTGTGAAAGTAACCATGCAATTAATACGAATAAAATCTCATAAACTTTCATTTTTTATTGCTAAACAAAAAAAAACTGCAGTTAGCTGCCCACAAGATATAACCTTCTATGATGGATATTAGCATTTGAAACCAATGTCTAACTAATCAAAAAGAAATGCGCACACCTTTGTATGGTTCTGTGAACTTTTATCATCTTTTGTGGGTGACGGTTGATGTGGCAGTGTGTCCAATGCAGCTCTTTCAAGCAAAAGTATCACGTCATCCGCCAAAACAAACATGTCCTGATCAATGAATACCATTGGAGTGCTTCGAGCATCTGTCTCTGTTAGTTTAGGTATCCCCTTTTTGTTCTTGCTCTGGTATTCAAGAGCCTTCAGTCCTCTATATAGTGAGTCAATTACCAGGGTTGATGCAACTTCTTTCTCTATAAAGAAGTGCTTCACTAGAACTTTCAATATAGTGTCAGTCTTTTCCCTTGCCATGCGTCGTCGCACACTTGGATCCATCGCTAGCCAGAATGCACTGAAACTGCAATACACCATAAACAAATATTAAAAGAAGTTATAGGTAATGAGTTTGGTCTTGGAACACCAATGTGCCATTTGAAGGTTTATCTAACCTGGACCACCTCAGTTTATCGTCAATCAACCTGCTAAGTTTGCTTCTTCTTTCATCGATAAAGCGTCGGCAGATTTGTTCCACATTTGATAGATACACCAAAATTAGTTCCCTTCGGTACTGGCTATCGAGGCAACGAAATGGACGGTCTGCCTTCTCCCTCGAATATTATAACGTGAAGCAGAAATGGTTATGCAAAATAAACAGATGCTCCCCACTTGCAATTGACAGATGGTAGCATTAAATGTATGACCCATATGAAACAGATACCTGATAACTTGAACTTGAACTTTGATGGTAAGAACATCCTCAACAACAAAGCCATCATTTAACTTTGATAGCTCCATAAACTTTTTCCACCCCCAATCATGTTCTTTCTTCCAAAATCGGTGTAGTGTATCTGAAATACTACTTTCTTTAAACTCCAATGGCAGAAGAAGCACAAGGTTGCTATTTTAGTTCTAGGCACTAGCCAAACTAGATAGTAGTTCATCGAACTCACCAGAATACTTGGATTTCTTAGGGTCTCTGTTAATTAGAGTTATTGTAAACTGTGCAAAGTGACTCCATCCTGAATAAAAGCATATCATATTGAAGATCATGATAGCAACGAAGTGAAGTGTGCCAAACACAATGCATCCAACTTCTACCTGGGAGTAGTTTATCAAGGTTCGCAACACAAAGAAAGAGAGAGAGGTGATCGCAAACATCACATCCTTGTGGATAAATTAAGATATACCTGAAAATCAGCTAACAGATCTCAGGATATGATACAGAAGGGAAGGGCATGAGCATATAAATAAAAAAATAACATAAGATTGAAAAGGATATATAACAAACAAAAATAGCAAAAAAAAAAGACTTAAATAAATAACAAAAATGGCCATCCATGCTCATGATTATAGTATCTTTTCATCTTTTGAATCACTTATTGAATAGTGCGCTTAACAGATTCATTTGTGTCAAAACCTTTTCTACTTAACAAAATTGTTGAAAAAACAATGGAAACTAACAGCCAAATCACACCTACCAGGCAAGTAAGCAGCACAGATACAGACAACAGATATATGTTTGCAGTATACAGAAGTATAAAAAGGAAATGATCAATCCAATAAATGGCCATACGAAGACCTACCATTTAAATCCACCAACATCAAAGGAATTACTCCTTAGCTCTCTCTTGTTGATTTGAGAGATTATCGATTCTCCATGTAAACTTCCCATAAAGTTCAGAAGGCCTTGGTCCTATACAAGACAATAGATTTGAAGTTAAAGCACCAACTGATACCAAAATCAACTCATCAAAAATCAAGAAACCCAGTAGAATGTTTGAAAAGCTAAAGTGATAATCATCTCGCCCAAATTACACGATGATTCAAGAAATAACATGTACAACTCAGTGATATCAACACATAAAAATACGTAGTTTATAATGTAAGTACTAAGTAGGGCTATTCTAAAATAACCACTGCCTAGGTCCAGTGTTGGGGAAATGACCCGGCCCTGGTAGAAAAATAGGCCTCATGTAAAGGCCTAGACCAATTTGCAAACGTTACCCAGCAGGGACTCAGGGGAAAATTACCACCCACCTCCCTTCTCTATATAAAGGACACAAGGGGTCATGAAGGGGGAACTGACTTGAGCACTCCTCACCTGCTCTCTTATTTTGTCTTTGTTCCTCCCTTCTACTCTCTTCTCTGAAGGTGAAACATCCAGTTTTTTGAACAGTGAGCAATGCTAATATTCTTGAATGCAACAGAACTAGCTGGACGTATGACCCCCATAGCAGCCAAGATTCGTGGGCAACCATTCATCTGGGGAAGTAATGGGTGGATGTAAAGTTGGAATATTAGGACTAGATATTATGTGTTACGTGCCAGCCCACGACTTCTCTAAAGTAAAAAAATATGCACTTCCCAAATAACAGTTTATTAAAGTAAAACACATTAACCTCATATTGTCATTAGCTTTGCCATTTTTCCCTGACTAAGCTTATCCAGATTTTTCCCCTTATATATTGGAAAACTATCCGTAATGTTACTGCCTCCCTCAACTGAGACAACAGAGAACAATCCATGTTTGTGTCAAAGAAAGGGCAGCAACGGGTTCAAACTGACATCTTCAGAACGGCGCTAGCCGTTTTTCTAAGATTTTTTTTTTTTTTTGAAAAGGTCATTGAAGCACTTGTTCGACATGTTCATAGCTGGAAAAACTTATTTCCAAAGTCCAGGATCAGCAAGCAGCTAGTTATCCTAAGCTAAAAACAAATAACCAAAATAACTGCAGTGGCCAACTATACTCCCCAAATAAAATACAAGTATCTAAGTCATCGTTCATCCTATTGCATGGGTAAATTAAGAAGACTGCAATAAACGATTTACATGGTTTAAGTAGTACTGTAACCAAATTAGTTTGAGACCCTTCTATGGAACAGTGTAAAATAAGAATGGTGAGACTTAGCTGGTTTGCAGGATGGTAACATCAGAAGGAAGACTACAAAGGCATAGCTAAAAGCATTTGCAAAGAAGAAACTACAAACAAATGCGAGAAGAGCTGGACAACATACCACAATCATCATCATCACTGTCCGAGAAAGCTGATAAGGTGGATGATGTCCCATTCTCAGCTTGCTCGCTTGACTTCCACTCAGCTAATGAATCCCCAGAATGGCTCTGTTGATCACTTGGCATCTCTTCAGTTGATGAGGATCTACCATCCCCAGCACTGTCCTCAATCAAAGTGCCAGACATTACTCTATCACCTGAAGAAGACAGTATTTTCCTCCCTGCAGTGTTAAGATACTGAAACCATAAGTCTCAATTTCAGTCGACAACCAAAAGCACAAAAAAGAGATATCCAAAAGTGAGAATAATCAAGATATTCCCAAGAAAGGAAGTTCTGTAGACACTACAAGCAATCGCTAACTAGCAAATCTGTAGGACTGCCTCATGCATCTCGTGCCTAGCGGCCGCAAAAGCATGCATGGTACCAAGCAGGCATTGGAGAAAACGGGAGAAACGGTGATTGAACCACTGGAATTACATGTGTATTCCAGACACTACCGAAGCAAAAATAACTTCCAGAGTTCCAGAATAGCAAATTCCCATCACATAGTGTCAGGAATTATGCCCATATCTCCCAGGATCACCATTCCTAACCCATACAGCCTCTAACTCCCAGCTGATGTAACGACGCTAATCCAAAAGCAGTAATAATCCAGTGCCGCGAGGACTGAAGGCTTTTGCTCGATTAAATCATATATACATCGAAGCTGGTTATTTTCATACACTAGGAAAAGAAAAACTGCAGCTCACTCCCAAGGCAGATTATTTTCGTAGGGAACGAATTGACTGGGTGCCTGAAACCGGACAATCCATGTGCACGCCGGAACCGCCTTTCGCGGGACCCCGGCCTACGGGACCGAAGGAACCGTCATCGACTCATCGCCGCCGCCAAACTAGATCGGCGAGGAACCACGCGGCAATGCTCACCTGAAATCCCCCGATTCAGCTCGGATCTGACCACCACCGGGGAGCCGGCCCCTCGCGTCGTGCGTGCGTCCCCGGCGGCCCGCGCGGAGATGGAGACCTCCTTCCTCTCTCCCGCTCGTCTGCGGTGACAGAGGCGGGGGAGGGGGCGGCGACGGAAGAATAGGGATCGGGTTTAGGTTTAGTTTAGAGCAACTAAATGGGTTCGGCGACGGAGGAATAATCGGATCGGGGTTTAGGTTTAGAGCAACTAAAATGCATGTCCCGCGAGCTGATCCGTTCCCGCGGTTTGGAGCCTGGCTGGTGGGCCAAACGCTCCCGCCCAGCCGCCAGCTCAGCCTGAAACAAGCAACCAAAAAGCGGTAAAACTTTAAGAAGAAAAGATAGAGGCCCATTCAGAGCCTTTGTTTGGAGACAGACTAGGGTTGAAAATAGTCGGACAAATTTCCGTTTTGCCCGAACCATTTTCTAGATTTCATAGGGTCGAATTCGTATTTTCGGACAAAAGCGGAATAGGGACGGGATAAGAAATACGGACACGAAATCGGGACGAAAACCGTTTAGGCTCTATCCTATTCATCTTCGCTTTTTCCGTATTTCTTCGGAATATCCCGTATATTCTAAATTCGGTATATACCGGGTTTACTGTTTTAGACCCATCCAGCCTCCCCAGCTCCTAGGGAGCACACCTTATATGAATTAGCTTTGCTGGGAGCACATGTGCAAAAGCTTATAGCTTATTCCTAAATTACTCCTTCGTCCCAAAATATTTGTCATTCTAAATGCTTTTTTAGGTATATAAATTTATTACATCTTATATGAATATGATATATGCTTGTGTACGTTCATAACATCTTCAATGAGTATGGTCAAAAGTCAGAATGACAACTAACTTAACTTGAAAACGGAGGGAGTACAGCTTCTTCCCCATCGTCAAATTTAACCACTTAATTAGATAAGAATCTGTTATTCTATTATAGGCTTGCATATTTTTATAGATTTTTTTTCAAATGCCAAAATTGCATTTTTCATGGGACAAGCGACGAAGGGAGTATGCTCGTTTCCTCTGTACTCCTAATCCACTAGAAAAGTGAAAGCAGACGTTCTCACCTAAAATTTTTTCTGGTCCAGATACTGCATTGCAAACAATAACTGGAACAAAAAAAAAAGAGAGTGCAGTTTAAATCCTTAAAGCACCGTTCTATCATGTACAGGAGACAAAGCTGCAGAGAACCGGATCCCATTGCGGGCCAGCCAAAAGAACAAAAAAGTGTAAATTCAGACAGATGCTACATCTTATCCAAGCGCATCAAGACATCCGAATGAACGAAACAAGGTTGACAAAAGGTTCGAGTTCTCGAATCCCATGTGCAACATCATTAGCACTGCAATCTCTGTCAATCCAACAACAAGATCAAAAACCATATCAAAACCCCACCAGTATAGCTCCTGATGTTCATTTTGAGAACTCCACCCATATCAGTTATCATCAACTTGAGAATGAAAGACAAAGCTTGGAAATGTAGTGGTGATGTCCCTGTCAAAATATGCCAATACAAGCTTGTGAGATACTTCAAGAAAAAACAAGGGAAATGAGCTATGAATAGACAGTATAGCATCTATTATTCGTGGTGGCCTAAAAAGGGAAATCCGAAATAATGTACAAGTGAACCAATTTAAAGCATGATCCATTTCTGGACCCAAAACTATTTAGTAACCTGAAGCTTCAGCATATTTTCTAAGAGAAACAGGAATGTCAAATGGGTTACAGAGAACCCCAACAGTTGCAAAGAAGCAAGCTGTTCTCTAACACAAGTTTTACTTGTCACATTTTAGTATATGGCCAAAGGGCATCTAGCCTAGGTTCGACACCCCGTAGCAGTGAATTAAACGAGTATGTTAGAAAAAAAAGGTCTTCCATGCTATACAAGTAACAACTACGATTTTCCTTCAGTCAGTTGCACGTGGCGGCCCACATGTTTCGGGGTCTTTTCTTGACCGGGCCAGGAAGAGTTTCTTCTTGGTTAAAAGCCATGGGGACGATCTTTACCCCCACCAATTGAGTTATTTCTCTCTTTTTTTTAGAAAAAAAAGCTCAGCGACAAATTATGTACCACAAATATCACCACTACTTAGAAAAATATCATGTCATTTAACCACAGAAGTAAACTATTTGGTTATCTCAATATACTCAATTAACGAGTTGAAAATGTCAAATCTGGAAATTTAGTCAAGAGCATTGTACCCAAACTTTTTAATGTAAACATAAAACGATAAAACTACACAACAAAGAAGGTTTCTTACTTAAGGTACTGGAGTGTCATGTTCTTCAGCAAAGAGGGGTGCCTAATGACAAGACTGCGCCACTCTTCTTTGTCAATTCTTCCATCATGCTTTGTGTCAGCCTCCTCAAATGTCTTATAACAAAAAAGAATACAATTGAGCAGTGGAAGTAAAAAAATCAGCAAGCAATAAGAAGTCATCAGATTATGTGTTATGCTATGACAAACCCATTGAAGCCATCACAATAGGAGAGAACAAATCAGCAAGAAAGTGATGGGAAATATCCAATATCAGATTGATATGTTGAAGCATGTAACCAGGATGGGATGTTCAACTTCAACCACAACAATAGTTGTAATATTCATTATGGTAGAATGTTTGTGCTCAATTTTATTTGCCTACTTCTGCATTGCTCCACTACATTTTAATTAATATATGTTTGCCAGCAAGGCTCTTGGTTTACCATATTCTTGCATAGTTGCATATACTCAATTGAAATGCAGTATTGTGCAGTTGAGCGCAGGAAGGTTCATAATATTTCAGGACATATGAAAACTTGAGAAATACCACATACTAGACACTATAGTTAAACTGGATATACATTGAATACTAAACTTTAGCAGACCTTGTCAATTATGCTCTCTACAATTTCATCAGAAAGATTCATTCCTGACTCAGCAAGAGTCGCTACAACCATCTGCTTAACCTGATAGCCAAACACAACAAATTATTAAGGTCTTGACTACAAAAGAAAAAAAAACTAATTACAAAAGGGAACATTTCTTAGGAAAATAAAAGGTATCTGGACAAAAAGGAAAAGAATTCAATGAAGACAGCAGTTCTTGAAAACTGAATGCATGTGAGTTCACTTGGTTAATCTAAAGGAAAAATGATAACTGAAAATTCTTTGTAGCCTGTTATTAACCAAACTAGCATTATTGCTTGAAGATCATATAGTCGGAATGAAACTAGCATTATTCTCCTATCCATAGTTTCATACCTCTTGTCTCTCAATGTAGCCTTGTTGCTTGAGATCATATAGTCGGAATGAAACTGCAACAACGATATGAATTTTTCAGAATTAGTTTTTTTTAAAAAAAAAAGTGGAAAAAATCAGGAAATTCAAATATAAATTGTTAATTCAACTCTTAACATAAATTCAGTTTATTCAAATATGCTTCAAGTTATTGTGGTTAATTGTGTAATTTAGAACTTGGATTGAATACTCATAATCAAGAATCAAATTACTATTTATAGGACAATGGAACTCACAATCAATTTTGTCATCAAGGGGAGCATTAGGATGAAATACTGAGAGAGCACGGGCAAATTCTTCAAATCCTAAAATTCCATTGTGCTTTGTGTCAAACAAGTCGAAGACCTGCAAGATCCAGGATCAGAAAAATATTAAGGATCATCTAGAAACTACTACATCAGCAATCATAATCAAGATTATGGGTCGATGGTTTCCATGCACTGTATTTTATACACAGAACAACAACAACATAGCCTTTAGTCCCAAGCGAGTTGGGGTAGGCTAGAGATGAAACCCAAGAAATAAAGCTCAAGGCTCAGGAACGTTGATAGCTAGTCTCCAAGCGCTCCTATCGAAAGCTACCTCCTTGGAAATATTCTACTCCTTAAGGTCTCTGTTTATCGCTTCGTCCCAAGTCAATCTAGGTCTACCTCTACCTCTCTTTACATTATTGGCCCGCCCTAGGACCCCAATACGCACCGGCGCCTCCGTGGGCCTCTGTTGGACATGTCCAAACCATCTCAGCCGATGTTGGGTCAATTTCTCCTCAATGGGTGCCACCCCGACCTTCTCCCGAATGTCTTCATTCCGAACTCTATCCCTTCTTGTGTACCGCAAGACCATCGCAACATCCGCATCTCTGCTACACTCAGTTGCTGGACATGTCGCCTTTTAGTAGGCCAACATTCCGCCCCGTACAACATCGCCGGTCGAACCGCCGTCCTATAGAACTTCCCCTTCAGCTTTTGTGGCACCCTCCGATCACAGAGGACGCCAGAGGCTTGACGCCACTTCATCCAGCCTGCTGCGATTCTATGCTTAACATCTTCATCAATGTCGCCATCCTGTTGTAACATCGATCCTAAATACCGAAAAGTAGCCTTATGGGGGACCACCTGTCCGTCGAGGTTAACGTCTCCATCCTCGTGCCTAGTCTCACTAAAATTGCACATCATGTACTCAGTCTTGGTCCTGCTAAGTCTGAACCCCTTCGACTCTAATGTGCGTCTCCATAGCTCTAGCTTCTCATTAACACCTTCCCTACTCTCATCGACTAGCACCACATCATCAGCAAAGAGCATGCACCAAGGGATATCCCCTTGTATATCTCTAGTGACCTCATCCATCACCAAAGCGAACAGATAAGGGCTCAATGCTGACCCTTGATGTAGGCCTATCCTAATAGGGAAGTCAGTGGTGTCGCCATCGCAAGTCCGGACACATGTCCTAGCATCCTTGTACATATCCTTAATGAGGGTAATGTACTTCGTTGGGACATATCCTTTTATACACAGAACATGGTTTCTAAAATCTGCAGCTTCCATTGATAGATATTCAACAAAAGTTCCAATGTGAAGAATGTAAATCAGTCAACAACATGAATAGATTTTAATGACTTTCAAGTTTCAAGTGGTATGCACAGATGATTCACAAGATGCACATGAATCACGAAAGGCAAGAGCCCAAATGGTAGATAAAACTCTGAAAAAGAAATAAGCATGCCAATAAATTAAGAGAGACATGCAAGACATACAAAAAAACATTTTATTCGGGAAACACAAGCATGCTGAATTAAACAAACCATCTAGAAGTATATGCATGGTCTGGCACACAGCACACTATGTATTGCATTGCATAAGATATTCCTGCAGGTAGCAACATAGACAAGTCATAGCACAAGTTTATCCAGTTAAGAAACATGTTTGTTCAGCTTCCATTTAGATATACAGCTACCGTGCATTTTGTTGCACACATGGGCTGAGCTAAGGATACTAGTTAAGACTTCACATCGCAACATCATCAGAAGGTGCTATTAAATCAAATAACCACAATATGTGAGAAAAGGATCATCTAGAAAGTACTGCTATTTCTTTTGTTTGAATTTAGATCTCCTATATTGAATTTTTCTTTATTTGAAACAGGCATTCATGATGATTTGAAGGGGAGAAATGATGATTAAGCAACAAAAAACTGAAACATAGAACATTGTCATTTTGGCTAAGGGTAAAGGTGGCAAACAACACAGATGAGGCCAAAGATTAAGCAGGAACTAACCATGTGCGGCGGGACCCAAACCAAAATATAGATAAAGGGCGTACCCAGTGCCGTAGGCTCCCGCACTGCGCGGGGTCTGGGGAAGGGATGTATGCGCACAGCCTTACCTGCACAAAGTGCAGAGGCTGGGCTCGAACCCTGGACCTTCCGGTTACAGTAATCATCCATAAATGAATAACCACTGGAAGATGATTGCGTGAAAGCATAAGTAATGGTAAACCCTTGCCCAGAACAGATAACCGAGGCAAAGTATTCCACGGGAGTCAACTATATGCTGAATCGCACCCCACCAAACAAAAAATCCCAAAAATATTAGCACAAAACATACAAAGTATGAACGATAACACTCAGCTGAACAATGTGCGATTAACGAATGCTTACGCGGTCGGCAAACAGGCTCTCCTTCTTGCTAGTCTTGAATAGCGCCACTGAAATTCCTCCTGTGTAGAGGGGCCCAATCAGCATCAATTATCACAAGGAAATACCCACCGTACTATCTTCAGAGCGCACGGATTTAATTAAGGTTGCATATATGAACCGAGCGAGGCAGGCCAGGAACCCAACCCGCGACACAAACTTACTGACCTTGTTAATGAGGCCGTCATCGATGACGGCGCTGCTAATCTTCTTGAAGAGCTCGTACAGCGCCTCGACCTCGCTGACGCTGACTGCAGGAGGGAAGCACGCACAGTCAGTTCTCAGTACTACTTTTTCATCCGTGCGCGCGAAGCCGTGGAATGAGACTAGGAAAGCCGCGAGGTGGGGGTGGGCTTACAGACGGTCTCCCTGGCGAGGACCTGGGGGTCCTCGAGCCCCCGCGACGGCTTGAGCTCGACGTCGCAGCACCTGAGCAGTACCGCCAGCAGCTGCCTCACCCCGTCCAGGCACTGCACCATGATACTACTGTCGCCGCCCGCCGCGCCTCCGCCCCCACGCTAGCTACTCAAGCGCCCCATCCCGCGGCGGGTCCTCCGAGCCTGCAACGGGAACCGACCGAGCGAGCACCGGATCAACCAACCGACTGACTGACCAATCAGCCAGCCATCCCGTCCGAGCCGGATTCGCCCGCGCACGCACGCGCGGGGGTCTCGCCGCGGGAGAGGGGAAGGGAATCCTTAGGGTGAGCGGACTAGCGGGACGGGCGTTACCTCGCGAGTTGGGGACGGAGCGAGGGAGGGAGAGCGTGGGAATGGGATTGGGAGCGCGATCCCTCTCCGGCGGCGGCGGCGCGGGGATCGGACGGAGGCGGAGGCGAATGCAACCGCGACGGCGGGGAAGGATTGGAGTGGGTCTCCGCTCGGCTTGTGTTCGTCGTCGGTGTGGTGCCGCGCGCGAGGGAGGGAGGGGGGGATATGCGGCGGTGGGCGCTCCTGACGGACGCGCGTGCTTCCTTCCTCCCTCCTCGCTGCCTCGGGGGGTGGGCTCTCTCGCTCGGCGTGACCGTTTCGGCTCATCATTGGGGTGGGCCCGGTCGTCTCGAGCGGTGGCGAGGTGGGCCCGCCACCTGCCTCTCTGGGTAGTGTTTAGGTGGGAGGAGAGAAAAATAATTTTTCTACGAAACGTATTTTGTAAAAAAGATAAATAGAAAAGTTAAAAAGAGTTAAAAAAAACTCTTTTAAAAAACGTATTTTTTAGAGAGATAAATAATAAATGCCAAAAACTTTTAGATCTAAACACGACAAGTCTCTCGTCTCACGCACACACACGGCGAGCCGCCGGCCGCTACTGGTTGAGCGGAATGGGGAGGTACGGTTGCCCATCCGGCCGCGCCGCTCATCCACTTCTCCGTGTAGAGCGCTATTTCATTCATTCTTCTTTTTTATGTAAAAAGACCTATACGAATTTAATCTAAAAAGACCGTAAAAAGGTTAAGAATGAAGAATTTATTAGGAGGACCAAGTAGTGGAGCGAAGAAAACCAACGTAAATGAGGCAAGCGAATGGTTTTTTTTTGTTCCATCTCGTAAGCTACAACGAAACTGCGAAGCAGCCTACATATGGCCATATAGAGCTCTCAAGATGCAGCGTGGTCTAGTTTGATTGCCTGCACGAGCTATTGAGTCAGGCTCCAGCGATGCAAAAAGGAGGCTCCGAGCCAGGGCTCTGGCTATACAACTTTTTGGACCGTATCTCGGGATGCAGGCTCTGCTGGTGCGGGCAGGAAGCACTTTGGCTGCACGCATTAGAGATAGGCGATGCAACTAGACCTGAGCATTTTGCGGGCCGGGCCTGATTCGGGCCAGGTCGAGAAAAAGCCCAGTTTATTTCGGACCAAAATTTGTGCCCACGCCCATTCCATGGGAAAGTTCGGGCCGGGCTCGGGGCCGTGGGCGAGCTCGGGCTTCCCCATACTTTTGTAGTTGAAAAATAAATAAATTAATCAGTTGGGCGGGCTCGGGCCAACCCGAATTTTTTGCAGGCTTCGTTTTCGCTGCCTAGTCCCATCCTATTAGAAGGTATGGTTGGGCCCACGGGCCGGGCCACAAAATGCTCACGTCTAGATGCAACCATCCAGACATCAAACAGCTGCTCACTACAGCCTGCATCAGAATATTCAGGTAACCAAACATGCATCTTGCGTGCACTCTTCTGGCTCCCGCGAGTCTAGATACCTGATATGAGCTAGGCTACGTAGGTACAGGCATCACAACATACCCTATGTTGAGGGGCCATTCCATCATCCTTGGCTGTCACAGGAAATGCCGGATGCAAGTTGGCAACAATCAATAGATCAGTGTGCTAGTCATTCCCACATGATGAGATCATTTTTCTATTTAAGGTCAACAAATGCGGACGTGTGGTTAAATAATATTACCTTCAACTTAAAAAAGGTTTGTTGTGATTTATGTTGCTCTATTGCATCCTAGTAAAATGTTTTGGAAGAGTAGCATTATATTGTATCAGGGAGGAGGAACAATGCTATATTGCTATGAGCATTGACATTGATAACTATATTTTTAAAATAGCCTTTAAAAAAACCTTATTTACAAATTACAACTAAAAATGAGCCATGTACGCAAATAACAAAATACGGTTGTTGATATCACTTTTGCATCAGATACGTACACCCTTTTTTCATAATAAATTTTTTTTCTTATCGTATCAACATTTCTTTCGCTGTCAGCCCGTGCTACTCAAATGACCCCGTCGTGCATTGCCGTGGTGAAAAAAAAAAATGAAAGCCGATTCAGACCACACAACAAAAGGATTGGATAGCCATTGCAGCCTCGGGTCACGGTCAGCCATGTGGACAGCAACAACGACGGCTTTCATTAGGCGAGTAAACGGAAGAGATTAGTGTGATCCGTCAAGACTTGATCTGGACAGCAGGGCAAGTACAGAGACCAGTCATTTGTTTAGTGACCGTCAGAGAGATCCATGTCACGAGTCCAAATTAACGTGGATAGGCAATCGATCGTGAGCCAATTATACGACATTTGTTTCAGAGAAGTTTTTAAATATGCTTCCCCTGTTTTTTTTATTTACAAGATTTATTTCATTTCTTTATACCAAGACTATGACGGACGGTTACTCTACCCTATTCCATTTGTTATGCAAAATTATAATTTATAATTGTAATGAAGTATTTTTTTTAATAAGAACCAAACAGCACACCAAATCTTGTGTCACGACTCGCGAAGACTACGTTTTATAGAGTAATTGTTGGTCACAAAAAGCTTGTGATAACGAAATGCATACACCTTTTTTTTGCGGGAATGAAATGTATACGTCTAGTTGGCTTAAAAGAAGGGAGTAGGTATCACATGAGCTAATTGGTTTTAAAAAATGTCCTACGCAAATAGTAGATAAGTATCATGACGAAATTACAAAGGATGCAGCAAATAGGGCCATGCATGATAATATTTCTCTCAATCGATCGACCGGGTGTTCTACATCATGTTATCGACAGAGACTAATGTGGGTTTCTTTCCAGCAGATCCAGACTGTCAGACAGAAGAGAAGCGCTCACCTGACAGACATGTGGATCGCATGCATGCTGCAACTGAAAAGAGAACAAGCTGCATGCATTTTTATAAAATTTGGACGATTTCATGGTTGATGATCTGCCAGGCCAGCCAGTGAAGCGTGCCAGGACAGAAGACGAGAAGGAATCCACAATACCTTACCTTGCAACCGATGCTTCATCTGCTTGGCTTTTTCTTCCAAGATGATTGATGAGTAATATATATTGCTGCTTCTGATTCCAAGAGGGCTGAGCATCGTCAAGAAGCTACGATTACGATAATAAGTACCGCACTTACTAGTCATCTGAGGGTTTCTTCAGAACAGCTTGCACCTGATGCTTCATCTATTTGGCTGCTTCACTTCCAAGATCAGGAAAAAAAGTTTTAGACGATGAAGTATTGCAGCTTCCGATTTAAAACTCCCAAGGATCTCCAGAGATAAAACACAAAATCATCTTGCTCTGAGAGTTGAGTGTCGCTTTTGATTCAAACTACCTCAGATTCATGAACTGTACTTGA
>JACEFO010000410.1:0-28157 GCA_015342445.1 Digitaria exilis
TCAAAAAAGTCAAACGAATTGTATTTTGAAACAGAGGGATGTATGTTTTATTAAAAGGTAAACAACTGCTAGATAATTGCTTCAGATTAAAGGTCTGGTGATTATTGCTTCCAACCAATAATACAGGGAATTATTCAATCAGGATCTACGGGTTTAGACGACTACTGGCTTTAATTGATAGACTTTTTTCTTGATTATTCTTTTTTTTTCAATTTTTTTTGAAGCCCTTAATATTTAGAGACACAGTGATGTATATGATGTGCACGCTGCCCGCAAACTGACCAAAGCTGCAAAATGATATAATAGCCGTGCGTCTCGAGAGTTGCATTGAGAAGCTGATCAAGCTCATCCACGCCGTGCCACAGACACTTGTCATTTGCCACGGCGAATCGATCCATCGATCAGCTATACACGCCTAACCGCATAGTCTCACTGCTTATTCTGGCCATTCGAACGTATTGCAATGTTTGCAAATGGCTATATGCTGCCTACTCGCCGATCCCGGCCGTTACATTTCTGTGGCACAACGTTCCTTAGGTTAAATCACCACAAGCTTGAACTGCGGTGATGCAACACGAGACTTTTTTTTAAATAAAAAGGGTAGATTTCCTTTACTGTGCCACGAATAAACTACGCTCAATCTATGACCCAAATACTAAGATTCATGTCGCTTTGCATGAGAGAGACTGTCCAGATTCTTGACCAAACCGAAATGCTTATATTTCGAAGATGGAGGGATCTGGCCTCGTCTTTCTACTTTCTTCTTTCCAATTAAATTAATAATAAGCAGCAGTATCAGTGTATCATATGCCGGCCCATTATTCGTCCGTGTAGTTATCATATCATGCAACATGCTCGAGAGCAGCTCAGCGAGTGCATACGCAGCCATCCAGCAGCATGGTAGATGACTGAGACGGCGTACCTCAGCTCCTTCGACCCCATTCGAATCGAAGCTTCGCGCCACCGCCTCTCGTCGCTCAGTGTCGCCGTAGACCGTACGGCGTTGAGCCGGCGACGATCGGTGTGACCACGACGCGACCGGCGTGTTGTACAGCCTCTGTATAATGGCTGCTTCTTCCAATAATCATAAACTGATTTTTGGCAGCTCGATCATCCATCAGAGATCATCATATATGTTTGGCAGCTACTGGATTATTTATCTGTGCATGTGCTTATCCGGTTGCTGCATATCGCCTGCAGTATGCGTTGTTATCCATATCCAGAGAAGCTAGGAAACGGGCTGTGCTAGCTTCACCGTGACTACGTGTGTGTGGCTCCTGACTGTCAGGTCACCATTGGTGCCTTTCTTCGCCTTCGCCCAAGCCGAACAGATGGCGCCCAGCATTCCACTTCCAGCTCATCGAAGCATACGGAAGCACTATATATGTAACCACAAAAGTCCCTCACTAAATATATAAACTTTTAGGTTACGTTTTATGGTAAAAAGTTTGGACCCAACTTATATATGTTCAGCGAAACTTGCAATATGCATTTTTTGGAATTTTGAAAGACAGATAAAATGTCGTAGGAGGTACTACTAATATATTACTAATCTGCTTTCAGATGGAATTTTTCAAAGACCCTTTGTTTTCCTCTGCCTTCGTTTTGTAGTTTAAGTATTCAATATTTGTCAAGAAACGAATTCATCGGGAGTACCCGATGCGGTATATCCGTGGAACACTTGAAGCCGTAATCATCTCACAAGTGGTCTACCTATGCATGCATCCTGCATGCTCTTCTGCAGGTGCAGCTCATACAGTCATACTATCGCTATCATGCTAGCAACACGTATGTACTGACGTACATGTGATGCAGCAGGGCGTGTATTGTGCTTCTTGCTCCAAGGAGCCGTGTACGACAACGGTTTGTCGAGTCTGTGACATGACAGATCACTGTCGTTACCTACTCTCCGGCCTTTTCTTTTTGTTCTTTCTGCAACCACTAGCGTAGGCTACCCACAGCTACTTCATCAATCGCAAATCTCTATACATGCAAAGGCAGGTTAATTGTTGTCATCTCGCTAATTAATAGTTAATTTAAGCCATAGTATGATGATCTTTTAGGGCATGTACAACGGTGTCTACGGCTGCTGTCTGTTCGCATGAATAGACAGCTTGTACAATGGGTTGCATGTTTGGCTGTCTGTAGGGTGTTTAATTATCATTTGACACATAAAACATGGCGATCTAGTGTATATTTGATCTTTGTATCCATTTTGGTTGCATGCATGAGACTATGCACAATATATCTAAATATATGTCATGTAAAATAAACATGTATACATAAAATAATATTAGAAATAAAGTAACAAAACACTTCTATTTGTCTTCCTAAGATTGGAACGGATGACTCACATGAAAAAAAAAACTACTGAGCTCAACTATTCCACGGGCTTTATCAAGAAAAAAAATCCTCATCGGATAAGAAAAGCATCACAATGGAATTAGCCCTGCCAGCAGCCAAGCACGCCTTCCGCTCACCTGCAACAACCCCGCATGGCGGCCGTCGATTAGCGAGCAGTCAGGGCGGAGCTGGGCTGGCCCAAGGCCTGGGCCCACTCTGTGGGCCTATTGCAACAAAATCTATTGGGACCTTTGTTGCTACAGTGGTTGCTACAGTAATTGTAGTGGAGAATTCGGCCCACGTCTGGGGCCATGGCCCTAGTGGCCCTAGGCCTTTCCTCCGCTAGGCCGCCGAGCTTGCTGCGATGGCGCCGTTCGCATGCGAATTTGCTTGCCATGGGCATCGCGTGCGGCTCACTCGCAGTGCCGCCGAGCCAGAGGCCTCACCGTTGGGCCCGCACGCGGCACGCCGCCGCCGGTGCCATGGCTCTCTGTCGGGGCCTTCGCCCGCCCACATCCGTACCATGGCTCTCTCCGTTGTGACCCCGGCAGGGCCGCTGCCGCCTGTCCTTTCTGTACATGCAGTGCGTACATGGGATCTAAAGACTCCACCATCTCCTCGGCTTCTGAGTCGTCTCTCCAACCTCGGAGCACGAGCGTGTCTCGTAGACGAAGGAGGGAGACGACAACGAGGAGGAGCAGACGGTCGGGTAGGAGGGATTTTTGTAAAAAGCGAATGCATGTCTACGAGCGTCGACGAGCCGTTGTACCTGCCCATAGATATATGTCGCGCCAGGTGAATTACCATTATTGCTATTCTTCCTTGCTTTTGAAACACTTATCTATACCTACTCAGGTAAGATTTCTGCCCATTTTTTCATCCATCCTGACATGTGGATCCCATCTGTTAGCTTCTGTATTTTATCTCTGTATTGTATTTTATCTCTGTATTGGGGCCCACCCGTCAGCTCCACTCGGTCATAATAAACATAGTGATGCTGCACCCAGTAGCCTTCCTTTCTCCCGTAGGTAGCTGCACGGGCAGCGCGGGCGTTGGTCTATAAGGACATGTTCGGCGGACTGCGCTTCCCGAGGTGGGAGAGTGGGATAGGATGGGATGGTTCTATTCCAGATCCTAGGGATAGAACCATTCTATTCTTGTGTTTGGTTAAAGGGATAGATGATTCTATTTTTTTGTTTGGTTAGAAGGATAGGATGGTTGAATTCTACATTCTTTAACACCGTTAAATATAGGGCCCACTCGTCAGCCAGATGTGCTCTCATCTCTTTCCCTGCTTCCGCCTACCTGCACGCCGCAAGCCTCCATCCTCTTTCCTTCCGCACAGGCATAGCACACCGTTCCTCCAAAGTATTGAAGCAAATCCTCATGCTACTACATCAGGCAACTAGCAGCCAAATCGAGTACCTAGAGGCCAAATCTCTTGCATCTAATCGAGTTTTCTGTGCCCAAATCGAGAGGAGTCCGGCCATACGAGCAAGCTGTGCTATGGCCAAATCAAGGAGAGGAAGGGAGATGGCCGGAGGAGCTGAGCTCCTCGATTTTGCCGCATGTGCTTCATTCGCCCACAGCGGTGCTCAATCCCCACACAGGAGCCGGCGGACGCACACCCCAAGCGGCACAGCCGGGCTCCGTCCTCCCCACCGCCCGAGCTGGCGAGCTCCTGCCTTCGGACCTCGTTTTGTGATACCGAGGCTCGATTTATGCCTACGTCGCCGAGAAACCTCACCTGGTGGTCTGACGCGGCTGCGCCGCTGCTGGAGATGGCCGCCACCGCCGGAGTTCGCGCCTAACCGCTGCCGCCGTCCAGTGGAGCTCGCGCATGGCCATCGCTGCCTCTGTCCAGTGGAGCTCGCGCATGGCCGTTGCCGGAGCTCGCGCATGTTGGATTGGAGTACAAGTTAATTGCCCACCTTTACCTATCAGTTTAAGCTTTTAGGTTGAATTGGTTGGTGTATGCAACTCAAATATGGTATCAGAGCCAGAGGTCGCAAGTTCAAATCCTGACGGGCGCGATTAAATAAAATAATTGCAGCCCACTCCAATATCCACGTATGCGGCCTAGGGGAGCCTGTACGTGAGGGGGAGTGTTGGAGTATAAGTTAATTGCCCCACCTTCACGGGGGAGTGTTGGAGTATAAGTTAATTGCCCACCTTTTCCTATCAGCTTAAGCTTTTAGGTTGAATTGGTTGGTGCATGCAACTCAATAGCGCCTAGCCGCCGCCGTCGGAGCTCGTGCATGGCCTCCGCCGCCGGTGGAGCTGGCGTATGGCCGCCCTCGGAGCTCCCGCCAAGCCGTCGCCACCGCCGTCCAGTGGTACTCCGCATGCCTGCCGCCGCCCATGAAGCTCCTGCCTGGCAACTGCCGTGTGGTGTGCCGACGAGCTCCCATGGTGGGCCTTGTTTCGTCTTCCCATGCTGCTACGCGAGAGTCAAAGCCGACCGCTCTCTCACACCGTCAAAACTGGGATAGCTTGGTCCGGCCTTTTTTGGGGATCGATCCATCCTGCATATAGAGCGAATATTTGCTCGGAGGGATGGCTCTGCTCCTACGCTCGCGAACCAAACCACGGACAGAACCGCTCCGTCCCGCGCTGCTCTTCAACCAAACATACCCTAAGGGTGTGTTTGGATGGAGGGACGCGACGGGCGGAATAGGATATCCTTGTTTCAGGGGTGTTTGGTTGAAGAAACACGAGGGATGAGACGGCAAATATCCCCTCAAAACGAGGGATGGGTCCGCAAGCAGTCCCTGCCGTGCACCCTACCAGCTGTTCAGCTCTACGCTTCGTCCGATCCGTGGGCAACAGACCTATATCCACTCGTGGGCTTCTTCCTCTCGCGGCCCAGGTAACAGAGTTGTGGGCTCATTTGTTCTCCTTTGTTTTCGTGTCTATACACGTAGCATTTTTCTTCTCTTAATCCCTCTTCATGGCCAACAACTCCATAGGCCATGCGAATACTCTACTCAAGGGTTTTTTTTATATAAGAGAGTTACTGCACGTCTATGTATATACTATATACATACAAACACTACGTCCGCAGCAACATGAACAGAGAAAAAACACGATTGATACTAAAACGATTAGGAAGAAGAAAAATTAGAAGATGCACCTTTGTGATTTAGCTATGAAATTTCCATTTTGATCCTTTAAACCGGCTGTTCCTTTAAACAATGCTTTCCTATGAGCTTATGCTCATCAGCGGCTGATCTTTATCTCAAAAGTTTTATCTATAAACACGTCACATATATTTTGCTATTGTTTTTCTAAAAATGCCAATTAAATGGTAAAGAATTCATAGTTACATGTTAAGTAAATGACTCTAAAAGCGATGTTAAGCAAATGACTCAAAAAGATATTCTTATCTACGGGCCACTCGCTACGTCGTAGTTTTAATGCTCATCATTCGCCATACAATTAACTATGCTAAGACGCACTACAAATGCAGGTGGATGAGACAGGAAAGTGGGGATTCAGGGTGCTCTATGAGGATATGCAACTATGACCATCTTGGTGCATTCCGTTCATGTTCTGATCCTCTCGTGCACGAACATCACTTTGTCATCATCTCCATCAGGTTGACCTTGCCTAGGTTTGGATTGCGGAAATGTTGAACTAATTAGAACGAAACAATTAAATATAAATCACTTCACATTAATATATTTTTAATATCCAAATAGCAAACTAAAGATAAAAGCATATTAACCAAAGCCCGTAGCAACGCACGGGTACATTTTTTAGTATTATCCTAATAACCATGCCGTGCAATCGTTTGAAACTTTGATCGATAAATACCGCTACCATAATATCGGCTGTGTCATCACTCTCTCCTAACTTTTTTTGCTAAATCTAGCAGCATACCGCTACCATATCGGCCTGTCATCACTCTCTGCTAACTTTTTTGCTAAATCTAGCATCATTAAAAGTCTTCAAATCCGCAATTAACTAAAACAATTGTCAATCTGTACTCCGAAAATCAGATGGTGTTGCTCTTGGCCAATTCTTGGGATGGGCCACGGCGGCACGGCCCATCCTTTAGTCAGTCCATGCACACACGAACAGGCCAGGGGCTAACGTTGGCAAAGTATCCCAGTTTGAGCTGGCAACTGGTATGAGAACATAATGTTGAAGTGGGCATCTAGAAGCATTTGCACAGTAAATCGGTGTTACGTATCAAAGCCATCTTCAATGCTGGCAACCGAGCAAAATCACCACTGGTTGCGCGTGCTTAGGATTTACTCTCTTCATTTGAAAATGGCAAAATAGCCGTCTTGGTCCTTCAACTATGCACAAAGGGTCAACTTCGTCCTCAACTTTTCAAATAGATTAATTGTCCTCCAATTTTTTATTTTCGGGTCAAACTCATCCTTATACAAAAATGGAGCTACATGGTGAGAGGAAGATTAATGTGAAGTCATATTTACCATTGTCTATATTGATTAGGCGATTGATGAAGGTATATAATGAGTCTCGTATTCTTGCCACACATATAAAGGAAATGTATTAGTCTAGTTTCTTTCAATTTATATCATACATAACATCTACATTACAACAGCACATCACCGTAAAAAATCGAATAGTGATTTTTGGCAAGTAATCTACATAAAAATTGAGAAAAATAACCCAAGGGTAAAAAGGACTTTTCGTACTAGCCCTATACAAGTATATAGTTCACACATCAGCATAAGGACGAATATGAAAAAATGAAAGTTGAAGGATTAGATTGTCCGATTTAAAAGTTGAGGGACGAACTGACCCTTCGAGCAAAGTTGAGAGACTGAATTGGCTATTTTGCCTTTGAAAATATAGTCGTTTTGTTTTTTAACCCAAATTTAACCACTTGTCTTATTTAAATTTTTTTTACAAAATATCATATTTTTTGTTTTGGCTTTCCTTATTAATAAAATTTGTTTCTTGAATGACTTAAATTTGACTACATAATTTTTTATTAAGATGAGCAGTTTAATTTGGAGTAAAAAAAGTCAAACCAACTATAATTGAAACAGAGAGACCCACGATCAAGTATGGATTGTTAGGAACGCAAGTTTGGCTTCCCTTATTCCATATTTCATATTTCAAAGAGAAGAGGGAAACGATAGCTTCCTTTGGGTCACTTACTGCATTTGCATGGTTTGGTGGAAACCTACATAAGTTTCAAAGATAGCTTTAGTTTCTTTGTTTTTTTTTTGGGGGGGGGGGGGGGCGCTTGCAGTTGTTTTAATCAGACCATCATGGTGTGAAGCCACTTTATGTTTCTCAAATATCAAGGCCCTTTATGTTCTCCAAAACGTTATACACAATTTTAGGGAAAACAACCAAAGTTGCTACAAATGTTAGTGTTCCTTGTTGTTCATGGTTTCGAGTGCATTTATTGTAAAGTTTCAATCGGTACCACTTGGTTTGGGCAACATAGCTGAAACACTACATACATAAACGTATATGACTACTGATGGAATTTTATTATTTTTTCAAATGAAAAAATTTAAATTTTCCTGCGAAGTTAAGTCAAATGTGTGTGTCGTGTGTGGGGGGGGGGGAGCAACATCATTCTGAACCAAAACACAACAGCTTTGTTTACATATAACTAGCAGAGACGCAGTGCGAGCGGACTGATACAAAAATTTGTCTTTTGTCTTGAAGTTGATATTACCCATATATCGATTGTCTTTTCTCTTGAAGGTGATTATACCAATACAAATGTAAATCCATATCCAGTGGAAGAGCACGTCGCCATACATGTAAATTTATATTCATATTTGGGACAATTTCAAAGTAATATTAGCTATATTTGAATTTTATTAGCTTTCAACACATGAGTGTTGACTGGTGTGTGTGGCGTTTAACATAATTGCTTCAAAGTAGACTCACAGAAAAAGAAGAATTACTCTATTTTAAATTGATGAATGATTAGGTTTGACATGAGCCATAGACGGAAGAGATGCTTGATTAATTAGGGTGGTCTGTGGCTATGAAATTCCGTATTTTTTTAGCAATATGAATTCCGTAATTCACAGGCATCGGCAGGTGAAGGAACACGTGCCACACCCACACGGGGGCATTGAACTAATAGTCCAGACCTCTAGAGGCTACAACAAAAGATCGTGAATAAAAAAAAGAAAATAAAAAACTCAACCAATCACCAAGCCCAGCCCACTGACTTGCCGTGGCCACAGACCTCATTTAGCCAGCACCCTGAGTCGGCGCTGTCCCTCACGGAGTCCGGTCACGGTGCAGAGAGAGACGCTCACGCGGGTCGGTGTGGGTATGTCCGGCGGGTAGACCACCATGGGTGAGAAAAGAATTTTAATTTTGACAGAAACATTTTTTAAATATCAGTTTTGGTGGGTTTGACTTCCTCCCCACCTTCATTGACCCTTACTATAGGTCCGACGTGAGGGGTAAAGTAGACTATGATGGGTGAGAAACGTTTTCAATTCTACTCGTTCTTTTATAGATACTAGTAGAGACGCACGTGCGACACGCACGTGTTTAGAACAAACATAGTAAACATTTTATGTCCTTCGTAGTCAAAGGTTTGGTCTCATATTACAAATAGCTGACCAATTTGGTTCCCCTTAAACAAATATCATTTGCGTTACATAGAAGCTCTTAAGTTCAGATGCACTAATCCTCCTACTCATAACTCGCTCAGAACTTACAATAGTGTCCAATGTTAGGTACATTTCAATCTTCCATTGTCTGTCTATTATCTTCAGAAGCAGTTGGTGTATTAATGAATTTCTACTCAACAAGGATGGCAGCAGGAGCTTAACCATCCTCTTTCCTTGATTCCATAAGCCGTATGAAATTCCAATGCCGCAAAAAGGAAACCCTGAATTTTCAACAAGGATGTTTAGAAATAAAAAAAAGCATCCACAATCCAACCTTGCTAATCTACACACATCCTCAGCATTAGTGAAACCGACATCCATGGTTCTGAACCTAGCTTATTATTCAGGCCAATTATGGTTTTAGAAATATTCAGTAGAGTGTGAGCGTGGTTTTAGAAATATTTAGGTAGGAGTGTGAGCGTATGATGTTTGTGACAGTTACGTTCTAAATAATGTTGGAACATCAACACAAATATCTACCTGGATCTGCATACCCTGCTTGGGAAGCAAGTGTATAAACAATTAACGTCATGCAAGCTAATTCATTCAGTTGATTAACCAAGTTCAATTAGCATTAAATGAAGCAGTTAGTAGCCAGATCGAATGGAGCTGTCACGATCGTTTAATTTGGTCAGAGAAGATCATTTAAGATGTAGAGAACTCAGCAGCCTCAGCCGTCAAGCGCATCTTGATCCTTCTTTCTCCCCCGAGGAGACCATAGGACAAGCTCATCTCCCTCTTGCCATGAAATCCAAATCACAGATATTTCCTCTCCAATCCAACATGCCATATCTTTGTTGTCTCCTCGATCAGCTCCTCGCTGAACCGAGCTAGCGGTTTGAGCTATATATTCCTCTTCCATATTCACCGTGCAAGCAAGCCAGGAACTCCGAGGGGCTCTCCGTGGCCATCTTCGCCGAGCAAGCACGCATTACCTCCGAGGACAGAGCATTCCATGGCCGACACAAGCTGAGCATTAGTGGGGATGG
Organism: Digitaria exilis; assembly: GCA_015342445.1. Taxonomy (NCBI): domain Eukaryota; kingdom Viridiplantae; phylum Streptophyta; class Magnoliopsida; order Poales; family Poaceae; genus Digitaria; species Digitaria exilis. The sequence goes on from JACEFO010000410.1 coordinate 9,965, forward strand.
AAGATGTCATGCTCCGCCATGGCCGAGCTCAGGGCAGGCCCCTCCATGGTCGAGTTCCATTCTCGCGCGATGAATTGGACTTGGGGAGGATAGGTCACTGGCTCTAGGCAGATCAGGGGCCTCCCGGAGTACTGGAAGAGGACCAGTCCTCCTCCTTGAAGTTGCCGACAGCCGTTCCCCAGCAGGCCAGCACCAATCGGATCTCCTGCTGCTGCGATGAATCAGCTGAACTCCTTGCCGCGGCAAGCGAGCGGGCACCGCATCCGATTGCCACCATTGCAAGGGAAGTGACGGCCGCGGCGGGGCCGACGCCACCGAGCGGCCGGCGTGCAGGAGGAGCAGGAGGCGGGGATTGGCGATTGGAGGAGTGCGGCGGACCTCCTCGCCGGTGTCGCACGTCGAGCTGGAGAACGAGCTCGCGCGCGGCGGACCGAGCGGGAGGGAGAGAAGGCGATTGGAATTGGAGCCGTTGAGCCAGCGGGAGGCGGAGGGTGGCGATCGGAGCAGCCCGTCGGATTTTTAGGAAAAAAGAAAATGATTTCGGTTAAAAAAGCAATTTTGATGGGTAGAAAAAACTTAGGTGAGAAAAATAAATGGCTTTGGGCAGAAACATTCTCTAACATGCGATTTTGATGGGTTTGATCTCCTTCCCATCTCCGTTGACCCTTACGAGTGGGTCCGGCGTGAGGGGTACTGCAGGCCCAATTTGGGTGAGAAACTTTTTCAATTTAACTCGTTTCATAGATAGATACAGTTTGCAGGGAATCCCCAACCCCGGTTTAGTCTGTATTGCAAATTACAATTACAGAGGAACAGAACAAACTCTACTTATACAAGACATTGATTCTGCTAAAAAAACATTGATGCCGTAACTGCATCCATGTGTTTCGTTACAGCCACCCTCAAATGTCCATAACAAATGTCATGTCGTCACTGTGATTGATCAGCCAGGCCGAGCAGATTCATCCAGGGCCGCAACTTCTCCGGTCGGCAGGCTCTTACCAGCACGTCCTTCAGTCTCCCCATGGAAACAAATGCAGCCTCTCTTCCAGCTTCCCCTTTCAAGCCGGGACTTGCTGCAATCCAACAAAATACGCAACAATTTCCCTGTAAACCTAATCCATTCAGAGCATATGAATCTGTTCTAGCAAATACCACAGTTACTGTATAAGTGAATTGGGTAAAAGGGACGGTTGGCTGGTGGTTGCCTTTGATATCCACAGAATGTAGAGTGCTGAAAGCTCCGCTTGAACACGTGACTCCTCAAACTCATCCGCAGGATCATTCAGGCACTCTTGACAGCAGGCATATCTCCTGGGTGATGAACGGATCCACCTGGAGTCGTTGAGGGGCCAGTTTTCTTCAAGAGCAAGCAATGTTTGTATCCAACGTTGTGAAAGGAACTGCCGGTGGTTCCACAATGAACTGAGCAAAACAGCACCTGCAACTAGCATAAGCAAAAGAGACACTAACCAAATGAAAGAATAGCAGCAGAAGAATTTGGAATTTCCAAACCTCTCTCCCTCGGTAGCGTCTGATCAGCATCTCATCCCACCTCAGCTCATCCTGTCAGATCATATACAATCAACTTTGCGCCATGATGGTATGATGGTCGTGTATCAACTAACCATGGCCTATAGAGAAACCGTTGTTGTAAAATACAATGATACATGTGTACATCCTTTGTTTCTGCTTTGTATATCATGCATAATGGAAAGAATTTAAAGAGAGGATATGATGGCTCAAGCGAATACAGATAACTGCAGCAAAAAGTAATTAGCTCTGATGGAACTCATCATACCTTCCAAAGCAGGTAAGTTTCTGACTCCCAAGTGAGGAATCCTCTCCGTTCTCTAGGTGACCGTCAAGTAGTGCAAGAAGCAAGGCCTGCATGGATGCAATAAAAGGTATGTGCATAAATGCATACGCTGCAATCAGACTCGGTTAGCAAACACAAGATATGTACTGTGCTATACTATCATAAGTGTCGACAAATCGGAGGTTCAAACTAACCTAGAGTCTAAAGCAGGGTGTTTATTGAGAAGCTCTGCAAATTCATTTGCACCATACTGTAACAGGGCTCTAAAGATGATACAGGTCCATGTGAAAAACCATCGAGTAATAAATAAATTTACTTTAAAGCATTGAGTAGTACTAACTACAACATAAGGAACCTACTAACCCTGCGGTAGTGGAAGCAGCAGTTGTCCGCAACATGTAACTCACACCATCTTGTTGACTTCTTCAGTTCATTCCAACACCTTCAGAAACAGAAATCAATTGATCTTCATGGCAACTGAAGATATTCTGAATGTTTAGCAACATTGTAACAGTGATGAGCCAAGATTAAAGATTTGCTCTTCATTGTCAGTGCTAGAAATCCAGTAACAAAGATTAAGACAGAGTAACCAGTCTGAATCATTTCTCTGCACCTGTTTACTTGTCATGTAAGGAATAAGCCAGCATCGATGCCTCCATGCACGATAATTCATCTTTGACCTCTGCAAAGACGCAAAATTTATTCTTTCTGCACACTGCCTGCAGCTACTGTGTAAAACAAGTTTTTTACCAGTTACATAAGAAACAGAATGGATATTACAATACGATGAGCTCACACAAGTTGACACTGTTAGCAGTTTGAATAAGCAATTATTCATAAGTAATAACCTCTGCTATCTCTTTCACTAGTACAGATTCCTTCTCTACAAGCTCTGCCATATCTTGGATGTTGCTCTGCAATTTGTTTTAACACCCATCTCCTGCAGCAGACAGTAACTTTAAACTCTACATGATTTTATTGTTATCCAAATCAGCAATAATAATTTGGTGCCACATGAAATCCGCTCCAACAGAACCCATTATCTGAAAGGTTTAATTCCTTGAACAAGCGCAAGAGGTGTGTACCTATGGCTCCATGTGCTCTCGTTCTTCGGCGAGTAGGAAAGGATCAGCGCACACAATTGCAGCTCGTCCTGAAGTTTTACCAAATCATACTTCTCCGACAGAACCATCTTCCTGCAGGAGAGAACAGAGACAATCAGTTAATCACACATTCTTGGCTTCTCGCGGTGAGTTCACTGAAACGTGAAAATTGCAAACCTGGAGTTCCATGCAGTAAGCATGTCAGGGCAAAGTATGAGCAGCGCCTTGGCGTGGCTCATGAGATTAGCCGCTTGTGACGAGCCATTTCTCGAGTTGTAGTAGGCGTCACGGGCAGCGCGGTAGAGCTCGGGCAGGATCTCAGCGGAGATGGCAAGCTTGTGGTCTCTGCACCAGAAGTACTGTGCTGGAACACTGAAGCTTGGGGTGAGGAATCTCGGCTTCGCCGCAGCCTAGCGAGCTGAACTGCGTCGGATGCAAGAACCCCACCTCGTCGCTGCGACAAGTAGAGTGGAATCGAGATGAAATCCAAGAGTCAGCTCGGTGAAAGTAGAGTGGATGGATGAACCTGAATGAGGAGTAACGTACATGAGGGGATCAGCATGGAGGATTCGCTCGAAGTGGCCGAGGAGATCTTGGGCGAGCATCTCCTCTGCTCCGACTTCCAGTTGCTCCGCTGCAGCAGCCGCTGGCCTCGTCTTCTTGCCCCATTGCTTCGCTCGATTTCTTCACAGATGCGCGCTCGCTGCTCAGCAGTGGAAGGTGAGAAGGCGCGAGACGGAGGGAGAGGGAGCACCGGCGGGTCGAACGGAGGGTGAGGCGGTGAGCCGGGGGGGCGCCGGGACGGAGGGTCGGAGGAAGCCGCGGCTGGCGTCGAGCTGGGCGGCGGCGGCGGGTGGCGGCCGGCGAGTGGCGGCGCGCTGCTCCGTTGATGCAGAGGAGGACCGGATCCTCAGGGGCCTTTACATGTGGCCCATTTGGGCCCAACAAATGCTTAGATGCAGAGTTTGCAGACGAACTGGCCCATTTAGCCCAACACAGCGGCACGCCGCGTTGGTTCGTTGCATTGGGCCTAGTCCGGCCCATGGGATACATGTTTTGGGGAGTTTTTGGTTGACTGGATGTTTTTTTTTTGGAAAAAGTCCTATTTACCTCCTTCAACTATAGACAGAGTTCACGTTTCCACCTTAAACTCTAAACCGGGTAAATCACACCCTCAACTTTTAAACCGTGCGTTTTACCTCCCTGGTCGGGTTAAAAAGCGGTTTTGAATGGTGGTTTTGTGTTTTTCTTTTTTATTTATTTTGGCTGAAGCTTTAAAAATTCATAGTAAATCATAGAAAATTCATAAAATAGAAAATCATTTTTGTTGGACTCCACATAGATATATATACACAGTAAATATATAATATAATATAATATATTTTAGCATAATATTTTTATTGTAGGTTTAGATCTATTCATTTCTGTAATTAAAAGAAATAATTCATAACTCCAGTTTTATGTTCAATTGTGGCTAAATTTTTATAGTGGCCTAATTATTTTATGATGGATTTTTATTAAAAAATTATACTCATTTGATCATGTATAACTTAGTTAATATTTATTTATGTCACTATAATTTACTTTCTATAACTAATCTATACCTAATCCAATGAGTATAATGTTTTTACTATAGTTGATTCATACAATAATAAGACCTCCATAAAAATTTCACCACAATTGGATCATAGAAACAACCGTTATAAATTATTCTGATTAATCACAAAAATGAATAGATCTAAATTTACAGTTAAAATTTTGTACTAAAGTATACCATATTATATATTTGTTATGTTTACATACTCATGCGGAGTCCAACAAAAATAAATTTTCTATTTTATGATTTTTTTACGATTTACTATGAATTTTTAAAGCTTCAGCCAAAGTAAATAAAAAAGAAAAAACACAAAATCACCATCAAACCGCTTTTAACCCGACCAGAGAGGTAAAACGCACGGTTTTAAAAGTTGAGGGTGTGATTTACCCGGTTTTGGAATTCAAGGTGAACGTGAACTCTGCCTATAGTTGACGGGGTAATAGGACTTTTTCTTTTTTTTTGACTGATGGTTGTTGACTCGATGCTTGGGCCTGGCCTGTGCGCGTACAAAAGCACCACCCGAGTCTAGCCCATTGGGAAACGGAAATTCAATCCAATCACGGGATGTTTTTTGGTTTCGTACAAACAGCTCAACCAGACTCATCGGATGCCACACACACGGTTAGCTATAAGGGCCTGTCTAAGCGGGGGGAATGCCATATCACATAGTTACTAAGACGGTAAATTTGGAGATTCATGCCAGCTAAGGGTTATGGTGATGACCCTCTCCTCTCATCCCATGACACTCTTTCTCTCCTCTCCTCATAAATAACCCTGTCATATAAACAAATTTGCTGATGTGACATGATATTTAATGCCATAGCACTTCTTTACGACCCTTCCACTAAGACTGGCCTGTATATTCAAGAAAAAAAGTTCAAGTGAGATAGATTTTTTTGGCAACGGCGAATGTACATGCCTCGTGGCTTGATGAATAAAGAAAGAGGCAAATAGCTTATCACGAAAGAGAACTGAAAGGAAATTATTCGTGCATGAGAGAGAAGGTACGCCATTTTCGTTTGGAAGCACCGGTTGTCTTGCACTACAACGCAAACTCAAAATGAAACATTGTCACTGACATGACATTCATGCACCGGGTTTAGATAAGCACATTGTGGTTGCCCTAAACACCTTCGTTGGATGCAAAAGCGGGCGCCGAACCAAGCTCGGTGGTTGCAAAAATTATGTCGTTTCCGCACGTCCAGACAGGGGAGGAGGGGGCGTAAGCGAGCGCGTGTGAATGAATATGGAGCCAAGTCGTTGCATGAGGCAGGCCTTGTCGGCGCAGGTCTGCAACGCGTAGTGCCAGCCTTGCTGTAAGAACCAATCACACATTTAAGTGGCTCGACTCACACAAAACAAGAGCAAACGCGTTTGGTGGCGCCGACTCACACAAAACGAGAGGCAAGCGCGTCTGCGTATGCATCATGTGGTGCAGACACACATTTAAGTTAAAGTCTAGGACCAAAGTCCCTCTTACGTCATTTGGCTGGTGCTATATATTCGTCATCGTCGTCTCCTTTCCCATCCCCACACTCACCCTGTGTCTCTTAGTTGTGTGCTTCGTTTTCTCCTCCGCTCTTGCTCCCGTGCAAGCAGGTAGTGCATCGATATGCCTTTCTCCTTGTAGTCCTGTTGCACAGTATCTAGAATTCCCGATGACGAATCAATAATTTCTCTATCATCTTCACTCTTTCATCTTCATTGTTGTGTGTAGGTCTTCGCTCGATTCGTCTCGGTTCGTCACAAGCGGAGAAGGTAACCTAAATATTTTGAAATCCCCTCGAGATCTTCTATTTCTCTTGTTTCTCATAATGATATCTACAAGTTTGAATGGTTTCGATATGTTACGTTGGTGAGGTTGAAGGTAAAAAAAAAAAAGGCAAATCTTTTCCCCCTAGGGTTTCCATATGTGCGTGCGCCTTTAACCTATCATGATACCAATTGATTTTGGAGAAAACTCACTCAACATGAGTGGTTTGAACCAACTCCTCATCTAAAATTTTTCTTCTTGGATCTAAATGCTCTTTTTTCCTTCCTTCTCTGACTTCGCTTGATCTTGTTGGTCAGATGCCCGATTTCGCTGGCGAGATTAGGGGATTCGGGGCTTTAGGGTTCGGTGTTGCTGGGTTGGGAGCTCACCACCGGATCTTGAGGGAGGTCGACGACAGGAGGCCGACCCGGGGGAGGAGTCGGGCGTTGAGGCGGCAGGGGAGAGTGGTTGGGCCGGTACTGGAGCGGACGGTGCCGATAGAGATGGTTGCGGTGGCCGTAGACAACTGTGGTAGGAAGGGCTGCGGCGACAATGGGAGGTGGCGCGTTGGCGACGGAGGGGCAAGAGGTGGTTGGCGCGGACGGACTAATCGAGGCGAGTTGACAGATTGTCGACATTAGCATGGTCAATCTAGTTTCTACGTCGTACCTCTATGACGTGTGTTCATGACCATTTCTTGGCATGACATCCTCTTTCATGCCATCGTTTGCATTCTGCTCCTTAATTATTACCAGGCAGGTTGACCAAAGAGAATCCAAACCAACGCTCCCTTTGCCTTGAGATATTACTGCAATACGACAAACTTTTTTCCTACCTAGAATGAATAAGCAGAGCTCTCGTTACCGTGTTTTACAAAAAGAAAAATTAAAAACAAGAACGGAGTTGTACACGCTGTGCACGAGAGGGAGGACTACAAGCACTGTACGGTGGGCCCGACCGGCCGGCGCGGCGACCGTCGATGGGGGAATGGGCCCACAGGAGTCAAACAGAAACAACGGTGGCGTGGTGTGCTGTCTGCTGCTGCCGTTGCTGATGTGTGCGCGCGTGCCTCGCCATGCCACGGCCCACGGACCCGAACGGGTGGGGCCCATGCAAGTGGCGCCCACCTGCAGAGATGCTGCCTGCTGCAGCCGCCGTGGAATTTTTTTTTTGTTATTCGCATCGGGCAGTTAGTTTTACTCCGGTAAAGTAGATAATTTGCCGTTAAATGTGCTAAAAGAAGATAATTTGCCGTTAAACCCATAGTAATAACTAAAAAAACTTATATGCATGAGTATAGTAACTAAACTCATTGGTTGTTTATTATATTTTACTACGATTATGATTCTTTTCTACGGGTGGACAAACCGGTATGGACAAAAGAAAAGCTATGAAACAATGGGTCAACATAATAGAAAAAAGTAAAAAGGTAGATAAACATCATCCTTTCCTTCGGGCGATAATGTAAACATCCTCCTTGATGAGCAGGAACACAAAGTTGGCGTGCTTCTTTGGAAATCGGATTATATTAAAGAAAAGACTCTTGTTATCTCTGGTGTTTTTTAATCATAGTTAAGTACATAGCTAGTTATTGCCAAAAGAAGTATGTGTAATACTAGTAGTAGTCTACTAATACAAATAATACCCGCATTTGTTTATTAAAAAATATAATAATATCCGTATTTCTTTGTTTATTCCTTTTTAATTCAGTTCAACCCCGTCCCGGCGTCCCACTGACGCCTGTCTCTGACGTTGTTGACTCCAGCAGATGCAGGTCCCAACCGAAAGCGACGCTTTCCCAAAAACACCCCTCCCAATCCGGCAAATTCTCCCACATATACCCCTCCGCCCTCTCCTCTTCTCCTCCTCTTCTCTCTCTCTCCTGCTCGGCTCCTGCTGCTTCTGCGGCTGCGCCTCTTCTCCACCACCGCACTCCTCGATCCCCCCTCCTCGCCCAGGTCTGCGTCGGCGGCTAGGTAAGGTCCGTGCCGCCGCTTCCGACCGCCCGGTTTCCCCTCCTCCCGCGCGCAGGGTGAGCTCCGCCGCCCGAGCCTCTCGTTGCCCTGTGGTTCACTGGTTTCCTGCAGCGGGCGGAGGCGGATTCGCTCCGCGCCTTCTTGCGCCACCGCCTGCCAACGGCGGAGCCTCGGCCGGCGCCCTCGTTTTAGCGTGTTTATTGTTCGTGGCGCGACCCAATCCTGTGATGTTTTTTTCATGCGCCAAAGATTTTGTTTTTATGTTTTCTTTCTTATCCGAATGAGCCGGGAGTGTTCTTCTTGGCCGCTGCGATTTTCCAGCTCGTAAGATTCCGTCGAGATCTGCTTATGTTTGCGCCGTTCTGTGATTCTGATGTGCAGATGCTGCTGCCCGTGAGAGTTGCAAGGAGCTGAGGAAGGGGAGCTTCGGAGTTCAGGAACGGATTGCTTTGAGTTGTTTCAACCCCCAACCCACCTCCGGCTGCTTCTCCATTTCAGCCATGGAGGAGGTGGAGGTGGCCAACAGGGCGGCGGTGGAGAGCTGCCACCGGGTGCTGGCGCTGCTCTCTCAGTCCCAGCAGCAGGACCCGGCCCTGCTCAAGAGCATAGCTTCGGAGACCGGCGAGGCCTGCGCCAAGTTCAGGAAGGTGACAGCCCTCCTCGGCAATGCGGTAGCAGCGGTCATGCTAGGGGCAGGATCTCCAGGAGAGCAGGCCTCTGGCGCTCGTGACCCTGAAGGACCTCTTGGGGAGCAGCAGCGATACCCCGCCTGAGTTGATGCCCAGCACTGCTGCTGCTGCTCTGTCTCAGTCTACTAGCTATGCGCAATTGCGCGCTCGGATTGGTGGGGCGCCAGACCCACGAGGGCTGGATTGGCCTGCTCGAGCGGCAAGAGCGGCGCTCATCCTTTTGGAGCTCCGAAGATGGTCCAGCCGTTGTCGGTGCAGTTCCAGATAGGGAACGTCGCACATCGGTACCCGTTCCACCAGCAGCCTTCACGGCAGAAGCTGCAGGCCGAAATGTTCAAGAGGAGCAACAGTGGGATCAGCCTCAAGTTTGATAGCCCTAGCCCCAGTGGTGGTGCTGGAACAATGTCGTCAGCTAGGTCATTCATGTCATCCTTGAGCATGGATGGGAGTGTGGCTAGTTTGGATGGGAAGCGGCCGTTCCATTTGATTGGTGCGCCAGTGGCAAGCGACCCGGCTGACGCACACCGTGCACCCAAGCGACGGTGCACGGGTAGGGGGCAGGATGGCACTGGCAAGTGTGCCACTACAGGCAGGTGTCATTGCTCAAAGAGGAGGTAAATTGTGTTCTTTTATTGATTTGTATGCTTATCTTAATGTCCTTGTTCGGTTAGGATATATCTCAATCTGATTGCGCCACTCATTTCAACAGGAAATTGCGAATTAAGAGGTCGATAAAGTGCCAGCCATCAGCAACAAAATTGCTGATATACCCCCGGATGAATATTCTTGGCGGAAGTATGGGCAGAAGCCTATTAAGGGCTCCCTCACCCAAGGTATGAACTGAACAAGATATATGCTACTAACACTAAAATGTATATCAAATCCTTTTCAGTCATAATGATTGATGCATCATTCCCCATGTTGTACCATGAGAGGTGCCATATCTGCATCAAGCTCCCAGGGTGCTACTTTATGAGTAGAATAAATGTTGGTGCTTGTGGATCATCCCCTCCACTTTTACCTTTTCCTTGCCCCCAAGTGCTTCTGCAACCAATGCGTGTCGATAACTTAGTCGCTAGCACAACTAACTATAGCTTAGTTGATTATCTCAGGGTTCTACTCCTTCTTATACCCATTTTGTGAGAAAGCGAGGATCTATTATGGGGGACCTAAAGTAGGTAAATTGTTGTTGCTGCTTGTATTTGAATGCCATGTTAGCCTATCTACATCATAGTCTTGATTGCGTTCATTCCCCTACCCCATGTCAAGCTTAATGTCTGCCCTAGATGATAGGAAAATGTAGCTATACCATGAAAGCAAGCACATGTCCTGATTGTTCACCCCGTTTTGCATATTCTCTATCTTAGCATGAAACTCTCTGTGCTGATTACTTGAATCCAATGCAGGGGTTACTACAAATGCAGCAGTGTCAGGGGTTGCCCAGCAAGGAAGCATGTTGAGCGCTGCGTAGATGACCCAGCGATGCTAATCGTGACGTACGAAGGCGAGCACAACCATACCCGGCTGCCAGCACAGTCTGCCCAGCCATAGAGAATCAGTAGAACCCAGTACTCCATACAGGAAGCACAGTCCATGCCTTTGCTGGATGCCAAGCTGGTCATGTAGAAACTCAGTCCGGTGATATTTGAATGCAGCAATAACCAACATGGAGCCATTTGAGAATCTGATGGGCTCCTTGGCCCCTCCTGAGCTACATGCTATACAGATGCTATAGTGGGGACATTCAAGCTGTTCACCTATCTTGTGAGCTGTGGCACATATAATTGAAAGATGATGCAGGTAATAAAGGAAAATTTGGGGTTTGATAGCGACTGGTGAGCTTTGCGAGTGAGTTTGAAGTGGTTGAAAGCAAAGATTGGCGAAAAAGAAGTGAACGACTGAGCATTGTTCAGGGATGGGATTAGGATGGCGGGATTGGCTTTTAGCGTGCACAAGTTCACTTGTGGTTACTTGCCTGTTTATGTTGCTTTTGCTTTATTGAAAGATCATCACCTCTCTTGTTGACAAAAGTAACATCCCAGTATCAAAGGTGGTCCGTACTGACTGCTGACTAGTTAGGACCATATGGGTTTCCAGGTGTAGCCATTCCAGAATGAAAGGTGCAAGTTGTTGGTGCGATTTGCCATCCTTGTACTGTTTCCCTTGTGTAAAGCATTCTATGTCAATGATTTCAGCATCAACCTGTGCCATCTGCATTCTTGACAAGTAGACGATGAATGAAACATTATAACAATTTATCTCAAAACTTTTTCATGGACATTGGGCAACAAATTAGATATACTTTTCTGGAGCTTTTGTTTAGTCATGAGTTTGTCAGTTTTGTGGAGGTCATGATCATGATTTTTTTTGTCAAGAAAATTACGGGCCCATGGGAATAAAATCATTTATGATACATTTTATCATAGGATTTCAAATCCTATGTTGCTCGTCGCTTTCAATGCCTCTAACAAGAGGTTGACAATTGAACACGTTAGCTGACGCTCAAGGTGGAATCATCCGGACACAATCATAGAGTGCAAAGCCCCTGGCTGTCCGTGGGGGCAAACTAGTCACACTCCATTATTGGAGCAGCTCACCAGACAAAAATGCGTCACCAACCGGTGATTCATAGCATGGTCAACCACAATTCAATTCCTGGCCTATCCACAGCCTTAATAAGGGAGATCTAACAATTTCGTACAAGGAATTTAAGGTGGAAGATCTTGGTGAGAGATTTGTGTCAAGACCTGCAATTAAAGTTTCACAGTACCGATGGTGTTTAGTGGTCAAGGAGGAGACTTAATTTAGCTTCAAGCATTGGGCCATTATCAGCTTTGGAAAATTCTGACGTCCAAGCAAGACAATAGCACCTAGATGGGAGGATACTTAGGCCTTGTTTAGTTCCTCAAATTTCGACCAACTTGGCACACTGACAATCTTATAGAAAACGCCAACTTGCCACCAACTTCCTCATATTTCTGTGGGCCTGCGGCCATCCCAGGTTTTCTGTTCCTTTTAACATGCATCGAATTCTGAAGAACACTAGAATTCCAGTCGTCTCATAGGAGTTTGCACAAGTTACATAACTTCTTCGTTATTTTTTTTTGAAGTTCCTTCCTTGTACTGTAATTCCAAGATACGGCTGCTTCTTATTTTCACTTGGATTCCTTTCTTATCATAGAACACAACAGGCTAGCTGTCACTATTAGCTTGCTAATGATGAAGACACTGGCAAAGTGGCAAACAAAAACGGGAGGAAAAAATTGGTCGATTGGAACATCCTAGCAGCACAAAGCCACAAACAGGAGGATGGGAGGGCTGCTACATCCTTTGACAGCTACCGATGTCTGACAGAACGTTTGATGTTTGGCACAAAGTCTTCTTCTCTTACACCTATGTGCCTGTACTTTCATAACACACACATAATGTTTTCAAGAAACAAAACAATTAAACGGCTGGCATATATATACCGCTGTGACATTTCAACAAAAACGACATCAGCAGCAAATAAATACCCAAGACTCACTCTAATTTCATCTTCTTCTGTTTTATGTGACCCATCTTCATAATTCAAATGTGTCTTGCAAGAAATCAAATTTGTCCCTGGGTGTTGCATGCATCTAGTTAAGAAGTGAGTAGTGGGCTGTGATCATAATAAGAATTATCATCGTCCTTAGCAGTCCTGCTCCTTTGGGTTTAAGTTTTCCCATAACGTGTCGCCTAAGTCTAAACTTTGGACCCACAGTCCACTAAAAGGTAGTCAATTGGGGTCAGTAGCAGTTTCGCGCAAGTCAAGCCTTGCGTGAAAACTTGTAGAAAATACAGATAAAAAAAATGACCCAGATCTATGCAAGCTTTTGGATAGCTGCATTGCAACTTTTCAAGCGGGACGGCCTTTGAAATGAAACAGTATATTTCCAATCTGAATGCACGGTACCTCTAGTCTCCAAGCTGAGCATGCTAATAAGTCGACATCAACTAGATTTGATGACTTCTTTAGGCTACCTCTGTCTTATTCTTCTCTACTCAGATATAGCACCAATCAAAGTATCCTCAATTTGGCGTTATGCTTTATAAGACACAAGTTTCTTAGCCGTTCCAAGATGCTTCTTGTTGATTCGTCCTTAGAATCTTTACCGTCCATCCTTCTTTATTCCTCTTCCCATGGCATTATGGCAACATCGGGTGCTCGAATATTGAAGCTCATAACCTCATAGCATAGCATATCCATCCTTGCGAATCTGCGGTACAAAGTGACAGTTTCATAATTAAATTATATTTAGTCCTCATAAATATTTGATACATAAGAGTCTATTTTAAGCCCTGGAAACAAAAACCTAATATAAGTGCAACATGGACTGTTGACTCCTCGATTTTATCGCGAGGAACCGATGATACGAAAGCCAAATCCACGTAGAAGTTGCCGAGGGCATAGTGCATATTCTGAATATAAAACGGAGTGGAGACCCTATTTTTTTACCGTAGTAAATTTCACGCGTCGTCACGCCTATATATAATTGATGGTAGATACACGTCACGCATGCGTACAATTGATGGTAGATACATACTAAAAGAAAAGAAAACCAAAAAGAAAAAATAAAATGTAGAAATGAAAAAGAAAAAAAAGAAGAAAAGCTGCGGAAGGAACTGCTGGGAATTCAGCAATTCCTTCCGCAGCCAGAAACCATTAGCAAATAGCAACCTGCAATGTTTCTCACTGCCACAGCTGAAGAATAGCTTTGAAATCCTACAGTGTTTTTTTTTCAGATGTGCAAATACTCGGTCGATGGTAAGTTCACGTAACCACAGAGCAAAGAAAGAGCGTACGCGTATCACATGGCAACCGACACTGGCGTCAGAAAACAGCTTACAACACCAAAAGTCAGTTCAGAATCCTAACGATCTCGAGTTCTCAACAGATACAGACTAGGTGACTAGCAAACAAAACCAGGAACATCCATTTCCCCAACGATCTTCCTTCCGATTAGTATCCATAGCTTGGTGGGTAGGGTGCAGCACCATAGCTTCCTCCGTTGTGGGGGCCTGGGGCAGCGGTGCCTGTAGTTGATCCGTATGATGACCCGCCGTACGATGGATAAGAGCCATAACCTGTGTCCACTGGTTGAGGGGGTGGACCAGGAGCTGGTGGTCCCTGGGGAGAAGCTTCAGCCATGAAATTCTGCAAGAGACGAGTATCGTTGATCAGCTACACGGAAAAGACAAATATGTGAACCAGATGAAAAAGACAACCTATGCTAAGCAGTTTTTGTAGATTAGTTAAGCACAGGGTAATTTCCAAGTACCAATATTGGCCATCAGTGGCATGTAGCAATTGGGTAACTTGGAGATAACAACAAACATGTACTGGTCAAAACACAAATACATGATGTCAGACTCTCATTGCATTATATTTACCATCTGGTAGTACTATGGTCGTATTCATGGAAGTATTTTTTTTTCCCTTGAAAGGTATTCAAAGTAAACAGTCTTGTGTACCCTGAACATTGTACCAACAGTGTATTCTAAAAAAAAAAAAGTACCAACAGTGTAAATCAAACAATCCATGATTGTACCCAGTTTGTATTGGTTTGAGGGACAGCATCAGATAAGCATGGTAACAATATCAGAAGGTAGGGAATTGATTGTTGTGATATCAAAAACATGTTAGCCAAATTGCATTGCTTTAGCAATTTGAGACGAGATAAGGAAAAAAAAAATACCTTGATCAGCTGTTGAGCAGTTTGTACTTGCGAGGCGCTTCCTGTTATCTCCACTGTCATCTCCCCAGGAGCACCTTCTTGAATACTTATAGTTGCACCACTATGCCTGCGGATGTAGCTGATGCTAGCACCAGCTGCTCCAATCACAGCGTCAGCATAGGAAAGAGGAACTTGCATGCTGTGTGTCACCTGTTAAGTAAAACCATAAACACTGAAAAGTTAAGTACAGCTTACCAAGGGGTAGGCATGCAAATAATTCATCATGTCAAGAACGGTCAAATGTGTTTACTAACCTGAGAAGAGCCATGTGCTTGGTGCTGATTCCCTGAGGAAGGAACACTTGGAGGCACATCGCGTCCATATGAAGAAATTCCATAGTGCGGTTGCTTTTCTACAGGGGGCACATCAGGAGGAGGATAATAGCTGTCTTGTGGTCGTGGTGGAGGCATGTACTGTGGATTCCCACCATAACCAGGGCCACCTGGAGGAAGGTTGGTGGATGACCCCAAGGTGAGGGTGGAGGGGGGCCCCATGGCTGTGGAGGTGGCATAGGTTGCTCTCTGTGCACATTGTGTGCTTTCATCTGTCAAGAAGGTAATCTATGTTTTATTATTATCAAATACTTCATCGAGGAACCAATAAGCTGCATAGTAGAACACAACTTGCCTGTGATTCATACAAAGGTAGAACACTGCGGTCAACAAGAAATTTTCTTAAATGACTTGCAATCAGCTCCACTGCTTTGTGAGCATCAAGAGGTTCACCCTGTATCTCAACAACTCTATCATCATTTAGCGCCACCGGTGGAACATTCTCTGTCAAGGAAAATAGCATATTAGTGAAATGGCTGATGTGTGCCATTAAAGACTTCAAGTGAATCTGATTGCAGGCTATGGATTGATCATTGCAACTCAAAAATTCAAAAGAACTACAGAAATCTGTATTATGAGTAGAACTTAAAGGTAAAGCCTCCCTCTAACCAAATGATAGTGCAGGAAGGGAAAAATAAACCTTACCAAGAATTCGGAGAACACACTTTGAAGCATCCTGTATAGATTTTATAGTTCCTCCTTGCTTGCCAATCAGGCTGCCAGCTTGGGAAGCTGGCACCAGTAGCCTTGTAGGCCCACTAGGGACAGTGGCTCGTTGAGGCTGATCGGTTTCACCATCTAAACCATCAGTTATCCTTTTATGAACTCTTAGCAATCCATCGACAGCCGGAGGTAGCACCACGTCTGGTTCATCCTTTGCTGAAATCATTACCTTTAAACAGGAAAACAGGATCAAGATGTCAGTATTTTATTCAAAAAATATGTTATACAGACACTAGTTAGTAGAAACTAGAACATGCACAAGGACTCAGGAGGAAATGTCAATATAAAAGTTTTTCCATCTTGGGGTAGCTACATGAAATGATACTGGTTATTTCATGCATGTTTAGCTGGGTTCCAACAATAATTTATCAGTAGACATAAATCTTTGCATGCAGTGACTTTATTCGCCACGCACCATACACACTCAGTTCACCAAGAAAACTGAGATAATTCCCCTTCTGCCCCACAGTTTAAACAATTCCGATGCCAATTGAATGGTATCACGGCCCATCCATGCATTTTTTAAACATCTGAAGCATACTTATAGCAGTAAGGAGTTTCCTCAATATTGTACATACGACTTGCTTTTAAGGAAAATATTGAAATTCGGAATACAGGTGACCTGTAAGGCTATATACTGATTCAAATCTGAACAAATATCCATATCAGTGATTCCTAATCCCAAGGGGAAATATTCGTTGTAGTCTGTTCGACATATAGTTTGATCAAATTTAACATAAAATAATATTAAGTTAGAACACTGGTTCAAACCAACTCCCCATGATATAACAGGAAGTGTGATGAAGAGAATTATATACTTTAAAGTAAAGTGCATGCACTTTCTTTAGTTATCTAATATTTCTCAAGTGTCAGAGCATTATTTAGGAAATGATTAGGGATTGTGTTATCTTTTATATCCTTTACATTATCTTAGTGTTCCATTGCTTAACCAGTTAGCCATCTTTGTCGAAAAGTCAAACAGGTCATGGAATTACCCGACAATATATGCAGCTCCTTGACTGGGATCTTCATCCAATATTCAAAATACTTAATCATATGTGCAGGAGTGGAGCACAACACTGTACTGGGGTAACCATGACTGTACGTCTATTTTGGAATTTGGATACACAAATGACTCAACTTGAGGCCTTAGACAGCAGTGTGAACCTGCAAAGATTAGTTGTTATTGTTATTGGCACTATTATGTTCTGTGTTTGGATACTTTTTTATGACAATCTGGTCATTGTTAGTTTTAGAGTTCTTTTATTTTTGCACAAACCTCTAGGGCTAAAGGCATGAATATGTTAACTAATCTCATAAGATACAGTTAACTAATACAAGGAACCATGTCCCAATATTTTTTTTATCTGCATTCACATAAGACCCTTCAAGGCATCCAAAAAAAATAAAATACTATGCAAGAAATTATCTACATGCCTATCCCTTTAAAGTAAAGGCATAACATTTATCAGTGTAAAAGAACAAGTGAAACTGGTCTTCACGCGTGAACTGAACATGCCGTTGCTAAAACATAATTGGACATACTGACTGAGAAATAATTAATAATAAGCAATTCATCATGTTCAAGAAGACAGTAAAAGACTACAGCTCTTTCTGGTACGGCCTTGTGGGCCCTCGAGAACCTTTTATGCGAGCTTTTGACTCCTCACACATTTTCTTGATGAAATCTCCTTTGCGCCCAATAACAGCACCCACCTTTGTGGCCGGACCAGTATACGGAACACACTTTCCCCAGGCCCACCAGGCCATTTCTGGTCATCAGGCACCCGCATATCCTGCTGCTTTGCCACCGCTTCCTCGCCAGCACATTTTGCAGCGTCCTCCTGCTGCATGGGGATAGCTTGGTCCTCCCCTGCAACTTCATTTTTCACGTCTGCATGCTCAGGGTTCCTTCCAACTCGTCATGCACCCGTCCTTGGATTCCTCTCATACGGCTTTTCTGATTCTTCATCAAAACTTCGCTTGCACATCAGCATGGGATTGGCTTGTTCCTCATTGCCAAAGTAGGAGAAGTTCCAGTCAGGTTTATTCTCCACTGGCACTGGGTCCTCAACAGGCCCATCCATAATTTCTGGAAACAAGCAACATGCTCAAATCAATCCAAGAGACATAATCTGAAACGCGAAATATGCATGCAGTCTTCAGGAATCCCAAGAAAAAGAAAAAAAAACACACGGCCACAAAACCAGCAAATACCAACCACCAACCACTATCCTAACTTACTGGAGCCAATACACCACAAAGAAATCCATTTTCCCCGCAGATCCACCTAATACAAAGCTCAGAACGACAAAAAAAACACCTCAACGCCTCGGCAACTAGCAGGCGGGGGAAAAAGCTCAGACGCTAAACCCTAACCAACAGCAGAGCAGCGAGCTCACACCACGGGCAGACCCCATCAAACCGGGCCAAACGTACGGA
>JACEFO010000412.1:0-78768 GCA_015342445.1 Digitaria exilis
TTATTGGAGAAAAGAGTAGCAACAAATCAACCGTAATTATATTAAGCATATCGTTGCCTCGTCAAAAACCTTATGTGAGAAACCTTCAAATAAAACTCACAAAGGGAAAAAAGGTACAACATCAAACCTTTTTTGGTTTTTATATAAATTATACATTCATCATTGACTTCGGATGAACAATGATATATCTGTCAAGATTTATTGCATAACTTCAGGTTCTTGCAATAATAATATATGTGATCTTTAATAATCGAAGTGGCTATTTTACCTTCATGGTTAAATAATGCATTAAGTTGATTCACTGTCTAGATAATACTTACATGCAAAATATGGTCCCCCTCATTATGACATTCTTTTGGAACTCACTTTTCATGATGATTTTTAAGCGCATTCTTTATAAAATCGTGTACGAGATATTGGTATTCAATTACCAAAATATGTATCCACTCAAAGGACCTTCATATAAGTTCTTGCTAGACTAAGATAGGAGCAATGCTCGACGCACTAAATAACCACTTATTTAATTTATGCAATACAAATAAATTTTATCCTTTCACAGGAACATGGGGACAATGAGTTACAAATTAGTATACCTCTCGAGGTATTATATTTTCAAACCTCGGTATTTGAGGGTTAGTCAGTCTTCATTTGGCATTTGAAGAAGGATAATTCAATTGCCAATCACCAATATACCTTCTATGTATTTCGATGATACTTGATAATCAATGATAGCTAGCTATTTATGCCACATACAAGTGCTTGTACGGTACATTCAAGACCATTTAACTCCCTCGTGCACTTCTAGTTTAATCATCCGGGTCTGTACGAGTCTTCACTTGTATCTTCAGGACTGTTGGTGCTCATGCAGGAGTTGCTGATGATAAGTCATTCTATGGCTATATTCTTCGGGAATCTTTAATTCTTCAAGAATAATATTTCTCTTCTATGAGAAATTTTCTCTATGATAGAGATAAAAATTTTCAACAATAATTTGAGTTCTTCTATGAACTCTTTACTTTTACTCCTTCTAGGATATGCTCTTTCTTTGAGACATTTTAATATTCATTTTAAGAAAATAATCTCCATTAGACATTTAATGTTAGTATGAGTTTTGATTCTATTTCTTACTATTTTATTCCTTCGAGAAAAATGAGTCTATCAAGGATCATTTCTAAGGGATTTTCAGAATCCACTAATTTAACTGCATAATATTTATTCATTATTCAATGTCATTTGCCAGATATGTTACAGAATATTTTATTCATACATAATGGGAGTTTAATAGTCTTTTGAAAGACTTATGGAACCATAGTATTTCACCATGCACTTATTATTTCATAATGACTCGTATGTTTGAACTTCTAGGTTCAGATACTTTCTTCATGGTTCAACCTCAATTGCATTCTTTCATTGACCGATATTGAGTGCTTCGTGCAACTCTGCCAGGGACTTTAGTTTGGATCCATACTCTCGTTTGAGAGACATTTGCAGTTATAGAAGATAATATTGTCGACATCATCCATTCTTCCCAACATCTTCAGGATAAGACTATTATATAGTCAATATTTTTTCTGCTTTATCCCAACACAAATATTGCGCGCGGCTTTGAAGCGTTAGGCATTCATCTTGTGATGAATATTTATCAATTTGTAGGTAATTAAACCTTAAAGGTCTTCTGCTTCGGAATTTGCGGAGATTCTATTTAAATTCCTTGACAAGTTCATTTTATCTAAAACCACAGGCTCCCTGTAGATTTTAAATTAATGACCAAGTACTTGCCAGTGTGGGTATATTTTAGATTACCCGGGATATATCACACATAGCATTTTGTTTACTACAATTAAACTTGAACTTTAGGTTGTTCTCCTAATTTCCTATGTTCCTATTCGTGAGTATTCATCATGTGCACATTCTCACTGGGATCAAGTCCTTCGAGGAGTTTCACTTCAAGTGTTTGCCACATCAAGTGGCGCCTCCATGGGCTTCGTCACAATTTAGTTTTCTGGCAATATACTTTGCTTCATGCAAGTATAATATAGTGTGTGTTTATATTCCCGCTTCAAGCTTCCAGGAATATATATATGAAGATTTTTCTTGCTTCAAATATAAGGCATTCATATAGATTATCTCTCCCCTAATGCCGATATATATATCTTCATTGCTAGCATACTTCTAAAATATCCCCATCGGGCTTAGTATAATGGAATTCATATCTATTTTGCAACTTTAACGTTGATGCCCATTTATGTATGCTATTATGGTGAAATAAATAATAGTTACACACCTTCTTTTAAATATAGGGGTTATTTGTTATATGGAGTGAGCTAGACCTTTATTAGTGTAGCAACATGAATGCTATATTTATTTTAGCATAGTGTGCAATCGGTATATTCAGTATACCTTTAATTTGCACTATTCGAAGTCTACGAGACTACTTTTATTGTCTAAAATCTTTATTTATTTTGCTTATTTATAAGCATAATACTTCATACTATATACTTCAAGTATTTAACATAAACTTTCAGTTTAATAAACACAAAATATAATCCACATGGAATTTCTTCTAAAAATGTAATTGCCCATTCATTCAAGATTCCCCATATACTTTTGATTCCATAATATAAAAATGTTTTTTTCACGTAATAGACTACCAGGTCTATATACTTTTTATCTATCCGCAAAAACCCATTCTAATTGGGTTAATCAATTTCTAATTGGATATACTTAGCCAACTCTAGCCATTTTTCTCCCCGATCTTAGCCTTCTTGACTAAAAATTTACTTAATAATTTCTAATCATTTAGTATATGTGCATACGGTGCACAAATCAGCTAGCTTGCTAGCTAGTTTGTTGATTGTTACGATGGACTACCAGCCATCCTAGGGTGATGGAGGTTGCTACTCAACAGGAGAAGCTTGAGTGACACATGGTATGCAAGCTAAGTGTGAATACAAGAATAACACAATGGTTGCAAGCCAGTGTAGAACGGATTTTTAATGTGACACCCATGCAAAGGGTTCTAATTAATGTAGTGACATGTTAATCCTTACATTAATGTGGAATAACTTTAATTGGTCATTCCTAATTGACACAATGGTATTTGGATTACAAAAGTATGTGCAAGCTGCATGCTTAGTCATTGCAGTGACTATCGCTACGGGCCAACTTGCACGTTGATTGTCCGACATCTAATAGGATGAGGCTCTAAACCAACATCTTACAGGATTAGGGATATGCCTATTAATCTTTTTAATTTATCCACATTCTTTGTATACCTCTTGCCCAAATTTCTCCCCCTCGCCTGAAGTCGCACATTCATCGGCATGGAACGCGAACTAGCTCTGTACAAACCACAAGCAAATTGCC
Source organism: Digitaria exilis (assembly GCA_015342445.1). NCBI lineage: Eukaryota > Viridiplantae > Streptophyta > Magnoliopsida > Poales > Poaceae > Digitaria > Digitaria exilis. The sequence goes on from JACEFO010000412.1 coordinate 3,367, forward strand.
AGCAGTCGTCGCTTGAACGAACCCAAGGTTAACTACAGGTTACGACTGTTTTATATATCTGCAAGGATAATATCGCTATTCTTTTTACGTTGTCCCGATGGTCCATACGCTTCCATACTCCAAGATAAAGATAGCAAGTGTATCTGGCAAGGAGACATGAGATCGGGCTACGGGCTGCTGCTCATGCTCGACCTCGGCTCCGAGCGGTACTCGGTCATCGCGGGGTGCTTCGCATGAACGCGTGAGCGACGGCAGACGAGCAGGCTGCTCATGGGCGATGGTATTTCGTCCTTCAGGCGGTTGGCATGTGATCGTGACTGTATGTGTGCGTATCTGTATTTGGCAGGATACAGAGCAAATTAACGTCGCATAACTAGGCATATTTCTGGGCCGGCCATCTGGGTAGCGGACGGTATGAGGCCATTGCTGTGGCCGGTGTCCCGTGTTGCGTCTGCATGCACAATATGCATGCACTGCTAGTTTGCTGCATTAGGCACCACTTTGCTCACGTAACAGCTTTCATGTGTCAATTTCCCTTGCTAATATGGTAAATATTAACGATTAGGATGAATTTTGCAGCTTATAGCTATTCATCTCCGTAGGGTTTTGCTTCTTGCAAATTTACATAGTACAATGGATAAAACATGCCAAGCTTCGTGCTTGCTTGTATAATGTGTATACCAGTTTATGTAAAGTTATATCTCATCATGAACATATGTACGATCTACAGGATCACAACGATCTACAGGATCACAGTCATCTACCTTCAAGGCCAATCAAGTAGTAGATTGAAAAGCTAATTTTCCGCTCGATGGTCGGAACACAGATATATCTACTACTTATTTAAGCAATTCATACCTTTCATTGTTTGATGCCAATTGATCTACTTCACTTGCCGCGTAGGGCAGTTATTAGTAGATATACATACCGCGTAGGGCGTTAGGCATGGTCGTAGACCTGCCTGCTTGATGACGATGATGTCGTTGCAGTGCAGATCGGTAGCAGGTAGAGGTAGCAGATCTTTCCGCTAACGACGTTGATGTAGTCGACGTCGTCGAAGTAGTCGTCGGCGAGGACGGCGGCGAGATCATCGGCGTCGAGCTTGATGGCGACTCCTCCAGCGTAGTCGACGAAGAGCGGTCGTGCTGATAACGTGTTGTAAAACACGTCGTCAACGGTTGGATCTTCTCCCTCTCACGCCTCTCATGATAAACACAAGAACAAAGTAGACAAGACACAATGTAGGTGGAGCTTCTCTTTATTCCTTATATTCGAGAATTTACAATGACAATCTCTCTCATATATATACTCCGACCTATGACCAGAGTTTCGGTAAGAGCCCACAAGCAACCGGACATGGACTAGGACTTCTAGTCCCTCTTTCCTTCTATACAAGTCCGAGCAACCGGACATGGACTAGGACTTTAGTCCTTTCCTTCTATTCAAGTCTGGATGTATTACTACAGGTAGGACTCTATTCAAAAGACAGAGAGGCAGCGTGCATCATATTTTCCAGGGCGCCCCTTGAACGAACTATTCAGTTAAAGGATAAACATTCTTTCTTTTTACAATAACCTGCCAAATTCAGACAGGTGTGGCATGGGAACAAACATGTTACAGTAGAAACTCTCCATTCCTAATAGTACTAGCACTGACTAGTTAGCGGCAACACTATTTACTACACTGCTTCCATAGATATGACAACAGATGAAGAAAGGGTTAGTAGACCGAATTCATGCAATGCATTATACGTCAGATAGCATCAACAGACCCCTTTCTTCTTCATGCTCCTCCACTTGACCCTCAAGTCAGGTGGGAGGCGCCGTCCTGTGAAACACATCCCTGCCGTATTCTAGTATCTGAACCCATGGAATTGGCGCGTCATCCTGTGGGGTGAATTTTTCCATTGCTTCCTGGATCAGCACAGAAGTACAAATATCAGCAATTATTGCACATCTAACCTGGGAACACCCAGCTCAGGAGATGGTGCGAGAATTTAGTGATAAAAATTTTACAGCCAAGTATGATTACCTTCAGAACTGCTTCTTCTTCTTCCGTCCAACAGAGCTTTGAGCGCCTCCCACTTGGTGCAACAGGATTGGAACTGCAAACAGATGTGTTCAGTTTTTTTTCTTTTTGAAAGAAAAGATGTGTTCAGTTAATAGAAATGAAATGTCAGACAATAAATGGAGCATCTGAATATATGAAGAAGAAATATACTGGTACTACAATGAAACCTGGCACAATTTTATGATTCAATCTCCTTTCTTTAAACCAAACTGGAATGTAATATTTCTATCATAGCTGTCAACACACAACAGAGGGTAATACCATGTGATCATTCAACACTGTTAAATAATTGCTAAACCACAACACAATAGTACTGACCATGGGTAAAGAAAACTACATCTGAATTTAAATTCATGTGAAAACTGGGGTTCACTTTCCATCAAATCATCAGCATGGCATAGTTAATATCCTCTTCAAAGACGTAAGAACTTCAAATGTTCAACCCATCTCAAGATAATGGGCACCATATTTTCCATTATATTGACCTTAGAAAATAGTGGAAAAAGTTTGAGCAAGAACGCAAAAATGTTACCATTAAGAAAAGGAAAAACAAGAGAGCATTGGGACTCAATGTATGACAGTATACTAATATCTGTTGAAGTTTTGTATATTGCATCTATAACTCTCTCAATATGGTTCAATTCTAACAGACCTCAGTAATATTTAGTTAATCTAAAGAACAACTAAATCAATTAGGCTTTTGTCTATATGAAATCAGCCAGAGAATAAAGAGAGAAAGAAGTAGTAGTGTAAGTACTTACTAACGCTTCTGTGGGATATGCATAATTTTTTTGTCTTGCTGAAGAAGGATGATTTGATCCTGCTGTGCAGTTTTTCTAGACTTATTTGGTGTCATTGTCTCCTTTCCATGTAATCTTGCTCTGCTGTGTCTGATTTTACGCCAAGGGGGTGATGATCTATTACGAGAGTCATTTGAAGATGTGGCCTCTGATTCAATTAGAATCTTCAGCTTGTGAGAATTTGCACGACCATCCTGTCTCTCAGCCTCAACATCCTGATTTGAAGGAGGACCACATTTTTTCTGAGGTGAACTTGTTTCATGGGATGAATTGCCATTACCAGCTTCTTTGCAAGATTCTTTGTTTTCCACCTGCTTATGTTTCTCTGCATTCTGAACTCGCCTGCTACTATTATCCTCGAGAAGGGTATGTTTATTCATGGGTGCAACATCAGAATTCGGAAGAGGAACTTTTCAGTGACTACCTGCCCAGAATGACCATTACCTGTAGCATTGATCTCTGCTTCTTATTACGCTGATGAGGAGGTTATCTGCTTCGTTCTGATGGGTACTTTCCTTTTTGACGAGTCACACCCATTTGAATATCCCTGCCTGTTGGCAGCTCCTGGCAGGACTCCAGCTGGTTGCTCATCATGTGAGTGGACCAAATGTGCGGAGCCAAGGAAAGCAGCAAGGCTTCTCCTAGCTTCGCAATATGTTTGCTTAGCTTTTTTATATTCTTCAGTGGCCTTTTGTGTAGGAGCATACTGGGCAGTAGAACAGGCCAGTCTCTTGAAATGTTGCTGATGAACCAAAACAGCTATCATGAGCAGCTAACAAACAGTTACTGCATTTCAACAATTGACCATCTTTGCCACATTTTATGCACAGATCTTGTTGAGACAGGTCCCCAAGAGAATCATTAATGTCTAGATCCTTGGCAAAGGAAGGCATTCTGTTAGTCATTGCCAGAAGACCAGCAGCAGCAGTGCCACACAAACTATCATGTGAGGAAGGGACAGATATTTCTACAGAGGCATCCCCAAAGTTTTCCTTGTTTGATATCTTCATTACACTTTCTCCGTCTCCATCCTGAGCAGACCTTGGAACAGAAGCACTTTTCTGAATGTCAGTTGTGTTCTCTCGAGTATTCCCCTCAGATAAATAACTGGCTTCTGAAATCTTATCATGCAAGGTTATATTGCAGGCTTGAGGCATTGGATCAGTCTGTGCATTCAGCCCATCATTGACCGCATGACTTTCATGAATGCCACCATCATGTAGGCTTGATTAACCTTGCTGGCACCACTGACTTCTAGATGAGACTTATCAAAAATCTGCTGTTCAAACACCATAGTAGGCTCTGTAGTATCACCTGGCTGATGGTTGGTTTCAAATTGCCCAGCTTGAATAGCACCATTGCTGATTATAGAAGGTAAAACACTAGCTTGCTGAGTCAGCTCCTCATGAAAATGGTCCTTTTCAACTGGCTTAATAATTGCACTGACATCATCCAGATCTTGATTTGCTTTCTCGCCAGTGTCATGCTGCAGAGCACTCAGATGAGTTTCATTGCTGTGCGGTTGGGAAATCATGGCTGTATCCTGTGCAGTGATGAACTCAGGTTCAGATGCATTTGCGGGTAAAACATCACTGTCAATATCTGGATTTACTATAGTATGCACAGACAACTCTTCATGCCTGGGATCCTTCAATGACAGATCGCTGCTACCATCATGTGGTCTCTCACCATCAACATAGTGAACTGGACTTGGAGATATTTCTCTATGACATTGTGGTAGAACCATAGTAGTATGATCATTCGTAACATGATTAGACAATGGTTCAGTAATGCTTTGCTGCATAGATGCATTCGAGCTAGCTGAAGCAGGCACAGTTTCAACTGAAATGTTCCCTTCCACGATAGGACCCCTCTCCGGAGACCTTCCACCCAAACTAGCAGCACCTATAGCATCTTCTTGCGGAGGATAGCAACTATCGGATGTACATAGTTGGTGAAGAACAGAGGTTGGTGCGACTGAATCCTTTTCAAACTTCTCGTGTCTGATTCGTCCACTAAATTTACCAGGGCCTCTTTCTGAAGCTCCCCATTGTCTCCAGGAAGCCTAGGCTTCTCTATATTTACATGGTCTTGGCTGCTGCAGAGGGACTGATCATTGTCAAATTGGCTAGTAGCATTCTGCTCCAGTTGGGATGGTGGGGCCATATGTGTAATCTCTGGATCAACTTCTCTTAGCTGAGCAGAAAAAAGAAGTTAAGCATAACCTTATTCTATTCTTAATTTTGAAATTAGCTCTTTAACTAACTTACCAACTCAAAGGAAGTTTTTGGTAATGTATGTTTCTTGATGCAAATGATGTCCTGGATGTCTTGGCTGAAAGGCGGAAGCAAATCCTTCTCAAAGTTTCCAGAACTTCCAACCTGCATTTTTTTTACTCATGTCTTACAAATATAAAATCATATAGAACTGGAAAGGGCTTGATAATAATCAAATTACAACAGGCCTTATATGCAAAACAAATAGACAACCTAGAAGCACATGATCCTTCACAACGCGAAAAGCCAAATCACACTGAATCACAAAGAGGCAAAATAAATACCTAGGAAGTTTCTGCACCAGATGTTCTATGTGATAAATGACAGGCAAGATGGCGACTGGCACACCTAGCCTTTTGCAACATATTATAGCACTGAAACAGTCAACCTTAAGGAGATGTGGTAATCTTTCTGAACTTCGTAATCACATGTGCAGCTGAGCAGTAGCAGAACATGTCAAGGCAGTCATAACACTTCTAGAATGATTTTTGCTAAGGCACCACACATTTGGCACGCCTTAAACGAAGGAAGTGGGTACGGGAGTTTTTATTTTATGAATGAGCCAAGGGCAATACCATGGAACATCAGTTTGATTAGTAACAAGGGTCCACCCATCCTAAGTCCTATAAAATCAATCACATTTTGTCTTCATTTTTACTTTCTTTCAACAAGTTCTGATAATGACATTGCCTAGCAAGATAAGTATGCAATGATACATTCTGTCTGAATTTAAAATCAATTCCCAAAACCACAATCGCTAGTTTCAGGAGATACTCCTTGCTCTATTGCCTGCGACACTACCACTATCGTCCTACCAGCGGAAAATCTAACGAGACAAAGTTGCAATGCCGAGTTAAGATTTAGGAACAAGAAGGCTAACAGTAACTATCCACTACCCCTTCGATGAAATGTCCCCAAATTTGAACAGAAACAAATGCAAGCACTCCACACAACTTCTGCACTATCCGACGAAATCGGAAATGCGAACATGAACAGAGACACTGCATACGAACGGCGCACCTCTCCGACAAGCTGAAGCAGCAAATCCTCGCAGGACCGTGCGCCATCAGCCCTAAGCGCCTTCCCCGTGGCCGCGGCATCGCCCCCAGCGGCTATCACGGTAGACACCTCCTCCAGGCACCGGAGCGCGACCCGCTCCCGCGTGGCCTCCGGGGCGCCTGCGAGGGACTCCGACGAGGCGCCCACGAGCGCTGCGGACGGGCAGCAAGCGGAAAACCACCCAGGTGAGAGGCCGAAGCAGTCGAGGCGAACGGGGGAGGAGGTTAGGGTTTGGAACCTCACCCTTGAGGACGGAGAACTCGAGGGCCTCGTCGCCGGCGAGGGCGTCGGCGACCCAGTGGGCGGCGAAGCGGGTGGCCGCGGCGGAGGCGGGGAGGAGGGGCGGCATTGCTGGAGGCGGAGGAGTTCGAGGGGGCGAACTGCAAAAGGCCATTTCTGGGGGGTGGGGTTCCGTACCGAGGAAGATTCAAAATAATGACGGGCCGGGAAATGTTCGTGTTTTGAAAACCGGGAAAAGAAATTTGGGGAATTTACATGGGGATTTTTAAAAAAATAAATCCCAGTTCAACAAATGCTAATGGTTTCTGAACTTAGTTTAGTGTTTTTTTAAAAAAAATGCTAGCTAGGAGAGTGTCTTTTGAGTAAAAATTTTCAACAAACATGTGGTGAATCAAACCTTAAATTTATTTATTTTTGTGGATACAAACCTCAAATTTTTTAACAAACCACGCTTAATATCCGCTTAATATTTTGCAATAGAGGGAGTACTTTACCAATGGCAATGAGAAAAAGTCTATATAATCCCCTAACCTTTAGAGGTTGGACTATATAACCCCATAACCTATAAAACGGTCTACATCACCCCCTTAAACTTCTCAAAACCGATCAAATTACCCCTAAAGTAGTTATGAAAAATCATAGTAAATCCTAGAAAAATCATAAAATGGAAAATACAATTGTGTTAGACTCTAAATGAGTAGATATACACACTGAACATATAATATGATATATTTTAATATATTTTTTTACTACTATAGAGAAAAGTGTAGATCTAAAGCTATAGTGAAAAAATATACTAAAACATACCATATTATATGTTCAGTGTGTATATCTACTCATTTGGAGTCCAACACAATTGGAATTTTCATTTTATGATTTACTATGATTTTTTAAATTTGCTTTAGGGGGTAATTTGATCGGTTTTGAGAAGTTCAGAGGGTGATATAGACCTTTTCATAGGTTGGGGTGTTATGTAGTCCACTCCTCATATGTTGGAGGGTGATATAGACTTTTTCCAACGGCAGTGGTGGTGGCATGTGATAAATGGGAATTGTTGGGTGCTTTCGTATCCAAAAGGGATCAAGACGAGTAAAGTATGATACATGAATGCATCTGAGAGGAGATGTACAGTATATAGCAAGAGATGTTTCGATTGTGTACAACTCGGCAATGCTTCAGAAAGAGGCATACAAGTCATGATTCATGACACATTTACAATGTCAACACCGGTTGTTTCAGTTCCAAGGTGCGCCAAGCTTCATATTCTTAAGTTCCTCCAACTGCAAAATGAGAGATATTAACTGATTAAATACCAGCTTCATTTATGGTGAAATCATTTGTAAAATTTGCTTTGGCTTCAAAACCAAAGTGTTAAATGATAAACGGGAGACATGTAACATGATTACACGAATGCTATCATTGGCTCAGAACATATAAGCTTTTTTTCTTGAAAGCATACGAGTTTTACAAGTTTAAGATGCAAACTACCATATGAAAAAGAAAATGCCACAAACAAGGTAACTACACACAAATCCACAGGATAAACTGGGTTCAGTGATACATCTAGCTTATGCAAATTCCTAGCCATGTGCTTCCAATCTTTCAATCTATTTGACGCAAAGACATGAGCATACAGGACAAATGCCTATGCCAGATCACAGCGATAAAAAAAAAGAGAAGTTTTTATTGTACATTGGCATTTCAACATCTAAAGTTACCCAGTTCGGTAGTATTCAGAACATTAACATTACTTAAGGCAAATTATTGCAATGAGTACATTTTTTAATCCAAGAGTTTCAACATCAAATAAGTGGAATTAATTCAAACCAGAAGTAATCTCTATAAAATACAACAAATACTTCTTAATCAGACATGACATTTCTGTTGAGGTCTGTATTTACATCCAAAAAGATGTAACTAACCATTGGAAAATCAGTATGAAATGCAAGCAGATAGAGTAGCTTGCATTGCCAACATCGTGTACCTGTCTGCATGTTTCCTTGTGGGTATCTAAAAGTTCATTATACTTCAACTGCAAATCCAACTTCTCTGCCTTGAGCTTTTCATAGTCAGAAATTGATGGGCCACCCAGCTTCTGCTGAACAAACCTAGGATATACAGACAGACATGTTAAAAACTACAGAAAAAAATTAAGGATAACTGAACCAAGATTGACATTTCATTAAAGAAATAAGCAAAGTCAATCTCGCAGTCACAAGTAAAATATACATGTCATAAGCCAACTTACTCGACTGCAGACGAAGGCTTATCGTTCTCCTCATACAGCGCAACAAGAACTGCAAGACAACAAGAGGATATAGCTAACCAGTCACATAATGACATCCGGTGATTTACGGATGCACATCACAAACCTTTCGTGAGAGTATCAAGGACACCACTGGATTCAAGATACTTCCTGAAGGCTTCTTTCTTGGCTTCCCTATCCTACAAGCCCAGAAGGAAAATGTAGCACATAGCATTAAGCAGAGTCGATGGGTTAGGTTTTCCCCTATTTACAGCTTACATAATCAGTTAACCACAAATGAACTGAAGGTACCTGTCCTCTCAATTGTCATTAATTCTTTCCAGTGAAAATGAGAGCTGTGTTTACCCCGGGTCTACAATTTAAGATGAAACAACTACAGTCGAGAGGAAACCAAACCGCAAGCAGAACAATTGATCACCGTAGCCCATCCACCCTCCCGCATTGGGTACACAGATAAATTTAAAGCTACTACATGTCCTTCGAATGGCTGAGCAAAAGCTCACCACAGAATCAGAGTGCCTGTAGCCCAAGTGCACTAGTACGCACAAACAGCACGCGCGGAATGCAAATCCGGCATGATTTTCGCGACAGCTAAAGAGCAAGTCCAGCACAAGCTCGCTGCTGGCCCATGAGACTTATCAGGGAATGCAGGAGAAGGAGGGGGGATACAGAAGCCAAGAAAGAGGGCGGTACCATGCCGAGGGCAGATCCGGGGAGAAGCTTGGGCGAGAGCTTGCAGGCTGCCTCAAGGTCGGCGGAGGGAGAGGGGAATGGAGAAATGGCGAGAGGTTGACGACGAAGTGTCGGCGGGATCTGAGCCTTGGTACTGCCGCGAAGCCAAGCCGTGGTTGTGGTGGCCGGTGCGAGACAGACAGGTCCTTTGCGTAAAGCGGTTGTACTGTGGACCGGCTCAGACCTGATCTGGTTCCTATATTTTATCACAGTACTATTGCATTTTATATCCTGCTTTCAAGTGTGTCCCAAATTTTGCTTGATTTTTAGAAAGTCGTTAAGTATGAAAGCGATATTCCTTTGCCACGACTAAAAGGTCCGTTTCGTAAAGGGTTGCTGGTAGTTTGTTTCCAACAGCCAGCTTTAGATTTACTCCAAAATAACAGAACAAGGAAGCGGAGCGTAGATAAATTTTATTTATACTTGAATCTAATCTGATTTGTAAATAAATAGTATAACGTATGTTCCTGGTAAACAAAAAAAAAAGACTATCCCATTTTTCTTTTTCCCCGTGGCTAGAAAAAAAAGGCACTACGCTGGGGAAAACTAGCGGCGTAGCATAAATTCACAGATCAACGAAAGTATAAAATCGAGTACGCTGCAAAGATAGGTTTGCAGAGAGTGAGAACGACAATTGTAACAAGGCCGCCCCACAGCAGACACACACATTGTCCTTTTTTCTGTCGTATAAAACTCTGCTGCGTGTATACTTTGCACGGGTGTGCAACAGAGGAAAAGAGAATGTTTTGAGGACGAGGAATGCACATCTGCAGACTTGCTAGACGACCACACTTCCAGTCCCAAACCTGGAAAACGGGACAAAAGAACTAGGCAGTGATGAGATGCGCTGCTGGTTCGGGAATCAGAGTGGGGTAAAAATGTTTTATCAGAAAATAAATAAAGGGCAGGGTTCAAAGAAAAAGAAACTCGACACACCTCGACTACTCAGACAGAGCTCTAACACGGGAAAACAGCTCTTTCACTTGATTCTCGAGTCGTCCTGGGCGGCAGAAGAAATCGATGAACACTTGTCTTTCCTGCTGCACGTTGCGTGAAGGCTGTTTAAACATCTGCAAAAACAATTGGAAATATAGCATCTGGTAAGGCAAATCAGGAAGAAGTGCAACTTGTTCTGAACCCACAGCATGCTGAATACAGTGACCACAGTGGACGAACAAATGTGCAGTACCTCAGCCTTTTCGTCTCGAGCCAGTGTCACTTCACTAACAGAGGCAGAGACCTGTTGGCTGACCATTTCCAGTTCTTCAAGCGATTGAGCCAGCGGCTGTGGTAAAACATTGCGAAATGACTTCAGGACAGAACACGAAATAGAGAGGATGGAGCGAAAAGTAGCGGACATGGATGACAACAATGTACTATGTACCCATGTTGTCAGTTTTGGTTGCTCCTCTGAAAGGGGAACACCAAGAATTTGTTCGAGGGTTTGGATCATCCTGTATCTGACAAAATAGGTGGAAAGGATGTAATGATTTGACTAAAGATCTACCATATACAATCCTACCAGAGTACCAGTAGAGGTTTGTTGATGTCAAATATCCAATGCACAGATGAAAGATGAAAGCTACTGAAAAGTAGAAGCTGCAGGCATAATGTGCAAAGACAACTCACAGTTCATCAGTGCATCTTCCTCGTTCACGTGGAAGAGCGTTTTCAGCCTCATGCTGAAGGTACTGGAGCTCATCTTGCAGCTCTAATATCTGCTCGACCAAACCATATGATGAAACATACGTTGGTGTCATTGCTTGAGAATCTACAGAAAATGAAGGGGATGATTCAATTCTTCAACTTTAGGTAGATAATGCTGTTCAAAACTATAAGTGGATCCTGCATACTTGAGTGACTACTCAGAATATCCCTCACAGCATGAAGAAAAGAATCACGGTCATCAACAGATCCTTCTTCAAACATTTCACATGCAGCTTGATCAATTGAATGGTATCGATCCTATACAATCAGGCAGTGTATTTTGTAAGCAATACCAGGAGGACATCAAGAAGAAGCTAAACAATATACAGAACTTAATTGATAAAATCAGCAGCCAAGGAAGCAACCAGCCGGAAATCGACAGCTGATAAGTAGCTCTGCAGTTCCAGCTCTATAGCTTTCAGCAATGAATAAGCACTTGATATTTTTGCCCGTTTCTCAAGCTGGCAACTTATCTTCAGAAACTGATGAGCAGCAAGCTGATTGACCAGATGGTTGATTAACTGTAAGAAATAAAGGTTATATGGGCATTTGTTTGCAAAATGGATGGGTTACTCCAAAATAAGTCAACATATATCGCAAGGTACCTTCTTCTGATGGCTTATGTAGCATTCTTGGCGCAAAAGTTTCAAATTGTGATCTCCTAAAAAGTCATAGCCTCTAGTTAGAAACATGCAAATACTATTTGGCTCAATAACACACAAAAAAAAGATTAAATATCTAATGAGGCATGACAAAATCACACCTTCCAACATATTTGCACCTGCAAGTTGAGCAAGGTCCGCACACAGGCCTGTAATAATCTGAAGAAAGGGCAATACATACAGAAAATTCTAAGGAGAAATAAATGATTAATACAAAACAATAACTTTTACACTCCAAAAAACATGGAATTCTCCCAGGCATATGGATGATAAAGGTGCCAGAAATAGGCTCAGGAAAAGATAAAATATGAGCAATAGAGCATTGAGCAACCACATCCCAAAAAATCTATTATAATCAATGATGAAGTACACAAGTGTCAAAACATGAAATCATGTAAAAATTCATCTTTCTGCAAAACCTTGGAATGCACTGCTTGCCATTCAGCTTAGCTGAAACAGTCACGAACTCGGGATATTCCAGTATGGCTGGGGCATTGTTGACGTCTTTTGGGGAAAACAAAACATTAAAGCAAAGCTTGCAAACATGAAAACTTAAAAATTCCAAAGCATACATAGAATCCAGAGAGAAACCCTTATTGGGTGATGATGTTCTGTTAACGGACAGAAAAAAATCGGTAATGAAAATCACCTCAGATAAGTATTTCTGCACATGAAGGGAAAGATCTTTAAGTTCTTCAGCAAGTTCATAGCTTTTCCTCCTGAAGATGAAATGAGTGAAACCACAAATCAGGCATATTAATCAACAATACTATAATAGTGATAAAACAAATGCCAACAAAACAGATATATGAATACTTAATGGCAGTACTATTGTACAATAGTTAAACAATTCAAACACTCTAGGATCCTCGCATTAGGTGATTGACTGTTTGCTAGTGAATTTTGTTAAATTTTCACTTGTTTGTGCTAAATTCAAAGCAAGTAAACATCATAGAGGCATCAAGGAACTAAACAGTTAAAACTTTAAAGGCAAGCAATAATTATAATAACACACTACTCCAGTCCTGTCCATCTTTCAAAAAGCAATTATTCATAGTCAATAGCTGTCATTACAGGGATCCTACATACCTTAGAGAATGGCTATCCTGATCAATAATTGACTGTTGAAATGCCAATTGAGTTCTTAGCATTGATACTATAGCCTCCTCTTTTGCATATTCTGCCTGTGCTTCTATGTACCGCCTCTTACTTTTAGCGAACCTATCAATAAATGAGCAGCATCAAATTGACTCCCTTTCAGGAGAAAAGAGTTTTTTTTAAAAAGAAACACCTCAACGGGCATTTTGCAACTTTTCTGATTATAACAATTTAGATAATTCCAAAATATGGACGGTGCAATAAAATGCAGTAGTAATACAAAAATAAACAGATCACTGTTGTTGGCAGACCAGTAAGTACTTACACGGAGTTGATTCGGTTCAGTTCGACAACAAAATGGTGAGAGTTCACAAAATCACCTATGCAAAAGGGAGGACAAACTGGTTATTGGTTTAATTAAATTAGGCACAAGTCACAAGTTGTTAAGCCTTGTGTAGAAGAACATAGGAATGGGAATGAGTGGGTATGAATTCATGTTGAAGTCCACCAAATCTACATATTAATTGATAGATATACAGTACATGGCTGCCAAAGAAATCATACAGAGTGATGTGTGCCAAAAGCACTCACAACTAGAAGATATATAGGACAGGATTTGCCCAAATTTTAAAAGGTAATGGTGAGATGAAGCTAATAGAGAAACAATAGTTTCAGCTGCTCTTCCTGGCGTACAAAAGCGAGACTATGAGACCGTAGATACAATAGATGGAGCAAGTCTCACCTCTTGATTTGTCATCTTTGACAACAAGCTGGAGTGGTCCCTACTATACCCAAAAGGAAACCATGATCAGCAGGCAGGTGGTAAGGCAGTGATTCTAACTTAGCAAGAAATTTAGCCTCAGTAATTTAGTTTATTTTACATATAAGGCTAGTTATCGAAATAAATTATGGGAGTGAAAGAAACTATTGCAGGATGGCAATTTACTATTAGATAAACAAATGAATGCATATAACAAATAATCCATTGATATAAAAAGAACTTGGGAACATTTTAACAATCAACAATGGGCCAACGCAAATAATTTCAAGCTAGTAAGAGAGAGCTTAAAACACACATCAGATCATGCGCTAGATTCTAGTTGCCTAGCAAACAAAGACATCCTTACAAATTCACTATACTAGAATTTAAGACTCTCTACTCTTATGAACTTTGTATGCAGACGACTTGAAATATTCTCCAAATGCTTTATTCTATGCTTGGTCTTGTTTTCACTAATTTATAGTAAACATTCGCTGATCAGTGAGCCCAAGTCACTGAAGTGTTTACGTACCTAAAATTTAAAGCAAAGTAGCCCTAAGATCCAAAAAAATAAAATGTGCTTCATGCATCATGTATGCCTTCAATTCAATATCAATTGTATGTGTATGGCCGAATATGATTTTTATAATAGTGCATCCATGTTTATAAACATAATGTAGTTAATACAGGAATAACAAGCACATGAAAACAAAAACACCTTCTCAAACCTCTCAGAGAACCATCTGCTTAGTTCCTTCGTGCAAGCCAGGTTACTTCTCACATAAGACTGAAAGTCCCAATATGACAGGTAAACTCCAATATCTGCAATGAACAAAATGCAATGCATTCAAAAGATTGGCAAGAAATTTAAACAATTAGCACTTGCATTATGCTAGACTTATGACCACATTTGCATGCACATATAAGTCAAAATCAAAGTATCATGTCGAGTAAGCAATGCAATCAGATGAAATAGGAATACCAGCTTCTGAATGGTAATAAGATAACTCCTGGGTGGTTGCAGCCAGTTTCCCAAGAACTGCATTCATCTAAAAGAAGGCTCTAAAAAAAGTCAGAACAGATAGCGAAGTCTTCTCTTATTAAGTGCTTGGATGAATTCCTCAAAGAAATAGCCCAACAGTTTATAAATAAGCATAAACTTGAGTTCAACTAGCTACGAATTGACATAGAACAGCAACAAAAACAGGTGGATAACCTGTGGACCAAGCAGGCAAGGAGTACAGTAAAACCCTGTTATTTCCAGCGACCCAGCGCCTACCAGCATAAACTTTTTCTTTAGTGAAAACAGTCTTCGGCCCTCAGAAAATCACAAATCCTAGTCAATACCCTAGTCAATTTACATGGATTGTCACAAAAAAATGCCATGCTTCCATTACTAAAAAGAAAGAAGGATAGGTCCACAAGGACGAGCAAAAAAGAAGGCTCCCAAACAGAACATAAGGAAACAGAAAAAACACATTGTTACGAGCGATGCTCAGTTCCTCACTTCTTACATCAACAGAAAGAGCATCGCTAGTTTTCAAAAGAGAAAGAGCGTCGGTTACTCCTCAAGTTTTTTTCTTTGGAGGGGGTTTTCATTCATTACAGAGTAGGCGATAGACGAAAGGTTCTAAAGCCATATATGAGTACCATGACAACGGTGGTATAATATGACACAGATTCCAGTAGATATCTAATGAAATTATAATACAAAACAGGAAGTGTTGTAGTATGGTTCACTGGTTTTGTAGCTTGACAAAGGCAAGGAGCATTACCTCTAAACTTCTCTTAGCAAATTTCTCATCTAAGCCAGTAAGTTGTCCATTAGCTCTAGTTTTAGCAGCTGAGCGGGACTTCTTTCCCTGGGTAATAGTTGTAGCTTGCGCTGTAAGTAAATCTAGCTTCCATTCCAGAGAAGCAAGCTGCTTTTCCAAATCAGAAACTTCTGCTCTAAGAGCAAGCTTTGAGTCGCTAGAAGAATCAAAAGAAGATCCTCGGTAAATGGAGAGATCAAAACAGACAGTTAACAAGACAAGTCAGATTATGCTACATGTTCATTAAACTCTGTGCCGTAGCCAAGTTAGACTAGCAATGCTGGTCAAATTTTCAGAAGTTACCCATTCCTTGTGGATCATTTGCACAAATGAATGAACTATATGACCTATAACTACAAACCGAATACTCAAGCATACAAACCTCTAGAAATAAAACAACAAACCAGATAAAACAAGTTCATATAAGAAAAGGTTGTATCTGTTATTTTTGCAAGTACTGGGTAAGGGTCTAAGGGAAGTGCAGCAGAAGTGCACAGGATGCAATTTCATCAGCTCCAGTATCGAATGAGATAGCTTACCGAATGTCTTCCAGACTTTCCTCTGACAAAAAAGTGTAATCCTGATTCTCCCCATTATCTGAGAAGGCTGAAATACTATCAAAAGCGGAATCCAAGTCCTCCCCCTGAAAATGGGAGAAAAATTAGGAGCCACACCTCTCACTATACAGAGGCAACCATTTGAGCTAAGAGAAAGCAATGCACGGACTTTTGTTTCTATGATGGTTAATTAACCACATACTGCTCATATCAAATAATTCAAAACGCAAGCATCTTACCGAATAACAAGACAAGGCTAAAATCTGCATACCTCCAATAACTTCCCCTCCATTTCAAGCTGCTCATACCTGCGATTCATGCAATGGTTCCACCAGTAAGCCTGAGAGCCATTTCAAACTAAACAATGGGCAACTGGAAGGCAAAAGGATAAACAAATATAGCCAACAACAGAGGAGTTTTTATTCATAATTTCACGCAACTTTGCTGAGTATCAGTTATGTCATCGTGTTTTAGCGGTTACACTTCCTATGAACAAATTCCAGCACCCGTTTGTGCAAACCTTCTTCAGCTTAACCATACCTACCACAGTTCTCAAAGCATGAATATGAGTGTGTGAGTTTTCTCATGCAAACCCTTCTCCTCCTCAAATTTCACAGCCAACTCCCTACAAGCATTTTGCAACACAACCAATAAATTTCCTAAGCCCATAACTATAAAAATTCAAAACCTAACCCAAATCCCAACCACGCCGTTTAAACCTCCCCAATCGGCCATCGCGCATCCAGAAATCGACACCCAGTCTCCATCGATTCATACCCACACTAGTATAATTCCCCAACCAATTTCTCGCGGTGTAACTGTGATCATAGGATGATTAACGCGAGCGCGAGTGTTTTGGCGGGAATCGGGGTGCGTACGTACAGCTCCAGGTCGGTGGCGGAGAGGACGTTGCCTGGGCGGAGGCGGGCGCAGACCCACGCGAGCATCCGGCGCGAGTCGTCCCCCTGGAGGAACGCCCACTCGAGGCTGTCCGGATCAAGCGGGTCGTCGCCGTCGAACCCCGCGGCGGCCAGGGCGTCGCAGAGCTGCTTCGCGCTCATCGCCGGCGGCGTGGCGGTGGAGGGGGGGCGAGTGGTGAATGCGTGGGGAAATGGAGGGTGGGGATGGAAATTTGCAAGGGGTGGCCAGTGGCGGGGCCCGGTTGGCAGGAGCCTAGGAGGAGTGGTGGGACAGAGGGGCGCGGGGATTTACCGTTGACGACACCACGGGCTCCCTCTGACGCGTAGGCCCTATGATCTCTTTTTTTTTTTTTTGAACGCACACTGATATGGTATTGATACGTATAATGTTGCACAATTTCTCCAGAATGATTATATGGACTTAGTATGGAGTATTCAATGTACAAATTAAGAGGTAGTGTGAATTGTTTGTACTGTGTGTCAGATATTACTATTTAGTAGCATTTGAGATTATGCACCAATGTTCATACGAGATGGCATGACCAACGAGAGGTTGCAGTTTCGAAAGTGTATAATGCGCATATAGACCTGGCGATTGAGCGATGACAAGGGGTCTAAAAAAAAGAGCGTTTAGAAATGCTATTTGTTTTGATTTTTCTAGATACATCATTTTTTATTATGTATCTAAACATAAATATATATTTAGGTGCATATTAAAAACTATGTGTCTAGAAAATAAAAAATGAATAGTATTTTGGGACACGTGGAGTATATTACAAGTTAATCATATACTCTATCCATCCAAAAAAAAGTCATACTAGGAATTATATTACAAATTAAAAAGGGTAAAATAACCATATATTGAATTCTATTTATTAGTTATATTTAGAAGTAATTGATTGTCGTGTGTATATGCACATACTAAATGTGACTTGTTTACAAACAATTTTTGGATCATAGAATTACATATCCTTTTTCCGGACAGATATAGCTGCTACCAACAATATTTTATTAATATTTATACCTATCTAAGTAGAAAACATGAATGAAGGTAATAGCGTGTAATGTGAGAGAAATAGATAGCTGAGATAAGCCACATGGCAACAGGTACAACTGTGAATGCTTTCCAACTAGAGCGAACAGCCCAACTGTTCACATCTAAAATCACGAGTAATGCTTTCCACTGGCTGACTGGCTGTAGCAAAAACAACTTTCCGTATACATACATACTATCACCATCATGCACTGATCATAAGCTATGTATTCCCGGATCTCAAAGACCAAATAATAATGGTTAATGCCCCGCCGGAGGGTGGCAGTAGCCGCCGGGGGCGCTCCCGTAGGTGCAGCCGGACGGCTGAGCTGAGCTCTCGGCCGCCGCCGTCGATGGCGTCCTCTCCGACTGAAACACCGACGAGCCTCCTTTGCTCTCCACCAGCAGACGCGTCGCCGCCGACGATGTCACGCCGCCGGAGCCGAGGAGGACGAGGACAATGGCCACCGCTGCCACGAGCTGCTGACTCATGATCTATGGACGCTGGATAAACGCCTAGTTGCAGAGGGAGCCAAAACGCAATGCTAGCTGTTTTGTGCCGATGTAATAAGCTGATAACAACCCAGCTGCATATATATATATATATGTATATATATATATATATATGTATATATATATATATGTATATATATATATATATGTATATATATATATGTATATATGTATATGTATGTATATGTATGTATGTATATGTATGTATATGTATATATATGTATGTATGTATATGTATATATATGTATGTATGTATATGTACATATGTATATATATATATGTATATATATGTATATATATGTATATCTTTGCGCACACGATGTATGTGAGGTGAAGGACTGACGGGTGCACCCTGCACATGCGACGTGCACTTTGGTAGAGTGAGTGTATGCAGAGATGGAGAGACGTTCTGCCTTGGAGCTTGACCTGGGGACGTTTTGTCGGAAAGACCATGCCGAGATCTCCAGCGTTGTCAATGCGTATTGATCCACAGCCCACAGGCCACGTACGGTTTATGACTTATTAGCCAATAGCCACGTTTTCAGCTCGCCGGTCGCACGTAAATCTTCCAGGGAAGCAACAAGGAAGCGGGGCGGTGGTGTGCCGTACCAATGCAAGCATGTAAGTGCCCTGTGGCCCTTTTTGTTCGTGTGTCAAAATTGAAAAGGACCGAAGGAGAATGAACGCATTTGTCAACGGAGTCCAACTCGATCAGTTTCTTCAGGCTTCAGCTCACAATCTGTTTGTCTATCTGTCCTGTTTGAGGACCGAGTGGATGCTTAGTGCTTACTGAAATGCATATCTTCTGAACTTCTGATGACTGGGGCCATGCATTGTCTGAAAGGTTTCAGACTCAAATCAATAGGTGTTTGTTGTGATTTGGTACATTGCTCGAAGAAGAATTTTTCAATCCATCTCTCTCGACTATACTGAGCTAGTGTTCATTGGGAACAGATGGACACTTATTGATCCCTTCTCTTCTTCTTCTTCCCTGAAAGGAGAGTTCTTCTAGAATACTATCAGCCGGAGTCAGAGACTTTCCGATTCTAAACGAGGGCGGTGAAAGTTGTCTGGTGCCACTACGGCGGTGCACGTGAAACTAGCTTTGTGACTGGATTAAGGAGCCGTGAAATCAGAAGCAAAGGCAATTAAGGCGCATGCTTCAACCTTCAAGTTTACCGGCCGCACGCGTGGCGAGCCAAGGACCCAACGTCAAACCAGATCAGCCTAATTGGATGGCCCAAGCGTGCACGACAGCATCATGGCGAGGGCCTAACTTGTTAGCCCTTTTTTGACAGTGCCGGGGGTAACTATTCCCGTCTTTTCCTCGTTTTTACTGGACGCTCCTAATTCTTCGCTAATATGGTTTCTTTGCACGTTCCTTTACTTTGTAAAACATTTTAATCGTAGAATACTGTGAAAACTGGGCACTTTTACTGAAGTCAAGTTGTCGCCAACTGTCGTTAAAGTAAAGTTGTCGTCAACTAAATTTATATATATATTCGCAGTCAATAGGAATTTGCTCCGAGTAGTGCAACTTAGTTCTTTTGGTCTATGTAGAATTCAGAATGTTTTTTTAGAAACAAAAAACACGGATTTGCCATTGTGATTTTCAATAAAATTCTCGTTAATCTCACATATTCAATCACGCACTCGAGATATACAGTTCAACCTTTTTGTTTTCCTTATTTCTCCCAATAGCTCACTTTACATGGATGAAGACATGACACTAGTACAGGCCTCGTTTAGATTCAAAAAAGTTTCCCAAAAAACTACTATTCATCCAACTTTTCCCTATTCATCCCATCACTTCCACTGACAGAACACTATTCATCTACAGTGTTTTTTGGGTGAACAGTGTATTTTCGGAGAATCTTTCCCTAATCTAAACACACCCTCACCGACTGACCGACCAGCTGTCAGCTGAGCACAGATGCCAGTATTCAGTGGCGTACGTACATGGTTTGGTGAGCCATTCTCATGGCTTCCTCGTTTAGCTCACATCAGTAGAAAAATCTGGAGAAAGCATGGCACCTTGCAAAGTTTCAATTTGCACGAAGTCAGATCTTGCCAACCAAATCATACGGACTTGGACCTCACTAGTCACTACCTTACCTGAAAGTGTCACACATCACACCTATTCACGCATTGATATTTTGGGCTTCCAGGTTTAGTGTCCTTGATGCTTTGCTAGCCCGAGTGCACTTTGCAGCTTAATTTGGTAGCAGCAGATTTGCTGACGGACGGAAATCACAGAATTTGAAGCATACCGCAAAAGTTCAGTCAATCCGACAAGGCATCACCCACAGATTTATGAAGCTCGAAGCCAGCAAGTATGGTGGCATTGATCATTTCCACGTTACTGGCCATTGTTTAGAATTTTTAACAGAAGAAACTCAGCACTTCAAATTCATATAGGTATTTGGATGATGAACTGATCGGATGTTGCAACAAAAATCACAGTCGCTTTGCATATGCCCACAATAAGTTACAGCTCAGATACATAGGGGACCTGTGAATGCCGCCATACCTTCAACAATGTTACTCCAACAGCTCCTGCCAGCTTGGTTCTTGCAGAACCGACTCAGTTACCCCTTACAAAACCCTCAACAAATTTACAACACGGAACAGCACATGGTCTCTTGTAGCAAGGTTCTTACAAGGACAATGCAAAAATAATCCAGCAACAAACACACTGTTGTCGGGGCATGAGGCCATCTTTTTTGGTGATGTGAGGTATAAATTAAAATGAAAAATGGCATGGGAGGGAGAATGTGGAATGCCTCATGAGTTAGGTTTGTACAGTGACATTCGTGGCGCTTGGCGGCCCAACTTTCTTCATGGTGCCCTTCAGGTCTTCCCTGGATTTAGTGGCCCTGGATTTAGTAGCAGATCCAGTCTTTGGAGAGCTCTTCGGAGAACATTGTGCCTTGCTGCCACCATCTTTCAAGTTCCCAATGCTGCGACGATGCAACCGGCAGCATACTGCACTGCCATTTCCTCCCTCGGGTGTGTGAGGGGTGTCACTGCAACTCTTTCTCCGTGTCAGTTTTGGTGACCTAGCACGGGTTGGAGGCACCTACAAAGAAAAGGCAAGACGTGAAGGCATGCTGGTGCACACTGAAGGCAGGCAGGCTTGTACTGCTTTTCATTAATGTAATCAACAGGTTGTAGGCCATGGCAAATGTAAAGGAACATGTTCAACACTTCAAGTGTTTTAATTTTATTAAGAAATATACATAACGCTAGTAATGTAAGAATACATCTTCCTTTATACAGATTGTTCCTGCAACCTGTGCTAATTTCAGTGATTTATATCTGTAATTGAGGTAGCAGATAGAAACATAACCAGTTTTGTTAGTCAGAAAAGTTTAATAGTCCAGTCAAACAAGCCAATAAGGGACTTTTTTTTTTTGCAAGAACTAATGAAAAGGGAGAGTTACGAGTCCAGAAAGTACAAATTTTCAATTAGGTGCAAACACAAGTATAACATGTCAAATGCATCAGATAAACAGAGGAATAGTTTCATTTCAGGCGTGTATTTTTCTTGCACAATATGTCTTGGCACTAATGTGATGTATACAAAAGATACAAAAGCCTTGGAAAATGCTGAAGATTCCCAACAGACTTTAGTATCCTGCCACCCAAAGAAAAGCAACATACCAGGCAAAATGTAAAACTGTTGCTATAAAGATGATGGAACAACACAAGGCAGGGAATGTGAGATAATAAATAATAGGGATTCCGTTCAGAATTGATATATCAATTGAATAATCTCAAAAGAAAGTTTATGGATTATAATGAAAAATCAGACAGCACAAAACACATTACCTTCTTAAGTTCAACCTTTGGTGGGGGTCCCTCTTGGTAGAAGCTTGGCATGGGTTTTGCTCGGACAACCAAGTTCTTCCTAAGTTGTCTTAGAGCTTCTTCTTCCTCTTCCTAGAAGAAAAAATACAGATAATGGGAACAATAGTTAGGCCAGTATGATTTAATCAAAAGGAGCATCGTAATGCAGGCTTGATAAGCATGAGTTTCATCCTCTTGAAGGGCATATATTCAAACCTTTCCATAAATAAATTATATAATTAATAAAAATGTAGCGACATAATGATGTTTACAAGAGGAGAAAGAACACAAGCTTAGTGATGTTTGGCGCCAGTAACCAAGTACTCAAGAGCAAGCAGGCTAATTTACAGGGATTCGAAAAAAGAATATTCATTACAAAGCCAAATGTTTGTGTACAAAAGCTTAAAGTGCAAGAATTTATGCAAAGCATAATCAATTTAATTACAACTTATTTAACACCAAAGTACCATAGATCTAAAGCTCTTGTCTCTGCAATAAATTAGAATGAAAGGTGCCTTATTCAAGAATTATATGGACAAAAAAATGGATAAACTGCAGATAAGTTCATTTTAATGGCTCCAAGAATATCCTAACATGTCATTTTTTTTTATTATTTCACCACAGTAATCAAATGCACGCTCAGGGAAGATGGAAATGATAAAAATTGCTGTGGTGGTATTCAAAAAAACTCGAAAGGTCCTAGGCAGGAATGATACCCCAAAATTGTGCTTAGATTGCTGCCAAATGCCACGAAATAAAAACAGATAGCCAACAATAAGGAATTTAACAAAATAAAACATAGCAGGATTACCTTTTTCCTGGCCTCTGCTTGGAGTCTCTCCTCTTCCAAAGCCTTCCGCTTTTCTTCTAATTTAGTATAAAACTGATGAAATCAAAAGCTCTGATTACTAGACTGACTCTTGAAAGCCAAATTGCAATTAATATTTATTACCATGAAATTACATGCATACCTCTCCTCTCTTTTCAGCACGATTATCGCAGACGAATGTCGGTGCAACAGCGACAGTTGTCTTCTTAGTTTTCCCAGTTCTTGCTGAAGTTAAAGTTCTGTAAGCAGCTCAGGAAATTGGCTAATATAAATGCAGGAAGCAATCCTAGTAGCAATCAGTTACAAATATGTAGGAAAGACTTCCATTGAAAATTTATACTGTTCATGCCAAAACCACTCCACAAAACATTAAATAGAAAGAGATTAAACATGGATACATGACCATAAGCCCAACAGGAGAAACCAAATGTGATCCAAATTTGAAAAGAGATAGAAAGGATACGAAGAAGTGACAGAATATGAGTCCTCGTCTTGACTGTGAGAAGTATTGTCAGATTGGAGAGGCTTCCTGGGTGTGACTGAAGGACTCTGTAATTCATAAACAGTAAAGAGTTTGTCACTAATGTAGCCAAATTTCATCTCCAAAAGTTAACTTGCAGGTTATCAAAAATGTAATCACAGCTACAGCCAGGTAAACAGAAAAGAGATGTTACACAGTTGTTACATCAATAGACAAGTCTAATAAAACAAATTTGTGTGCTTGTCCAGTTTCATGCAAATAAATTGAACTGTTAATATTAGTAATCAGATGCTCAAAATATGTCAAAACAAAAGCCAGGGATGAACATGTGGACAAAGCAAAGAAGCACAAAATCTAATAGAAAAAAAAATCATTTAACCATGCAAAATCCTATCAAACAGCACACAACAAGTTAATAAACCTTTCACAGCAATAAGCATGGGTAACTGAGTGGAAGTATCAAACTATCTAGTTAACTGAACTAAATTTTCCCAAAGATGGGAAGCAACCATCCCAAGAGAACGGACATGTTGCAAAACGGAGGGAGCGCCTGCTTAAACCATTCGGAGTATAAGATAGCAAAATAAAACATTCAGAACCTTTTCAAGCCTGTGTTGACACCATAGTGGTTTACATATTATGTTAAAAACTAAACAGTACATGTAGGAGACTGTGTGGCAAAAAAAAAAGAAAAAAGGAAGCAGATGAAGCATGAATGATACAATTCAGAGGAGGTGCAGATGACTACCAGACCTTCTTTGCCATGCTTCTTGGTGAGGAACTACTTTTATCAGAAAGTTTTTCCCCGCTGCTGGTGGGCTGAGAAACCTGAGCACAATTTCCAGCTCTAGATGACCTCTTTTCAGCTGTGACAGTGCATGGTTCAGGAACAGTATGACTAGACCCTTGCTGTCCAGCAATAGCAGGCTTTGCTGGTGAATTGGTGAGAGATGACTTCTGCTCGTGTATCAGCTTTGGCGAGTCTTCATTTACAGGCACGACTTCCTGTCCGTTGCTATCCATATGTGACCCTATGGTCTCTTGCCTTTCTGGAGAATCTTCATCATGGCTGCCACTCACAACTTCCTCGTGATCAGCATTTCCATTAGGTGGACATACAAGTACACAATCTGATTCCTCATCTGTAGACATATCTATAACTTCCTTCCCCATTGCACTGCAGAATTAAAAAAATAGATATAAATATGTGTATGGCTGAAGAATCAAATGATGCCTGGAAGCTTCTTACATTCTAAAGCATAAAGGAATAACAGAAAAATAAGAGAGTCAACCCGTAATATAATATAGCACTCCCTCAATCATTTACAATTAAGAAAAGAATAACTATATAATTTATATGCATTATCAATGATGTGTAAGCAACTACACTTGCTACAAAGCAGAAGAACTCCAGTATGGTAAAATGCTAACCGACAAATACAGAACAATCATACAACAATGGGCAACTGTATCATCTGAAATTTCTAAAACCCGCATGTAATAAAGATCACACAAAGCATTTCTTATTTAGTTATGATCTATTCAGGAGCTATGCAAACCTTAAATGAATTTGGTAAACTGTCAGTTACAATCTTCAAATTTAAGGCGTTGTGCAGAACTTATGTATTTTTGTTTGGTGACCTTGAATCATAAAAGTTCCCTCATTTGTAATATATCAATTCACTGAAATGCAATCGTAACAAACTCCAGAAAGAGAATTGTGAGTCGCAGCATAGATCCAAATTGGCCTCCAAGATAATAACAAGAGTTAAATCTGAGTATTTCAAAAAAAATACAGAAAATTCATTTTGCAGGTTTACAATTGCAGAATGAATATTATAAAGAAATTTCACCAGGCAATCGATCCCAATAAAAATGGAATACATCATAAACTTTGAAACGCAGTCCCAAAACCCCACAGGAGCAATACAAGAATTCTAGGAGGCAGCCCTTTCATCATGGCCACTAAGGCAAATTAACAAATCTTTCTTTCACAGCGCATAGCTTAGAATCAGCAAACCTTCTATTATCAAACAATTTTAAAAAATACGCAGGAGGTGACATGAGAAATATAAAATTAGGCATCGCTAAGTTCAACACCACGACTAGAAACACTCAAAATAATTCTATCTCAATTGCAACACGCCCATTGGACAACCATTTCACAAGAACACGACCTTGAATAACCGATCAACGCCCCTATTCACAAATTATTTAAGGATCCACAACAATGCAACTCCGCAAGCTTATCTCATTCCCATTGCTTGCAGGGGAAGCATTTTCAAGGCCCCGTTAGTGTTTTCCACGAAAACTAGAAACGAATACCGACCATTTCTACCATTTTTTTCTAGGAAAACCGGCCATTTCAGCTATGACACAATGAGGAGACATTCAAGAGCCCGGAGCCTTTCCCCCACAGACGCGCGCAACCCTAATCCACCACCCACCAACCCAAAAATCAGCAAAAATAAGCGCAGAAATCACTGAAACCACACCCCGCATCGGCCCACCGGGATACCCGGATCCACCACCCAGCTCAGAAACCCACGCGCCCGAGTCGCAGCCCCCGAAACCCCTCACCGCCCATCACAAACAGAGCAGAATACCAGCAGAAGCCAGCGCCATTACATGTTCTCGGCCGCCTTCACCGGCAGATCCCAGCGCCGCCTCGCCGCCGCCGCCCCGGTTTCCGTGCCCCTGCTGCTGGCCTCCGCCGCGGCCGCCGTGGTGCCCGGGACCGCCAAGCTCACCGCCCACCCACCACGCCTCCCCGCGCCGCGCGCCTTCCCGCTCCCGCTGACCGAGCAGCGAAGGCCCGGCCTCCGACCGCGCCTCGCCTCGCCTTCACCACCTCCCACCCCCCACCACCGGCCGCCGCGCCTCTGCCTCAGCCTCAGCCCGCGTGCGCTCGTGTGCGTTTGGGCGTGGGTCGCGGCCAGGCGAGGGGGCGGTCGGCTGTTTGTGGGGGCGGAGCGGAGCGGGAGGGGGGGCGAGGTGGGGCCCGGCGGTGAGGGTTACCGCCCGGGCCAGAGGAGGGTGGTGGGGGCCCTGGTGGCGGCCAGGCAGGCAGGATTGGATAGTGGGCCCAGCTGTAGGACGATTTTGACCAACCACGTGGAAAATAGGTTAGTTATCGCAATCTTTTCGCAATATAAATGGATAATTAAGGGTGGGTGTCTAATAGGAAACTCAGTGAATGTACTACTACGATCTCCTATTTTTTTCAATGGATAAATAGCGTTTCTTCGTTGGTGAGATATTATCTGTGAGCATGCACGTCGTGATGAGCTGAGAGCTGATGTGGCAGCGGCACCGGAAGCTGACGTCTCAACCTGCTGCTGCTGCGAGTGCTAGGGCATGGCTGCATGTCGCTCATCTGCTGGTGGTTGCCGTGCAGGACCATGGAGGGTTTTTATGCGCTCGTGTTTGATTTTAGGTTAGGTGGTTTGTGATTTCCCCGAGCACATTTGTGGTGTTTTTTAATGTGGGAAATGGTTATGATTTTAGGGTGGGTGGTTGTCGAAATGGTCCTATCCTATTACAAGAGTGGGCAATGGCACAAGAAGTTAACATTAAATTATGCAAAGTCAAAGATATAATTATATTTAAAAATAGCTATTTTTTATAAAAGGCTAGAGAACCGAGCATCTCTAATTCTCTATGTATCAATAGAAGAAAGAGTTTTCTTATAATATAGTATGCTCCAAAGTAAAGTTAGTATTTTTTTCATATATTCATGCTACTCGGTTAGCAACAAGAAACAATGATTTAAAAACTAAACTAGCTGAGCAAATCTCTAAGGTTCCTCGCACCAGCTCTTAGATTTTCTTATAATGCCCGTGAACAAATGTAGGAAAAATGGTCATAGCTAGGCTCACGAAGAACATGTCACGCCACTTGGTCAACAAGGAGGGAAAAAAAGAAATCACCAAGGGAAATAATTAGTTGAGCAATTCCATGATATTCCTCACACCGGCTAAAGGAGCATAGCTCTCCAATGCCTTTATATTGCTCGTAGAAGCCATGGAACGGACGACGGTTGTGCGCCCTCCATGTTTTGCCAATTAAAACCGAAACAGTGATTCAAAGGAAAACCACATATGCTTTTCTTAATTCTAGAGCCCAATTACGTATCATGGCTAGAACTGTTATATAGCGTGTAACAAATGATAAAGGGGCTCCCTCCTCTAGTCCAACCAAAAGAAATTATTTAAGAGTCGATGTCCATAACGTCAGTATCCCCAACATGTTTGGTAGACCATATATGGCCCTTGATTTACTAGCTAGCTAATAGTGTGTTGTATCAGAGTTTCTTCTATAAACGCTTTAATTTAAATGATGGTACTCTTACCTAGTTGTGTGCAAAATTAAGCGCATGCTGTCAAGGCCACAATCTCCTCAAGAGTCAAGACGAGACAAATCCTTCCGCTGGCCTCTCCTGCTTCATTCGTCCAATATCGCCGCAGCTAGCTCCTCGCTGTCCATTGTCCAACCTCTCAAAACGACAACGTAATCCCCCTGGAAAAACAAAGACCTGTAATTACGTTGTCCTATAGGCATTAACAAACAGGTTAGCCTAATCATTCTACGCTAGCTAACGAACACGAAGCACAAGTCAGCAACCGCTAACGCCAGCCCCCCAGCCCTGCCGTTGCGTTGCATTCCGCTCGCTCCCGTTCCGTTCCGTTGCGTTCCGAGCGACCGGCGGTGACCCGACCCGTCCTCCCTCCGAGCTCGCCACACACGCAGACACACACACACAGTCCACGAGGCGAAACGAGGCCCACTTTAACCACCGCGGTCTCTTTCCCACCGTACCCAACACCACGCGGTCTCACTCCTTACCGGGCCCCACGTTCCGGGGCCCCACCGGTCAATGGGGGTACCCGCTCACCAGCCGCGTCACGAAGAGCCAGAGTGGGCACCGCGCCGCGCGTCCACGTTTAATCCCCGCGCGAGCCGCGACGGAAACGACGCCCCCCGCACGTCCACGTGGGCAGATCCCCACCGTCGACACTCTAACGGACGGCTGGGATGAAACGAGCTGGGGACCTCTAGGACGCGCCGGTGCTTTTGAAAAACCCCGCGCGGTGCGGTGGGGGTGGGGGGGGGGGGGTCGCGGGATCCTCTGCGGCTGGGCGTCAACGTCCATGGGCGCTGCGAAGTCAAAAAGGGTCGGGGACCGAGACCCGGTACGGCTCCGTCACCGGCGCAGCGGATCCCGGATCCTCACAGACCTGGATTTTTTCCATGTCCGGTCTCTGTCCCTGCCCACCGAGCGGCGACGACGACGGGCTCAAGGGCATGGTGGGGTTTTCACACCGACAAAATAGGGTACGGGTGGACCAACCGCCATTAATGGGTACCAGCGTTGTTTTAACTGTTTGGAAACGTGAAAGGTGAACCCGATCATGACGTGCTAAATAATGAGGGGGGTTTAGTGGAAATTAGGGCAAGGGTTTTCAATGACATTCCGTAGGTGCTATGTGGGTTAGCTTTTGCGGGAAGCACCGAGGGGTTTTTGTTTCACAAGTCGCTTCGAAGTAATTGGGAAAACGATGTTTTTCTTTCCGTACGTATACTTGTGTCAATGGGCCTGTATGGACTTTTACGCAAGAAAAAAGTAGTTGTGTATATAGCTCTCGCGTCAAGGTCTGTCCTATGGAAGAGGAGGAAAAAGACATAGAATCCAAGGTGCGGGACAGTGATATTAATATCCAAATGATTATTGCTCATTAACATGGTGATGAGCAACGGCGTTGATAGTATAAGGACGGGTCGAAATAAGTTTGTCTGGACTTTTTAGCTGACATATAGTAACATAACTATACTTCACCATGTGATGTGGATAAAACAATGTCATAATGGTTACCTAAGTAAAATATTATAATGGTTTTCAGAAGATGTGTTCATTGCGGTGAGGTTTGTTATGGTTTTAATTTATTCATTATATTATAGGGATACTATTAATTAAAAGAAGCATAATGCCTTCTATGATTTATTTCCGCTGCAATTGAATTATGTTTAGCATTGTGCCACGTGAGAGCTAGGTAGGCTAGAATCGACCAAGTAACATTGTAACAAGGTGATGGTGGTCAAAGTAATGGAAGTAAGGGTCGGACAAGGGGGTTCGTATTTCGTCCTCTCATAGTTTAACATGCGCTGAAGGCAAAAAAAAAGTATCATGGCATCTGAACAGAATCGATTAAGGAACCAGCTAAACATTTATATGAACAAACGTAAATTTGGTTTTTGAAGACAAAGAAACAAAATACCCTTTTTAGCTACTAGCTGCAAATTTGTAAGAACCGGCCATAACCTCTTTTGAGGCCATGGTCGGGCATTATTTTTCCCATTATCTAAAAAAGCTACCAGCTACCGCATAGACATCATTGTCTTGAGTTGCACCTTTTAGATCAAAATGGAAGTTATCCCTCAATGGATATTAGCCTGGTAACAAGAGGTGAGGACTCAAATTCTTACAACCCAACCAATGCGTGCGCGAGAAGATAGAAGGGTGATCATGATGTGCATGGGTGCTCAAGATTCAACCTACCGAATCACCTGATCCAGACGTCTCGCTACTAGCGAGTGAAAATGAAAAATGAATCAGCATGTCGTCTAGAAACTAAGAGCTCCCAATATGTCACTTACGCGTGGCAATGTATTGATCCGATGATGCCCATTCGCATTCATATTCGCTTATCTGGTATGGTGAGGCGCTACGTCCTTTTCACAATTGTTCAACGAAAAGACGGGCTTATATTTTTGTCTTTTCTCTCTCGAGGGTTTTAATTTGTCAAGCTTAGAGCATTGTGGAATTTGTGAAATTTCCAAAGGAATTCAGCTAAATGGTAGTCGAAGTTGGCCAATAAAGATAATCTCGTACAATTTACTATTAACTTCAACTGCGGTGAAGTAGAACTTTATTTTCATTTATCCTCTGCCGAATTTGTGAATACCAACAAAAGCTTCATCAAAATAGAAGGGATATACTCTTTTTTCTCTAGAGTAATAGTAGGGATGTTCTTAAGGCTTGAGGAGCCACGGAAGGAGGGTATCGTCCCGACTGAGAGAAAACAGGGTCCCACCGACTAGTTCGGTGAAAACAGTTACGATAATTATCTTTCGACCGAGCTTCGTTTTCGAAAAAACTTATTTCGTTTCCGACCGTTTCCGAAACTACCAAAACATAAAACTAGCTATTTTCCATTCTTTTTAGCTGTATATTATGATTCTCACAAAATCTTAAAATTGACTAATATGATAATTATCTTTCGACCGAGCTTCGTTTCCGACGATGCCCGATTCCTCTCCGGGGAGGCACGTTCTGGAAGGATCCGTTGCCCACCAGCGAGGTGACGTCAGGCTCGACGCCCAAACTCCCAAGCGATTCCCCTCACGTGGATTCGTGCTTGGCACCCGTGCGCGCCCATTTTTTAAAATCTTGGGCGCACGGCGTCGGCGTCGATCAGATGATCGAGCAGCTAATTCGAAGCTCGCGCCATTTTTTTTTGGTCTGGGCCTCTGGGGTACCGAGCGTGATGACGCCAGCGTACCTAAGGATAAGATTCCTTCGATTCTCAAAAGGCAAAGGACTCCATTGGTCATCTCGGATACGGAGTAGATGCCGGAAGCTCCATAAAAAGCTCATCAATCAGTGCTACTGACACGTCAGCATGCAGAACGTAAATGAGAACTGGCCGCCGGCCGGGAATGTGTCCTGCATGTTTTGCAGAGACGGTGATCACTGATCGATATGAATTCCCGTGACCCGTACGTGTACACGCCCAGCAAATTGAAGAAGAGATAGCGGCGTCACGAACACGCCGTGCAAACCGGCCCGTTGCGTCGTCGTCATCCTCGCGCCCACGAGCCGTCGGTCTCGGCGAGACACACACACCTACTGCACCTTCTTGCTCTGCAGCCTAGCTAGAACTAGCCAAGTGAATAAGGGTGTGTTTAGTTTCACCCACTCTCACCTAAAAAACACTATTCATCTAACTTTTCTCTATTCATACTACCCTTTTCACTCACAAAATACTATTTATCTACAGTGTATTTTTAGGTCTACAATATTTTTCAGAGAATCTTTCCCATCTAAACACCCCTAAAATCGCGGGAGAGTGGGGGTGGCCATCTTCGATGATGGGCTGATGGGACTGACCGTTGCCCACTCCACATCCCGTACGGTCAGGCCTCTAATCCGCCCCCCGATCGATTAGCTTACTAGTAATTACCAGCAACGCTTTACCTGGAAGCGACGCCACGGTAGCTAATGGCCGACCGCCATCATCTTCACCATCCCGTCGTATCACTCGCTCTCGGTCACGTACACGATCGATCTCGCTGGACACTCGTGTCACCACTCGATCGATCTCGCAACTGCTGGAGCGAGCTTCCTTAAGCCGGGCAGCAAAGCTAAGCAAGCGTGATTAGCCTGCTGATCTCTCGCCCATTAGTGACGGGATCGGCTGCTTTGTCTTGTCTGGTTAGTTGTGTTCCTCCAGGCTCCAGCAAGCTGCGGCTGATGATGATGGGGTTGGGGGCCGCGTGGCTGGCGGTGCCATCACATAATCCATCATGGATGTATGAGTTGCGCTTTCTTTTCCCAGGAGAGATATGTTGCAGCTAGCATAGCAATGGGCAGCTATGCTACGGCACTGCGTGCAGTGCGTGAGACTGTGGACTTGTGGAGAGATGGAGATCCTGCACCATGCAAATGCAACAAACCATGTCCTCAGAGGCGGAGCTCCCCATACAGCAGGGTGGAGCAGCTGCCCCAGCTAGCCACCGAACAGGAAGCCCCCACCTCATTCCTCTCCATGGCGATCTGGACAGCGAAAGCAGCGTCTGGAAGCTCGGACTCGCCGCTATGGCTGCCGTCCTGCCGAACAACACCGAGGAAGAAGATGAGATTGCTGTGGGCTGGGCTTAATGAATCGTTATTTTATTTGGGCTTCTATTTAGGTCGTGTGCTTTAGTGCTTCTGCAGCCCATGTACGCAACGTGTAGTTTGACGCTGCCGTGTGCGGATTTGGTTCTCTGACCACTGCATAGCCTAGAGAGCATTAGGCAAGGGGTGTGCCCCGGGTGCTTACTTGATTGTTGATTTGTTTAGTTAGTTGGTTATTTAATTATTTTAGTTTGCTAATTTAGGAAGCACGGTGAAAAATAATAGTCAAGTAAAGACGAATAAAAAGAAAAAAGGCAAAGGGAATGGCAATTGGCCAGTATGAGCCGTATGTATATGTCTCGCCATTTGCATTTTTGTATGTTTCCGTGAATTAGTGGCAGTGAACCATAGATATTTTTGTATGGTGGCAGTAGCTCAAATGTTTTGCATGTTAACCGAGAGATTGAAGATCAAGTGCATTTCTGACGTGTTATCTGTATTTATACTATTTTCATATCAAAATATTTACCAGTATTGGCTTTTGGTCACAACATTTGACCGTTCATCTTATTTAAAAATTATGTAATTATTAAATTTGCAACTTAATCTATTATTAAAAGTATTTTAAAATGGTTTATTTTTTGGCATATTTGCAACAACTTTTTGAATTAAACCAATTATTAGAGATTGTGATTAAACGATAAATATTTTGATAAGGAAGGAGCACTATTTATCTATGTCTGTCATATGATCCGCCCCACCTAAAATTTTAGGCCAGCTCCGCCACTGCATGTCCTCCATCCTGATTGCAATCATTTGGTGCGGGGCCACATTAATTGGAAACAATGCGCTAAAAAGTGCATGATATGTAATTAGTCTAATCAGGCCACGCGTTATAGTAACGAAAGACATAAAATAAGTAGTAAAGTATTTGGAATTAACTTAATTATGCACGCATGTAGAAAAAAAATTACATAAAAATTTGCTAGTTGTAAATTAAAAATGAACGGCTGGTACGTACGTACCCATAATTCACAACGGAATATTTGGGAGGCCTCAAATTTGCATCACACGCACGGCCCCTAGATGGGTGTGGCAACTACTGGCAAGCAATAATTCCAGACGAGATAGTCAGATGGTAGATGCTTCAACACATAGCTAGCCGTGCGCGCGTACTCATCTCTGGTACAGTGGTACTACAACTAAAGACGTGCAACGCAACACATTTTAAGCAACCGATCACGAGATGTCATTAAATTGGAAGTGCTGGGACAATATCTCACCGAATCGCTACACCTGCACACACGATCTAAAGTCGAGCATTCATGTTGCTAGGCTTGCACACAATGCAAGCTCATCGAATAAGAGCAAGGTTAATAATACAGCCAGTAGCCGGCTGAATCGATGCTTATAGCCTACTTACCTCTTAGCCCACCCATATAGTGGCTGCACCTTTACAATAAATACATGATCCACCTGTCACTCACACATACTTTCTTGGTTCCTGTGTCCAAGCGGGCTGTAAACTTACAGCCCACCTCCCTTCTCTCTCATCTCTTCTCTCCTCCACATCAGCATTTAGTATTCTTGCAGCCCACCGTAATACTTGCTCTAAATGGAAGTGCATGGTGACACCTAAATTAAGCATTCTGGATATATCGAAACGATCTCCGAATTAAAACAGCACGTACTCCTCATTGCAATACTCTACAAATATATTTCTATATTTACCAGCATAGAAAAAAGCGTGAAAGTACAACCTCTGCTACGTGCGTGACACGAATTTATCTGTCTTTTTTTAGGCGGCAAAAAGGGCGGAGACTGCCCCACCTAAACTCAAATTGAACAGGGGGCAAGACCCGAAGTTTTTACAACGCCGGCTCAGTGCATTACGATTACACAAGAGTGGCAAATCTATCTGTCTAACTTTACTTCAACTTGTATCAAAAGTAGAAATATTATCAGTTCGTAACTAAAAAGGCTGGAATAGCTTGATTTGGGCCGTGTTCAGATTCAGGAAAAAATTACTTCTCCAACAAGTTTTTCCTATTCATCTCACTCGCAGAACACGCTTCCCAGTGGTAGTCGGTGCGGTCGGCTTGATTGCATTGTCTCGATTAACCATAATCATATCTCAATAAAAAAAAGTTTGCTGTTGGGCGAAGAAATACAAGAGCACGGTTCGTGCTGGAACGTCTGTATCCAGCTCGTTCCGATCATAGAGAGGCGCGTACAGCTTGGACGTACCGATCGATCTCTTGAGCGTCCAGCATGTCGGCAAAGGTTGCATGCCACGTGACTACTGCCACGGCCCACAAGGCCACAATGGCAATCGGCAGGGAAGGCCCACAATGTCCTTTGGTTCTTTATTATTTCTTCTTGTCTTTTTTTTTTCCCAGAAGATTTATTTCTTGTTGTCTAAAACTGAGAGGAGGGAAGGCCCACTAGGCCCGCTCGAACGACGCTTCCTCGAGCAGGAGAAGTGACGCATGCGGAATTACGGATGTAACCTGTTGAAAACAGAGGTTAATTAGATTTATTTATATATAAACGGTTTTTAGTTATACCACATATTCCTTACAATCAAATCTACAGTTGATGAACCAATTGTTGTGCCTAATAAAAAGATCGGGCGTCGAACATTGACCCATGATTGCTAGTAATTAACCATCAAATCCCGCATTGATGAGAAGATATGTTTGCAATGGAAAAATGGGGAACATGTTGCAGCCACATTGGAAAAGCATTGGAAAAAGGGGAGCATGCATGCCGTGCAAAGCTGTGAACTGTGGTAACTGTCTTTGAACAAAGCCGGTGTCGTTCCTAGATGCTCTAACAAAACCACATGTTCTAATGATGTTGCTGACGATCGACGTCTCAAGAATCACCAAGGTTGGTAGTGAACTGAAACTCAAAATTCCTAGAATGCACGAATGTCATTTGATGCACTACTTGGCATATGTGTTTAGGTCCGAACCAATTGGAGCTGCCTGTTTTGATTAAGGGATTTTAGTGTTTTTGTCCTTGCTAGGAAGGCTAATGGTGATTTTGCCCCTACTTTCTTAACTGTGTGATTTTGCCCTTTCTTTTTAAAAATGAAGAGTCTGTTTGCCCTTGTTTTTTTTTTTGACTCTGTTAGTTGGAGGGGCGGTAGAAAAATAAAAAGAAATAAGAAAAGGGAATAAGGCATTGGGTAAAGACTAAACTGCCCTCATGTTTCTTTCTTCGAGTCTTTTTTTGAAATAATATTATTTTAATAGAAAATTGCAGAAATAGTAGGCGAATTGGGGAAGTTACAGTTGTAGCATCCAGTCGGCTGTTGAGTAGCCGATTAGCCACATATCGGCCATTCAGAAACCGACAGGAGCATATCGTCTGTTGGACAGCCGACTATCCTTGCCACGTAGGCTGTCGGTCGTGGCGTCGGAGACTAGTCGGCCATCCAATAGCCGATAGGACCTATCGGCCATTGAACAGCCGATTTCTAGGCCCAGTCGGCTATTGGATAGCCGATAGGACCTATCGGCCATTGAACAGCCGATTTCTCCTTTTAACCCCCATCCGCTTCCTCTTTTCCTCTTTTACCGCGGTCCTCTCTTCTATCTCCGCAGGCGGCGCGGCTGGGGCTGGCGGAGGCGGCTGTGGCGGAGGCGGCGCGGCTGGCGGGAGGCGGCGGTGGCTGCGGCTGGCGGGAGGCGGCGGCGGCGTGAGGCAGCAGGCGGCGGCGGCGGGAGGCAGCAGGCTGCGGCGGCGGGAGGCAGCAGGGGCGGTGGCTGCGGCGGCCGGGAGGCGGCGTCGGCGGGGGCAGGGCGTCGTCGGCCCAGCGGAGGCCGACAGGAGGGGCCTGGTCGGCTCCCGGCCGGCCGACCGGAGGTATATTTTTTTTTTGCTTTTTTTTTACTTTTGTAATTTGTAATATTTATTTACTTTTAGTATGTGTGCTAAAACTGAATAAATAAAATAAAAAGAGATATATATATGATAAGGATGATAATTTTTCTTTGTTGAGATGATGATTAGTTGCTCTACATAAATAAAAACCATATATTTATTTACTTTTAGTATGTGTGCTAAAACTAAGTAGAGTATGCGATTTCATGGAATTAAAGTAGCTAGATTTAGCGTTTTAAACTAGATTGATAAATTAGATAATGTGATGTTGAATCAGGTATGAATCCGGAAGTTGTGAATATCAGAGTCCATCATGGTGACGGTTACATCACATTTTGTGACTCTGGTGTAGATTTGAGCAACTACTCGTTCATCGACACATCTTTGATCAAGCCGATAGAGATGAGACGAGAAGAAGTGTTAGGGTGGCTGCACAATCTTTTGGAATTGAGTCCGCAGCACCACAGGCTAAAAGTTAGCGGTGTCATTCCTAGACAGGGTGAACATGGGTGGAAGTGGGACTTGTATGACTTGAGGAATTCGAAGTGCTGGCGGGCATTTGTGCATATGGCTATGTACGGCCAACAAAAGTTTCCGATTGTGTTACTTGTTGAATCTGTAATGGCCAATGTCACAGAGGGTGAGAGTAGTAGGACTGAGACGGTTGAAGAAAATATGTGTCCAAATGAAGCTGTTGCTATGCGAGATGCAATTGGGCATCCCGTGGTAGAAGAGGAAGTTCCGACACAAGCCGGAGGTCCTGACGACGACGAAGAAGATCAAGGAAATGCCGCGACAATGGGCATTGATCAGGGCGAGGAGGATGAGGCAATTGTTGATCAGATGGAGTTGGATGACGAGGAGTATCGAACCTTTGTTGATGGGAGGGATGGAAGTAGGTTTGATGACGAAACAAATGTCCCAGAGCAATGGTGCAATTTTGATACGGACGACCTTATCGTCAATGATGGGCACCACTCTAACTGGGACTATGGCCAAATTGAGGTGACCAAAGGGCAAATATTTCACGACAAGGCTCACTTACAGCATGCGGTAAAGAAGTGGGCTTTTGCCGATAAGAAACCGTTTAGGGTGGTAATATCAAACCCTACCTTGTATGATGTGAAATGCTTATCCCCTGGATGTCCATGGCGGGTACATGGCTATAAGCCTAAGTGTGAGAGCAACTTTATAGTCTCAATAGTTGTTGCTCACACATGCAAGTTGCAGGGAACTGTGTGTAAGCATCGGAACATGTCCGCAGACTTTGTGGCCAAAGTCATGTATGCTGAGATCGTGAAGAAGGCATCTATTTCTCCGTTCCAGATTATGCTTGCAATAGAGAATAGGTATGCATATGAGATAACATATGACTTGGCGTGGAGAGCCAAGCAAAAAGCATTGGAGTGGAGATTTGGTACATATAAAGACTCTTATCACCATTTGCCATATCTCTTAGAATTATTGCAAAGTAGAAATGCAGGGACTGTTATTGATACTGATTGGTACATAAATGAATGTGGTGATAGGATCCTCAGACGTGCATTCTGGTCATTTGGTTCCATGATTGAAGCTTTCAGGCATTGTCGTCCTGTTATTTCCGTGGATGGTACTTTCTTGACCGGAAAGTACAGAGGCCAGCTTCTGACATGTATAGGGTCAGACGGGGACGGAAGAGTCGTGCCCATTGCCTTTGCATTCGTGGAATCAGAGAACACAGAAAGCTGGTTGTGGTTTCTTAGCCTGCTGAAGAGGGGTGTTGTCCGTGAAAGGCCAAATGTTTGTGTCCTGCATGATCGTCACAAGGGTATATTGGCCGCAGTGAAAAGGTTGCATGAGAATATGAATGTGGATGTCCCTTGGCTAGATCTCCAAAGTCGGTGGTGCATGAGGCATTTAGGTGCAAATTTTTATAGTCAATTTAAAAGCAAGCGACTGATGAATTTATTCAAGACGTTATGCAAACAAAATCGCAAAGATAAGTTTGATGAGATATGGGCTGAGCTGGACAAACTCACTACAAGCCACATGGAAGATGTCCGTAAGAAACCAATTGTTGGCCGTGAGGAGGAGCCCCAAGGCCTAGAGCCCATACCGGATGAGCCCCCTGAAGTAACGAGGAGAAGAAAAGGTGGGAGGTCTTTAAAATCCTTCTCTGATTGGATAAAAAATGAGCCACTTGAAAAGTGGGCATTGATTGCTGACACACATGGGGCTCGATATGGAGAGCGATCAGAGACACGGTCATTCCTCCAGGATCAGTGACTCCACCCGGGGGTTCTGCGACACCTTCTGGAGTGCGGGCTGAGTGGTGGCAGGACTTACCACAGATGACCCCTGGTCAGTACTAACAGTCTTTGCCTAATTTTCTCTAAATGTTTTTTTTCTTTATTTCTATTTTACATCATTGCTTCAAATAACATTGTATGTAGGCGCGGGCCCCTTACAGCCACATCTAGTTGCAGCAGCTTCAGGGAGCAGTGGCAGTTTCTACCAGGATGAATGGATGATGCCAGAAGGATATGATACTCTTGGATTTTCGCAGATGCCAGGGGCCCCTATACCGACGCAGACCACTCAGCCGGGCGCAGACGAGACGCCTCCTGTCCCGCCTAGGCCCAATAGAGGACAACCGGCTGATCGCTTCACGTTTCCTTCTGACCAGTTGGGCAGGCGTGGTCGTCACTAGGGACCCTTTTGTATTATGCATCACTGAAAAGACTATGTGTAGGCCGGTGCAGGTTATGGGGACTGGACGACCCTATCTATTACTATGTCCTTGGATTCGTTTTAGGACGTTGCAGGCGATGATGACTGTCACGACTCTTTTTCGTACAATGTCCTTAGATTCGTTTTTCATGTAGGCCGGTGCAGGCTATGGGGACTGAACGACCCTATCTATTACTATGTCCTTGGATTCGTTTTAGGACGTTGCAGGCGATGACTGTCACGACTCTTTTTCGTACAATGTCCTTAGATTCGTTTTTCATGTAGGCCGGTGCAGGCTATGGGGACTGAATGACTCTATCTATTACTATGTCTTTGGATTCGTTTTAGGATGTTGCAGTACTCTACTAGAACTAGCCACGGGTATGACACCCTCGTCCGCCTATATATATGCAACGCTACATCTTACTAACTTGAAATCGAGAGTTTCAGTGTGTTCACAATGTTTGGAGGGTCGTCCAGTGGAAAGGGTAGCGGCTCGGGGAGGAGAAAGGGAGAAAAAAAGGTCCCTGTAATTTTATGGGAGGGTTCTATTGGTCCTGATTACTTTGGGGAACCCGTGTTTGAGTTTCCAGTTGAAAGCAAAAGTGATTTCACCAACGAGAGCCCTTTAAGAGGATACGATAACCGCAAAGAGGAGTGGCCCAAATGCATGCATGGTGAGGACTGCTTAGTGCAGATGCAGATTGGGGGGGTGGATGGAGGCCGACGTTTCTTCAAATGCCCTCGAGCATGGGTAATTGCAATTAATATTAGTTAGTGCAATATTTCTTTCTATTCTTTTCTAGTACTGACCATTTGAATTGTCACAGTCTTCCGACGCTCCAGCTAACTGCAAGTTCACTAGGTGGGTCGATCCTACTCCGATTCATCCACATGATGACTACATCCAATACCTACACAATCGTATCCAAGACCTAGAAACAGAAGTTGATCACTACACCGAGCAAGAGTATGGGACAAACAAGGGTGGCGACTCCGAAGAGGACAAGGGTGCCGGTTCACAGGAGGCACTATGCACTGATCCGTATTGCAACTGCTCTTGCCACAAGAAGGGAACTTTGTCGCCACCGCCGCCGCCGCCACCGCCACCACCAGCAATGGGGGGATACTATGGAGAAGGGGCAACACAATTCGCTATGTGGAACCAGTAGTAGGATCGAAGTCAACCATATTGTTCAATGCTAGATCCGTATGATTATTCTAGTTTTGTAACGCATGTTTTAATTACCTAAGACATGTTAGGTTTAGAAAGGATCAATTTACCTATGCTTGGTACGCGTCCTGACATGCCAATTATGTAATGCACTATTTTATTATGTACTGCAGTTTTCGTTATCATTCAAATCCATTACGAGAGGCCCTCTATTTATCTATGCACAATTATATTACAGATATTTCTTTTTTACCAATTAAACTTTCATATTAATTACCTATTTCCGTAATTACTTATTTCTTACGTCAATGAAATATCAAGATAATAATATCAATGAAAGTTTTGGCAAAAAAAAAAAAGGAATTCAATCGGCCTTGCAAGGGCCGAATGGCTTATTGCACAGGATCCACCGATAGGTGCCTGTCGGCTGTTTAATAGCCGATATGCTCCTGTCGGCTGTTTAATAGCCGACAGGTGCTTATCGGGGCCGATAGCTCGTCTGCCGGCCTCTGACGATCGCCACGTAAGAAGTCGGCTCTTCAACAGCCGACAGGAGGCATATCGGCTGCTCAACAGCCGACTGGATGCTACAACTGCAACTTCCCCAATCCGCCTACTATTTCTGCAATTTTCTATTAAAATAATATTATTTTAAAAAAAACTCTTCTTTCTTCTAACTCATCCCTGCCTTCTACCGTGACCACTCTAATCTTCTCCCATCCCTCTCGAAACTCTAGACCGGCGGCGGTTGCGAGCAAATCCGGCGGCGACGAGCACATCCGAAGGCAGCGGGCCCCCCACGCGAGCACGACGACAGGTGCCCCGGCCACCCAGGCCTGCGCGGCGCTGGTTGGTGGCCTTGCACGCGAGGGAGGCCCTGCGGGAGCGGTGGCTGGTGGCCTGGTCCGGCGGCGGCTGGAGCAGAGCTGCAGCCTGCAGCTGCTGGACAGCACGGAGGCGATGGAGATGCGGACGGACACCATGTTCAGATTAAAGTAAATTGACGTTGCAATTCCTTTCTCAATTCCCAGTCTGGTCATTGGTCAATGGCAGCAGAGATTTTAAAAGAAACAGAGAAATGCAATTGTAGTCGTACAAAGTTCTTTTAAAACAAGGGAAAAGGAAAGTTCTGCCCTATTTTTTTTTTGGTACAAACAGAGGTAAAACCACAAAATGACATCGAAAAGTTGAGGAAAAACCACTTGGGCAATCTTGTCTTTTCATAGTAATTTTAGCACCGTTAAGTGCCCTTTCCAAAACAGGGGCAGACTGCTTCTTCGTTTTCAAAAAACAGGGGTAAAATCGTAAAGCTAGAAAAATGAGGGCAAGATCACCGTTTCACTTCGAAACAAGGGCATAAACGCAATAGCCCCTTTGATTAATTGATTGTCTGCTGTATTTTTTTTCTTTTTAATTGGTGCAACATGTGTTTTTTCTTATTCGCCTAGCACAAAACTGATTGATTTTCCTTTTTTTATCTCATCATGCCCAAAACCCGATGTACTGGGACAATGCAATGTGTCTTGACGGCATTGGCCAAACAAATTACTGACAGCACGTGGAAACGCTATTTTTGAGGAATCATTTCCAATTTTGAACCGTTAGTTTTTCTCCTTGCTTGGTTTCAATGTCAGTTTTGATTGACGAAGGTTTGTTGCTAAGTGTTTTTCAACCTTTCCTGGCTCTTAGAAGTAATCCCGGTAACGTTTTTGAAATTGTATATACAAAAACATGTGATGAAGCAACGTGTTGCTTGCGGCATTGATGATTTACACGACCTGAAACATATGGCGCGAACGGAATAGACACATCTTTGAAGGTTCGGCGGCGTTACCAACATGGGTGGTCGCGCTGGTCAAGGAAGAGGTTCATCTACGGCAGCAGGCATGTGGGGGAGACGAGCTATTGTCTGTAACAAAATGTTAGTCCTCGTTAGTGCTTTGCATGTTGAGTTCCTTTTGTTTTATGTAATAGAATTGTAAGAACTTGCATGCTTCTTCTTCGTACATGACTAGGCAACGCTTCTGCCAAATTTTAAAAAAAACCGTGAAAAGCACCAACTTTTCAAACTATGTGCATTTGCCTAGATGTCTTGAAAAAGATTCCTACAGGATGCCGAGTAGGCACAGACCTCGATCAATACGGAGCTAAAATTTCCATGAAATAAATTGAGCTGATAAAATTTCCAAACCCCAGCGACAAGCCAACAACGAAGCAACTGGATTTTATTTTGGGCTGCGTGGCCTACAACTTTGGGCAGGATGGAGCCAATGTCAGAAGGAAGAAAATAAAGAGGTGGCATTGTCAACGGAGATGCCACGTCTGCAAAGCAGGACACCGGGGCATGGTCGGAGGCGGCAGACAGGGCGCGTGGGGACCCCGCACGCGCTAAGAGCATGTACAATAAGGCCATATCATCGGTCGAATAGCCAAGACACGTCAGAGGAACCCAATGTGCATGAAAGAGAAATGGAGAGAGAAAGCGAACTTGTCGCTGCTGCCCGCGCCGAGCGATTCGCCCAGTAAGCGACCGTGCTGCGCCGAGCTTGTCGCTTCTTGACGCAATCAGTGGGACCACCCTCGAAACGAAAAGATGGGACGCATGAGCTTCGGTGGCCGAAGATGCTCGAGCCGGCGAGAGAATGGATCGCCGGAGGCACCGGACGGCGAGCTCGCTTGCCGCTTCGGGGGCGTCGCGGTTGAGCTCGAGGCCCAGGCGCCCAGCACCACAACTACCACGCGACGAGGTCGAGATCGGTGATGCGAGCTCCCGGACAGCCAGCACCAGCAAGCCTCACCGACGGCGAGCCTTCCGCAGCCGCAAGCCCGCCACGCAAGCGGAAAGCCTCTCGCCGACGGCGAGCTCCAGCCTGTTGCTTCCGCTGCCACCGCCGGGCGATGACGACCATCAGGCAGCAGCACAATATATTCCACGGCCGTCCGCTTCCTCCTGCCCTGTCGATGAGCCGGCAATTCCTGTGTTACAAGCTAACAAGCCGCCGACGAGCGCAGGTCGACGGCGAACTGCTAGAGAGTTGAGCTCGGATTGGGGCCGTCCGACTGCTGTCTCATGCGGCATTGTTCAGGGGCATTGGGCAGTGAAAGGAAGAGGATAAGTTAGTGGCGGAGCCCACGTTAACAAAGTAAATATTTTCTAGAACGTGTGAGAGACAAGTTGTTGTATAACTTGTCTATTGTGCTTGGCTCTTGATGATTTGGTTTGTCTATTAGACAAGCTTATTAACCATGCTCTAACACACTTGGCACGGGCCGGGCCGGGCCGGGCACCACTTTCGATGATTCAGACAGAGACAACGACCGCGCTGAGTTGGAGTTGACCATAAACCAGCACCTAGCACCGGGCACGAGTCGCCCGCCGCAGCTTCGCTTGGGATTGATGAGCTTTTTTTTAAAACCTAAAATAACCTTTTTTTAGAACACCACCACCCATTATTATACTGCTTGGAGTATAGAAACCTAAAATAACCTTAATAGATAACCATCGAGACGATGTTAGATGAACGTGATTGGCCCTTATAAATGATCTTTAGCAAAATCTCAAAGGTCCATTGAAGTTTAGGAGGTATCTCGTATGTTAGTCCCATATTGGTAACGGACAACGGTTGTAGGGAGTTTTCCTCCCAATAAATAAAGATCATCTCCCTCGTGAAAAACAAACCATAGACTATAGTACAGGGAGTCCCCTAGGTTTGAGAATTCCAAAATATGTCTATATATATACGAGTTAGAGTTTTGTTTCTTGCGTCGCAATTGTAGTTTCACGATCCCAAAGGCCGGCGTAAACTAGCAAACGGAATAGCGGATCTTAAAGAAAGAGGGCGAATACTTCTGATCTTCATCATGGCTCGGGTATTGCGGCGTATCTGTTTCTGCATCGGTCATTCATCGGCAACGCCAGTCACTAGTCTCTCGAGATCTTCACCATGGCTCGTCTCTCGGGTGCTGTGGCCATTGCGCTTCGTTAGCAAAATCGGTCATCGCATCAACATCATTTGTCATGCAACATTGGTAATCCCATCAGCACCACTTGTCAT
This sequence comes from Digitaria exilis, assembly GCA_015342445.1. NCBI lineage: Eukaryota > Viridiplantae > Streptophyta > Magnoliopsida > Poales > Poaceae > Digitaria > Digitaria exilis. Next base: position 47,758 of record JACEFO010000412.1, read on the forward strand.
TGGATACGGCCTCTGCTTGTATGTGCACTGTGACTTAATCCAGTTTTTATTTAATTCAGCTTTGAATCATGTTTTTTGAAATTATAGTTATGCTATTCGTACTGTCTAATTACAAGCTAAATGTAATTTTGTCATGTTTACTCTAATTTGAAAATTAAACTTAAAAACATATTTTTCCAACGGACTGAAGCCTTTTGTGGAAAGTAACGCGCGGCCCACCTCACGTGAAGCACGCGCCGTGGTAGTATACGATGATTTCCATCGTGTCTCAAGCATTTAGTTGGTGTTTTTTATTTGCTAATATGACATATCGAATGTTTAGATATTAATTAGAATATTAAATATAGACTAATTTATCTCGTACTCCTAAGTAGTATCCACCGTCGCATGTTTTATTTTTTTCCCCAAACCAAACAAGCCAACTAGGCCAGCTTATGTACTCGATCCACTACTCTCACCTTTTGTTTGTGCCTAGGCAGTGCACCTACATGGCTACATGCCATAGAACCACAGCATCAGCGACCCAGCACCTGTATGGTGTCTGCCAACCGGCGCGGGATGCGAGCTGCCTCGTGATGCCCCTAGCATTAGCTCGTTCAGGAGAGGCAACACAGACCGAGTGAAGATGACGAAGCGCATCAGCAGTATCCTCGTCAGTTCGGGTCAGTCATATATCATCTTTGACTACTGCAAACTTTGTTTTGGCTCTGTGTATAGACCTGGGAGCCAAATCGCCATGGATAGATGCAGCAATAATTCACAATCAACAAAGTCATAATTATAGTATAACCAATCATCCACCAATATAAAATGACACCTACAATAACCATCTAATCAACAAAGTCATAATAATAGTATAACCAATCATCCACCAATATAAACTGACACCTACAATAACCATATCCATATTTACACTTTACTATGACCACCACAATCTGTGTTCATCCATGTCATCTACTGTACCCACCTGCAATACTGTCAAACACACAAACTATCGCAATAATGTCAAACACTCTAACTACTCCGTAAGCATCCAGTCATCCACCAAGAGGCCAAACCATCCAGTCATCCATCAACTCTTGGTCTTCAGCTAAGCTTGTCCAGCTCTGCCGACAACTCGGGCCCACCACGCCCTAACTCTCCAGAACCACACGAGCATCACGCAGATCACTCCAGCCGACGCGGCGCCGGCGATGCAGGCTCCCAGCTGGCAGCATAGGACGAGGACGAGCAGGGCGCCGGCGGCGATGGAGCTCGTCTTGGCGCACGCGTCGCAGAGCCAGAGCACGCGCCTTTTCCCCTCATTGCCAACGGCGACGTAGAGGCCGCCCGAGATGACCCCGGCCGGTGACCGCCAGGGTGATGGCGAGCGCCACTGCCATGCCGTAGAATCCTTTGGCAACGATGCTCCAACCCGTCACGGTGTCCTTCGACTGCGCGACGATGCCAACAAGGATCCCAACCACGATTCCCAACATCCCAATAATAATTGCAAATGGCACCGGCGGCGGATCCTGTTAACCATGCGAGGAAGAACCAGAGCTTAAGGAAAGGAAGAACCAGAGCTTAACGACGCGAGATAGGAACAACCAGAGCTTAACGAACAACTAATCAAAGGAATACCTTGCCCTTGTCGCCATCAGAAGCGTGACGGTCGGGCGTGGCGGAGGTACGGCGTCGGTGGACGTGGCCTTCACTTGCCGCCGGCGTCGGCTTGGTGATGAGCTTCGTGGCGGCGGGCAGGGAGTTGCCGCGGCGCACCTTCCTGTCGCCACCGGGAACGCTGAGGAAGAGCGCGGCGGCGGGGGTCGCTGTAACTTTTCATCCTTCACGTTTAAATCCCTGCAGCCTTTAGAAACTAATAAGTTCCACGTTTTAACTCTGTTTAACCTCGTTTTTGTTGCGTTAACCTTCTAAAAGCGCAAAGTTTAATTCACCAGTGTCTTGTATTAAGTTTCGTGTTTTAAAATAAATAAATATTAATTTGCCTAATTTTAATTTAATTAGCCTTTTCAATTAAAAGCAAATTAGAGCTCCACCTTCATGTTTTATAATCAAAGCTAATTTGATTAATCATTATTGAACAAGAATTTATAATTTAAATATGGTTAGAGTTATATCCTGTCTTTGAATAAACAAAGATGTTAATTGGGTTAATGTTTATTTCATCTGCTTTTCCAAATAAAATCTAATTAGCTTATATAGTTGTTTTATAAAATAATGTATTTAATTTGCTCAATGCTCATTATTGAATCTAGTTTTCTAAATAAAACATGACTAGGTTTATACATCGGTTTTTATAAGTAAATTTTAAGTTGATTAATATTTATTTAACTAGTCTTTTAATTAAAAGATATATAGCAACATATCTCGGTTTGCATAAATTAAACTCAGTACAGTTAATGATCATTCAATTTGTTTTGTGAGTAAAAGCTACATAGGTTATATCTCGAGTTTTCTTAATCATATGTTAAATTGACTAATATGAATATAAATGTTTTTACAAATTATAATTGACTAGTTGAACACGAATAATAAAGTTATTCGATTAGATGTTCATATACATTTCTTTCTAAGTTAATTGTTTAATTGGTATAATTAATATATAATATTTACAAATAAAATTGATTAAGCTATAATCCGCCTTTTCTTATGAAAGTTTAACTTAAAATATGAATCTCTCTGGATATTCATCACATACGTTTTCTTAATTAAAATGAATCAAGCATATAGTCCTTGCTTTATTTTATAATACTAATCCTCCGATTGTTGTATCTTTTCAACCTTAGCTCCGATCTTAGCGTTTCTCGTGTCCTTTCAATCCTTTCCGCCTGTTTCTATGCTTGATCAATATTGTTGCCCATGATTGGTGTACTGTTTTTTTATTTGTGCATTTGTTTGCTTGTATATGCTCGTGTGACGATAGACGCTGTTCAAGCCGAGTTTGAAGATCAAGCTGTGAAGAGTTCGTTGAAGATCAAGTCTACGAAGGAATTGAGCGTTAGCAGATATTACTAGAATTTAAAGCAAGTGGATTTCCCCCTCTGCATATTTTATTGAACCTATGCAACTTTCATGTTCATTAAAGTTTACTTTATGTATGTATATTGCATTAATATTGATGGGTCCTATATTAAAGATGAGTAGTTTTTATTGATAATTCCTTTGATAACCGGGTCTTTACATTTATGTTGGGTAGCTTTGCTTAGCTGCTATACATATCCGTATCCATGTTCTGATGTTGAAGTTAAACACGATCACTTATGTTAATTGAAACATGGAGCGGCAACCTGGGATTTAATCGTACAACCATAATACCATATGGCTCTGGTCTTGGCTAAGTAACTAGATGAACTGTGTGTTGTGTTTGCACTGCTAGTGGTGGAATTTGGGGGCATTACCGGGATGGCAGGTGCGGGGATCGGAAGGCAAGAGAGGCCTTGCCGTTGTAACCGTGGTCTTCGGGGAGCAAACACATACATATAGGAATTCTTTGGAAAAGCCTCGTAGCGTCCCTATCGGTCACACCTTGGAAGTGTGGTACGTGCCTAGCCCGCACTGCATGGTTGGGTCTAAAGTTCTTCGGAGCTTTTACGCAAATTATGGTGAAAGTGTACAACCTCTGCAGAGTGTAAAACTGTTATAACAGCCGTGTTCGCGGTTATGAACGGCCCGGATCCTCACATGATAATTGAACTTGAAGTTGAGAACAAATTGTGGTTCCTACTTAAGGAATGAGATGACGTATCTATTTATGACGTGAGATGATGTATCTATTTATATTATTAATTGGGTTGGTATATACCTATACCTTAGTAATCAGGTGATTGCTAATAAAACCTGACCAACTAAAATACTGACCGCTCTTGACTAAGCCTTTCCTTGAAAGCTTTGGATATTTCTCCCACTTGCTGAGTATCAACCACAAGTGTACTCATCATTGCTAATTGCTGCTCAGTATTAAGAAGGTGTGTGAAACTGTTGAAGATGATGCTAGGCGTACGCAACCCCCAGTCAACTACCCGTGGTGAAGAGATGAAGATTTCTGCTGGTAGAATATCGTTGTAATGTATTTATTTTATCATTTCCGCTGTAACTTTGTGTTCTGTATTCATGGAGTCTATCATATGTGTGAAACTTGATCCTGACGCACATATGAGATGCATTCGGTTTGTGTTCTCTAAAACCGGGTGTGACACATCCACCGCGGCGAGGGCCGTCTTCTCAGCGAGGCGCACCTTCTTGTCGCCGCCGGGAATGCCGGTCAAGAGCGCGGCGGCTGGGGTGACCTCCTCCGCGACGGCGAGGGTGACATCCACCTCGGCGAGGGCCGTCTTCTTGGCGAGGCGCACCTTCTTGTCGCCGCTGGGAACGACGGTGAAGAACGTGGCGGCTGGGGTGACCTCCTCTGCAATGGCGAGGGTGACATCCACCGCTGCGAGGGCCGTCTTCTCGTCGAGGCGCACCTTCTTGTCACCGCCGAGGACGGAGTTCTCCTTGCCCGTGGTGTCGCCGAGGATGGTGTTCTCCTTGGTGGAGCCGGAGCCGTCGCCAGCGAGGACGACGGCGACCTTCGTCTCGTCGTTGGCGCCGTGTACGGCGGCGGCCTTCGTCTCGTCGTTGGTGCCGAGGACGCCGGCGGCCTTCATGTCGTCTTTGGTGCCGAGGACGCCGGCGGCCTTCATGTCGTCTTTGGTGCCGAGGACGCCAGCGGCCTTCATGTCGTCGTTGGTGCCGAGGACGCCGGCGACCATCTTGTCGCCGATGGTGCCGAGGACGGCGGCGGCGTCCTTGCCGTCTGTGGCGAGGGAAGGCTCCATCCTCCGACACCCTCTTTCTTCTTCCTTCCTTCATTCTTTCCCCTCCCTTCTCCTTTCTTGCTATTTCAATGGTGTTTCTTGGGGTAGGGGGGCTCCAGCCCCCCTCCCCCAGCCCCCACACTAGATCGACCACTGTTCAAATGTGATGCCTGCAAATGTTTGCGAAGTGACGCTGGGTGGTTTGCATGCACAGTCGAGTGAGAGGTTGGACCACTAGCATCGTGCCAAAATCGTTCCTCCTTTGCCCGCCCGGCGTCTGGCGGTGGCAGAACTTCACTGCTCTTTGAGTTTCTTTCTTGTCCTACCTGCAGCCAGAGCTGCCTCCCTCGACTACAAAACGGATGGGGCTGACCAGTCACCGTCCAACCACGAGGCCACGAAGGCCCTACGACCCCTGAGATCGATTATCAGCGATGATGTACAGCTACAACGATGTAGGCTGGACGCGTCAACGGTGGCGTGGGTGTCACGAACGAGGCAGGACTCTCTGAAACGAGTATGGCCACCGTCACATCCTCTGAAAATGATGACTAGATATCTGTAAACTGTAATGATTAAAATAAGATGCCAGTACAAACTAGCTCTTAGCAATTTTTTATTGATGAACAGTTCATGCTATCGCGCCGCAGAGCGCTAGCTCGCTCGCCCCTCAAAGCTCCCCTTCCCATGCTGGTATGGTGCTGTTTTTTCTACTGTACCCAAGAGCCAAGTTGGCTCTACCATTGGAGAAGGCCTAAAATCTTTTACTAATATGTCACGTTGGATGTTTGACACTAATTATGAACATATACTAATTACATATCTAATGGCATAGATGAAGTGTAAATCGAATTATTGTAGCATGATAGTGCCTAATGATGGATTAATTAGGCTTTAGATTCGTCTTGCGATGCACACTTCATCTATATATTGTAATTGGTCTTATATACTTATTACTTCTAATAAGTGTCCAAACATCCGATGTGATATATTGGAAAAAAATTCCCAACTAAACAAGTCCAGCTTGGACAAGTTGTCTACACAAGTCCACCTAGGACACGATCACAACAGCAGGTACGGTGTTGCTTATCTTTGCTACGATCTTGGTTGACCAGAAAAGAAGCAGTCTTTGTCACAATTAGGATTTGGTGGCACCCACGATTGGTTCTCAAGGTTAGTGGCTTCCTTCCCAGTCATAGATGGTTGTCTTTTGGATTAGGGAAAGAATGCTTAATTAAGCTCAAGTACGTCTCGTAAATTTCTTGGTGCTTTCTGACTCCTCTAGGCCACTCTGAGATGATGAGAGAAGTCTTTCAAGTAGAGTAGTCAATTAGTACGTTAGTACGTACGTGGACATGTTATTGTCATTGGTTGCTTGTTCTAGGTACCCAGATGGCGCAGTTAGGCCTTCTCCAATGGCTATCTCTTAGTTAGCTCTCAAATTGTTTAATTGATGAATAGTGTCGAAACAGTAAAAAAGTAGGTTGACCCTTTGCAAATGGGTTGGCTCTTTGCTAGCTCTTAGCCATCTCTTATGCATTGAAGAGTGCACAAGTGATGTGAACGGCTCTTGAATGAATAAAAAATGCTATGAGACGGCTAAGAGCTAGATAAGAGCTAACATATTGTACTTTTTTGTACTGTTTTAACATTGTTCATTGATTAAACAATTTAAGAGACAATGAATAATGCACCATTAGAGAAGGCCTTAGTATAGCGCGTAGCAGCAGCGAACCGGTCTCTGCCAGCCGACGCCCCATGCGAGATCCGTCCGGTCAGAACTACCGAACGAAACATGAGACCGCGGAGATGACAGCAGCCCCACCCACGCCTACTCAGGCTGTGTTCAGATGAAGTGGGAGAAAAATACTTTTTTTCTGAGGTACGTGTTATATGAGGGAGATAAATAGGAAAGATAAAAAGAGAACTTTTAGGGATGTGTGTTCTGTGAGGGGATGAATAGAAAGTAAAAAGTAATTTTAGAATCTGAACATTCAATGAACGGGGAGGAAATGACAAATGACGGAGGCGAACGCAAAGTACGTCATTATTCCCAAAGTCCATTGTACTCCGTACAAACAGTTTTTGTAAATAAAGACAAGAACCAGGAATCTTAGCAGGATCACACAGAAATCCTTTATCTATTCTATTCTATATATCATAGTACCCTTTCCTCATGCATCTGACAGAATCCTAGGAGGGGTGGCTTCCCGCTTCCTACACGCCCTCACGTGTTTCCTAAAGCAAAACAAAATAATTAGAAAAGTTACGAGTAGCAAAAGAATTACAAAATAATTAGAAAACAAAGAATGCCGTGGATTCGAACGAAACCTTCCTGCGGACCTTGACCTGGCGCAAGCAGAACCAGCAACACAGCCAGAGGACGAAGATGAAGAACGTGATCACCACAGCGGACGCCACGCCGGCAGCTTGCAGCAGATCACCACGACCAGGACCAGGGAGAGAATGCCGCTAACCTTGGCACGAACGTCTGAGATGTAGAATGCCGCCTTGCACCTCGTGGCACGTGTAGAGGGTGACTGCCATTCAGTGGCGGAGCCAGCGGTATGGCGAGCCATGGCGGCCGCCATACCTGCTGCCCGTAGAAACCCCCCACCCCTTCCCCCGGGCCCGCGTCAGTTGTCTGTAGATGCTGCGTCGCCATGGTCGATCTGTCTGAAGCTCTGCTGTTTTGAGGAGGAAGAAGGCAGATAACGTTTCGTGACCTATCACCTATGTTGGGCCTTTAAACTACTGGTCGTTTGGCCCATGAGGAAATGTTAAAGCACAAAGCCTATAAAGCCTAAACCAATCGACGCCTCACGCCTTCACCGCTTCACGCAATCTCTCGGTTGTGTGCCGTCGCCGCCCAAGAGCCCTCGGCTCGCCACTGCGAGAAGCCAGACCGGCAGACCGCCGGGGGCCAGAGGCCAGACGAGTCACCAGTGCCGAGCGCGTGAATGCGTGGTGTCGTCGGACGGCCGGGACAGGGAGCAGGCAGCGACGCCTAAATTCAGATGCAAATCCAAGCAGGATTAGGAAGAAATTAAAAGGTAAGAGTTTGTGATTTAGGGAGAAATTAATTCATCCCTACTTGCACATATTGTTATACAATATTTGTTAGCATAAGAATTTTGGATGATGAATGGCTCAATGATTTAATGGTATGCTGCACCGAGAAAGAGATATTTAAAGGACTTGATGATGATAAAATCACGAAGCGCTTTCAAGCCTTGAAACATTGGAGGATGAGTCTTTCTCGGCCAGCTCGTCGCCCTTAGTGCTTGTACAATATGTTTATCTAATCGTCTACCAATGCCTATTGTTTTTATACAACTGCGACGTTATGCATATCCAATTATTATATACATATATAGAATTGTGACCATTGGTCATATTGTGTTTTTATACAAATATATGGGAGGTTCGCCATAGGTAGAATTTAATCCTGGCTCCGCCACTGCTGCCATTACGCCGGCAGCCTCCAGTGTAATGGCACCACCACGACGCCGTACAACGACTTCGCCCCGGTCTTCCATCAGCAGGAACACGAACGGCAACGAATCCTGAAGCAAGGGCAAAGGAAGCGGCGAGGTTACCGATGTGATAACAAATGAAAAAAAAACAAGCAGTCGTCGGGGAGGACGGCGTCTTCCTCTCCGCGCCGTCGGCGGCGAAGAGGGCGTCCTCCTCCTCCTTGACCGCGCCGTCGCCGAGGACGACGGCCTCCTTCTCCTTGACCGTGCCGTCGTCGAAGCCGACGGCCTCCTCCATCTTGTCGGCGTCGTCGAAGCCGACGGCCTCCTCCATCTTGTCGGCGTCGTCGGAGCCGACGGCCTCCTTCTCCGTCACCGAGGATGACGGCCTACTCCTCTTTGACCGTGTTGTAGCCGAGGATGACGGCCTGCTCCTCCTTGACCGTGCCGTCGTCGAAGCCGACTGTCTCCTCCACCTTGTCGGTGTTGTCGGTGAGGCCGAAGGCCTCCTTCTCCGCGGCGAGGGCCGCCTCCTCCCCCGCGGCGGCGAGAGCCTCCGCATCGGCGATGGCACAGCTAGGCGGGGCGGACCTAGCGCAAAAATTAAGCGAGGGCCTATAGTCTTTGCCATAGTATTTTGTACGGTAGAACAGTGTCAAATTACACTACATTCACAAACTTAAGTGGGGGCATGTGCCTTCGCTAGGCTTTACATGGGTCCACCCGTGCCGGCGAGGGCTTCCATTGGCCAGCTTTGGTCTGCTCGGCCGGCGAGAAGTGGGGATGGGGACTGGAGAGAGGATGGGTAGAGAAACGAGCAGGACTGGGCGATGTGCCTTTTGAGATGTATCTCCTGTCAAAAGATGCTGAGGAAAAACATTTTTTTTTCTCGGTGCTGTTTCTAAGCTCATTGGGATTTTAGATGTGGTACAATATTATATGCAGCTAAGTAATCATTAGATAAGGTTGAAAAGAGATTTAAAAGCACAGTTTATACCGAGAGCCCGACAAGCCAAACGTCCTGTCACGTCTCGTGTATGTATATCTCATGGCAGCCGAAGCTACCAAGCTTTTCTATCTCTAGGCCAATGGGAGGAGACGAAAAAATTTGATCCACTCCTTGCAAACGGAAGACAGGATGGTCTATTCCCATGAGGAAAAAGAATCTGTGTTTTATATAATTTCAGCTCGGTGTTTGGAAGGCCAAAGAGCATAAATTTGACTGGTACCAAGTTGGGGCTGCCTAGGAGAGCTGCTGCATCTAGAAGAACCTTTGACGGCAGAAATGTGACGGCAGTGGCCCAGTCCCGGCGCGCGTCGCATGGGTCGTGGGAGGGAGAGCGAGACGAGCCGGTCGACGGGTGTCCCACGAGGCCACGACACACACGTGTTAGAGTGGCGCAGCGCAATTCGGTCCGGTCCGTTGTACACACGAGCCGGTGCGTCACAGGCCTAGGTCCACGGAGCCCAACAACAACAAGGGCCTTAGGCCTAAGTCAACCAAAATGACTAGCCTGATAGGAGGAGGACTGCCCCTACCTTATATGTTGTGCTCTCCCACCATCAATTACCGATGTGGGACTAAATCTAACAATCTCCTCCGTCACACATCGTACCCAACTCTCCATCACAACCATCCGTGTGATCTTACAGAAGACGTTATCACAGGCCCAGAGTATAAGCTCTCCAGTCAACTTGTGTGACCAATGGTCAACGGGCTCCCCCGTCAACATGTGACCCGGAGATGTTACTGATTTTCCAACCTTCGGCTCTGATACCACTTGTTAGAGTGGCGCAGCGGAATCCGGCCCGGCCCGCTGTACACACGAGCCGGTGCGTCACAGGCCTAAGTCCACGGAGCCCAACAACAACAAGGGCCTTGGACCTAACTCACCCCAAAAGACTAGCCTGATAGGAGGAGGACTGGCCCACCTTATATGTTGTGCTCCCCCACCATCAATTACCGACGTGGGACTAAATCTAACAACATGTAATTGCCTTCGTCTATCCTGAACTTCGACAGCGTCATCTCGCAAGCTGCATGAGCATGCATCGTGCCGTTAAACTTCCAAGGGAAGAAATCATGGATGACCGTTCAAACGTGATGCACTGATGCTCTCTGCGATGTTTGCCCAGCGACGCTGGGTGGTTAGCATTCACAGTCAGGGTGAGATCAAGGTTGGACCACTGGCATCGTGCCAAAAATCGTTCCTCCTTTGCCCCTCCAGGAGTTGATGCTCGGTGTCTAGTGGTGGCACAACATCACTGCTCTTCGAGTTGTCCTACCTGCAGCCAGAGCTGCCTCGACTACAAAAGTAACGGATGGGGCTGACCAATAACATGAGATGCCAGATGGGATGGACGGGGAACCGTGCCAAACTCCATGGCCCATGGCTGTCGTGGTCGCTGATGGTGGATCAGAGCAGCCCTGTCAGGGGAAGAGAGCCCATCGCCCATCTACTAAGAGTTTTGAGACAACGTTGTCTGAAATCTCAGTTTTTTTTTGTTTCCGTGTAATGCAGCGGTGTCATGAAGTGCCTCAGCCAGAGACAACAAGCTATATCAACCAATTGATGATCAGCCATGATGTAGAGCTACAACGACGTACGGCTGGACGCGTCGACGGTGGTGTGGGTGTCATGAACGAGGCATCACTCTCTGAAATGCATCCACCGCCACATCATCTGAAACCATGTAAACTGTAACGATTGCTAGAAGATGCCATGCAAACGATGGCTTGTGATGATTGCAAGAAGATGCCATGCAAAAAGCTGGTAAAAATACCACAAAAGCCCAAGCACTGAACCTGATTAACTTTGGCATTGCAAAACTACTCCATCTATCATGAAGCTGCCATCCTTAAAAAAAACTAATCTAACCACAATTGACAACTGGGCTGGCCGGCTGATTTGGCTGGGCTGGCCAGCTAGACCCACCAATCAGCCTCTTATTCTGGCTGCCGAACAGCTCCAGCCCCAGCCGTGGCTGAACCAAGCATCCAAACAGGCCCTTAGATTCTACCCATATCTTCTTCTTTTTCTGAAAAGTCTACAAGATCTTTCCAGCATGACCTACTAGTATACTAAATGAAATGCAACAAGTTTATCAGATCTATTTCCGGTTTCCCTGCATGCCTATGCTCGGTGCGTCTCCCGAACAGGGGCGGACCCATGTAGAGCCCAGCGAGGGCACATGCCCCCACTCAAGTTTGTGAATGCAGTGTAATTTGACACTATTCTACCGTATAAAATACTATAGCAAGACTATGGGCCCTCGCTCTCCTGGTCCCGGACCAACCGAGCAGGCCTAGCCCTGCTACCGCCGCGGCCTGAGGTAAGCCTAGATTCTTTCAGTTGGAACTGACACCATGCTCTGGGACCAGCAAGTGCCTTCCTGGTTCCCGCGTCGCGACGCCTAGACGTGGTGGTAGTGAACGCGAGGGGTTGCCCAACCTGTTCGTGGGCTTGCGTTGGTCGTGCCAGGTTGCACGTTCGCCTCGTGGGATTGTAGACTCGTACTCAGGGATGCAAGTGGGTCACTTCTGGTTGACCCAAACACTAACCCACACTACCCAATTAGCTACTAGTTAATTTTGGGTTGGCCCAAACAAATTTCAGTCGTGGAACCAGTGGCACCAGTTAACCCAAAGTTTCAGGGGCAAAGCAAAGGTCTCTTCGACAACCTGGCCCCAGCTCAGAAACTCACCTTCATGTTCCTGCGTCCGTGACTCCATGGCGCCAGAAGCAGAGGCTCGCCGCTGGCATGGGCGCTGGAAATGGAATGGTGCTGTCTGCTCGTCCGCCACGGTCACACACACTTGGATCTCCATCACAAGCGCCAGCGTCTTCCTGGACGGCTGCCTAGTGCCCGCTGTCTTCCTGGCCGACTACCGCACCCAGATGTCGCCGCCAGTGCCCGACACCTACGCCGGCAACTGCGTTGTCCTGCGCTTCGTCAATCTGAGTGGTGCGGACTGCGGAGCTCTCAAGGCTGCACGGGCACGCACAGGCGCTGTTCGGGTTTGGGAGACCCGCGTGGTCGGAGGTGGCCACCATGAACGACGACGGCGAGATCTGGTGGAGCGGCGCGGAGCAATTGGCAACAGCCTAAGAAGGGTCACGACAAACTTGAGTGTTAACCAAATGACCCATAATACCGAATATTGTTTGGCACCAAACTTGAATGCGCCAAACAAATAGGTAATTACACTAGGATTTTGTTTTTAGATAATGGGTCATTGGGTTGACCCATAAATATCTGCATCCCTACTCCTACTACTAGAGGTGAACGACAGAGAGGCTTCTCGGTGCGCTATGGATCTAATGCACAGAGCTCAGCTCTCTCTTCGCCTGGGGCGACGTGGCAGGCCAGGGAGGCACGAGCGGTGCTGGGAAACGCGGCCGTCACTGAGGAAAGGGCAGCAGCGGATTAGGGCAGCTCCAGCGTTGGGGGAAAACGAACCGTGGTTCGATTTTATCGAACCATGAACATAGTGACCATCGAACCATAGTTGTCAGAGGCAAAAACGAATCGTCTGCAAGGTTGGTCTCGTGGCCGCTGTTGCTCCAGCCTTTTGCCCCCACTCAAATAAAATACAGCTGCTCCAGGCCAAGGGAGACGGACGCAGGCGAGATAATTTAATTTAGGTGGGTCCCATAGATCGATGTTGACACAGTGGCTGTCGAACTGAAGCATGGTTCGGCTTCCGTGGCCTGCACGGGTCGAACCGGCACTGGAGCTGCCCTTATGGTGCTGCTCTGCGATGCTGTGTTGCAAGACAGATTCCCCGCGTGGCCACGTCCATCCAAAACCATCTGCCTGCCACGAGTGGGAATTCCTGTAATACATACAGAAAATTAGCCTTTGCAGAGGAACCTCGAGCCCATCTCGAATCACATGCATGCCGTGTCGATCCGGCTATCCAGTAATTGCAACGAGAACAAACTGCTGCTAGGAGTAATGTACAAGCTCAAGGCATCCATGGTGTCGTATGATTTGCCATAGCTCTAAAAGCAACAAAGCATAGTGGAACTTGTTAAGATTAGATTAGTCAAGTGATCAATTAGCATCTAACTATAGATTAACAATGTATTAAGAGGTTAATCATGTCATTAGCGTTGTCTAATGACAATTGACAAAACCAGTCGTTCGGCCCTCACCGAACGGGTACCTGTACAACCAACATGCCAATTCGAGGGTTGCGTCATTCCCCTCGAATCGGCAGATTCACGCCCCCTTCGTGGCGTATAAACATGTAATCAATCAACATCCAATCTCAGTTTCATTTACATTAAATCAAAACCAACTAAACCCTCCTGTGCGTCCTGGAGTGCATTTCAGCTTCAGGAGCAACAGGCATCTACTACGCTCACTTTTCTCGCCTTCACATCATATCGCTCTGCTTTGTTTTTATTATACTTGTCGCTCTGCTTTGTTAGAGCCAGCTAACACTGCAAGGCTAGAAGTTTTTCATTATTTTTTTTGAAAAAAAGAAGTAGTAGTAGTCTGCATTACTCAACACTAGTCTTGTTTAGACCGCCAACTTTCACTAACTTATTTTGTCAACTTGTCACATCGAATGTTTGGACACTAATTAGGATAGGTGTAAAAAAACAAATTACATAGATAGACTCTACATCGTGAGGCGAATCTATTAAACATAATTAATTTATCATTATACATTGTCATGCTACAGTAACCCATCATTAAAAATGCGCTAATGACGGCACATATTAGGCTTAATAGATTCGTCTTGCGATGTAGAGTCCATCTGTGTAATTAATTTTATAATTAGTCTATATTTAGTACTCCTAATTAGTGTAAAAAAGATGGATGTGATATTTGGCCAACTTTCACCAACTTTATACCACCCAATCTAAAGAAGGCCTATAGTTATCTTGTAAAATAAAGTTATCCCTGCAGACTTGTCATCATCACACAATAGTGATACACACACTACGGTATCCACAGTTCCACGCACGATTCAACACCTGCAGCTCATGTGCTACAAAAGAAAGCGGTTCTTCCCACTAGTACAATCGTCTCCACCGAGGGACCGATCATATTTCTTTAATATATTAACACCTGCAGCGCATGTACAAAAGCAAGCGTTGCTAAAAGGTTCTTGGTTTTTTTCCCATCAGATGAAGATGCTTCCATGTCCCATGCAGGACATGGCTTTCCATTATGTATCTAATGAGATAGGGATGCAATCCTACAAGTAACCTTTGAGAGGGTGCAATCCTATCCTGCATTTCCACGATCTCATGTTTTTATTCTTTGAAATACAAAATCTAATGGTTTTCCAACAATATATCTGTTGAGCATTAGTCGAATCTAGCATTTTTTTAAGAGAAAAGCATAAGATTTGATTTATAATTCAATGGTGCATTTGCATAATTGGCTTCGAAACTTTGTTACATGTCATTTTTCAACCAAAACAAATTCAATCCATTACCACCAAAGGCAACTGTAGCAACACGGAGCCCACCATAAACGACAATTATAAGGCACATAACCAGAGATAGAGTACAGGACTCATTCCATGACCTGCAAATTGATAAGATTGTTCATCTCTCATCAGCCTCCGATAAGAATCATCACGTGTTCTTCAAAAGATTCACCCTTCAACAAATGATGTATACGAGCAAGGCAATAACAACAACGTTGGAAGAAAATGACATCAGAGTATATAAAAGATTTACTCACATAGAACAAAACAGCATGACTGCTCACTGTACTTAGCTATGATTAATTCTAGAGCTGAAACAGGTGCGCAGCTTGTTCAAAACCAGTAGCACCAGCACAGGAGAAGACATGCCGTGCTCAGAGGAATGAAGCGCGAGGAGTGGTGGCAGTGCATGAGATGGAGAACTGCAAGGCAATGGCCTATCATCGGCTTGATCTCAACCTGGTTGAAGGTCTTGCTGTTGTAGACACCAATGATGCTTCCGATCATCTCAGGGAGACAGGGACAATGATCATGTTGCAGGCTTCTCACCGGAAGGAACATCCTTTTTCTGTTCAAGGGCAACGAGAAATTTCAGAATTTGATACTGTGTCTCACTTAATTTGACATCAAATTCGCAAACCTTTCAAAATCTGACATTAAATTCGTCAATTCTCGTTTCTCTTTATTTTTATGTTTTTTTTTCTTCTTTCATCTCTACTTATTACATCCCAAGGGAAAAAGACTCTTGCCACTGCCCTTTGCTTTACCTTCTTCTTTTTTTTTTTTTTTTTTTTTTTTTTTTTGAGAACAGCCCTTTGCTTTACCTGAGGAGGGCACGGCCTGGTACACGTTGTGGGCTCTTGATATTTCAAACTGGGCCAAATTTCGTGTCTGCTAGTGCTAGGGGCCCATGTCCAGTTACCACACGCATGTCTCTCCCACTTACAAGCGGGGCCCACCCAGCGGGTTCTCAAAACTCAAAAGTCAAAACCATATCCTCTTCTTCCCGTGGCACGGCGGTCGCTTCGCCTTCCTCCTTCCTCCTTCCGCCCTTGCCCCTCGCCTCTTCCAGGCGCTTCTAGAACCTTCGAGAACCCCGGCTCCCCGGCGTCCGGTGAGAAGCGGCGAGATGTACGGCCTCCTGACCTCCCCGTGCCCTCGGGCCCCGCTGCTGCGCGCCGTCCCGAGCCCGTCCGCCCGCGCGATCCCCAGAACCCTAGCCTTCCCCGCGCGCCCGCTCCCCCGGGGCCCTCTCCGCCTGTCCCCGTCCCCGCCGCGCGCGGCCGCGGAGGCGTCGGCGTCGGCGGCGGCCACGGCGCTGGGCGGGCTGCTGGCGTCGCCGCTCTCGACGCTGGAGGCCGCCCTGCGGAGCGTCAACCTCGCGCCCCTGCGCGCCCCCGTGGCGGCGGCCATGTCGGCGGCCGTGCGGTGGCTCGGCGTCTACCGCGAGGTGCTGCTCGTCGGCGTGCTGCTCTCCTGGTTCCCCAACATCCCCTGGGATCGCCAGCCCTTCTCGGCCCTGCGGGACCTCTGCGACCCCTTCCTCGCTCTCTGCCGCGAGGTCATGCCGCCGGTGTTTGGGCGCAAGCTCGACCTCAGCCCGCTCGTTGCGTTCATGGCCATCGACATCATCATCATGATCCTGCGCCCGCAGCCACGCATGTGATGACTGCCTTAAGTGATGGTACAGGTTCTCTAGCTCTGTTTAATAACTTGGCATGTGTATTAGTCTGCACGTTATGCTGTGAGACCATAATTAGAGCAATGTACGATGCTATAAGGACTCTCTTGGTTTGACATCGTGGTATATGTTATGAACTGCATGTTGGATTGATCATCTTGTGTATGGCTATTGATTTGCAAAGGGACACTGGTTTGGGTGCGATGGTATAACATGAATGCATATTGTCGTGTTAGGTTTGCATTTCTCAATGCTACATTTGGGAAGATGACATATAATTTCTGTGGTACATTTGGGAAGATGGCATGCGGTTAGTGATGAAATGATACTCAAATAAATTCAATTTCTTGTTTGGTGAATTCACATGCTCTTCATGTGTAAATTAGCTTTCCTGTATATGTTTTTGAGAATAGGAATGCAAGTTCAACTGATATATCGGTGTTTCTTAGTACAGTTGTGTGTATGCGATGAGTATAGTGATCAGGTTATGTCTTGTTGTACAATCCATCAAACTTTGATCTTGCATGTGAATTTCAGTCATACTTGCTTGCCATATGCAATGGTTGGATATTCATCTTGCAGATTTACTGATTTAGGTATGTGCAAAAGAATCAAAATTTGCCTATTAGCTGATGGTTTGCATTAAAATGCCTAACATATTATTAGTCATGGTTTTTGTTGACAACTAATGGAAACGGCAGTTTATGATGGCATGGAGATTTTCAGTTGCGTTTTACTAGTTTAAGTGAAAATTAGCAACATATCTTTGCCCTATTAATATATGATCATGTTAACAATTATTTCTACTGCGTTGTTCATTCCTATTTCATCTCCTCATTTGTCCATAGTCATTTAGTAAATACGGCCAGCGATGATTACTATTATAGAATTGGCAATCATGTTGATATTTGGAAAGTCTGGAAGTAGAGTCACACATTTGGAATTCATAACCTGCAGCCATGTCTGCCTTTTTTTTTTATCTATCCTGTACACCTTATTCATTCATCATTACTTATTAGTCTCTTATTGTAGATGTGCTGCTAGATTGGCTTGGCATTATGTAGTGAAACAAGTAAATTTATAATGATTCAGATTAATATAGACCTTATTACTGAATCGTGGTAGAGGTTAGTTAGACTAATTGAACTATGACTATTGCTGAATTCTGGTGCAGACCGGTTAGATTAATTGAACTTCTAATAGTGATTTTGTGGAAGGTCTTGTTTCCGCAGTTTGGCAAAAGGTTAAATGCAAAATAGAGGTGATATAGAAAAGAGATTATGGTCCAGTTGGGGACATAACATTCAAAATGTAGTGGGAGTATCTAATTCGCCAGCCTCCAATGACTCTATTAGATTCGGCCTTGCAAACTCTTTTCTTCCCTGTTTCCACCTTATTAAGGTTACTGGTACATTGTGGGGTTAAATGAGCCAACGTCAGGTGACTGTAGCATGCTGTAGCAGCATGGTTGAGCAGCTTCAGCTGATTCTGACCTGTAATGTGGTGGCTGCATGCTTGTTATTGCCAT
The DNA here is from genome assembly GCA_015342445.1 of Digitaria exilis. Taxonomy (NCBI): domain Eukaryota; kingdom Viridiplantae; phylum Streptophyta; class Magnoliopsida; order Poales; family Poaceae; genus Digitaria; species Digitaria exilis. Next base: position 65,693 of record JACEFO010000412.1, read on the forward strand.
CTAGGTTCAGATTCCGTAAAGGAGATTGTGATCATGAGTCATCCAAAGCAACACCGATTACATAAAGTAGATAGTGATCACAACAGGCAGCCAAAGGAACACAATTGTACTCTTTGTGAGTAGGCTGATTATTCTCCTTTTTTTTTCTTCTTTTTTGTTTGCGAGGGAAGGGGGTCTTAGAATTCATAATGGTTTTAAGTTCTTGGGCACAGGCAGTATTTGGGTTACCACTGCAGTCATGTCTGATAAATTTGTCAACTGTATGCATAAAAAAACTGTTCTTTGTATTGTTGGTAACTTTGGTATCATATTCCCGACCATCATGTGAGAATGATAAACACTAAATTAATCAGAAATACTGCATTTATGTTAAACCTTACATGACACGAAGATGGTGGACTCCACATGTCATGATTTGGGAGTGTCAATATGGTAGGCTGTAAGAGGTCTCATTGAGATTCATTTTTCCCTCTGCCTATAAGTTCTTCATATTTGCCCCAATCTCCCGAGTAGGGTTCCAAACAAGGCTGCAGATATTTTTCTGTTGAGTGTCTGCTAGGGTTGTTTGGACACGAAAGTGATTTGAAGAAATATGCATGCCAATTTTTTTTCCCTCCAAGTTATGTATTTTTTTAAGTTCTTTTATTAGCAGTTTTGATATAAGCCCAATTCTGTCTATGTGGGGCTTCACATATTGCTGCAAAAGAAGATTATTCTTATCGTCTGTATTCACTGTGCAGAATGATCTTGCAGGGGTTGGAGAACGGTGGTTGGTATGTTAGGTTTTGACTACGGGAACAATGGTCTTAAGCTATTTTGGTAATCAGAAGGCAAAGAAAGCTGCTGCTTGATTCTACAACGCAAGAAAACAGCGGTTGGATGGATTAGCTTGCGATCCCAGTTTAGCTGTTACCACCAAGGTAGTAGTGCAGTATGGATCATTTTGAGGCGTCTGTATACAAGTGTAGCTTCGATGCTAGAACTTCCATCAGTGGTGTTCAATAGTTGCAGTAGTAATACATGGGTTTGCCACATATTGCAGTTTTTCTATGCACTAATTAATCCATCTATTATATTGTATGGCAGTATATTTGCATATCCATTATATTGTACGGCAGTATATTTGCATACTTTTTTTAATCTGATCCAGTTAATTGGATCTTCAGCTTAAAAGACAACAGAACCATTTGAATTAAAAAAAAAAATTCACAAGATTCTGTTGCGAGCTTTTATATGCTTTAATCCATATGACTTTATCCTGTCCTAGCGCCTGAATGCAGTTATGCTACAATTCACTATTTCAGTCGGAATTGTGACGTGCCTTTTAAGATTTCAGTAAAACCAGACACGCGTAGACTGGTTATATCTACGTAACCTTTTTAGTGTAATCTTTTTGCAACCTTTTCATGAGGTGTCTCCGATGGGTTCAAATAAATGCGTTCTTCTTGAAGCACATGATGTGGTTCGTGGCTGATGTGGTTGAGAGTTGAGGCGTGATTGAATAACATGATGATAACCAAAGTCTGGTTGAGTCACATTGAATATCCACATCAATTGTTTAATCATGCTATTAGCTGTTGCCTTCATGGGCACCTATCCGGATATGTTTGAGAAGTTTCTAAGAACAAAGACCTGGCAATTCCCCTTAGAAAACGCAGGCAGCCGCCTTACTTTTCTCGTTTGCCCTTTGGCAATCAGGGATCACATGGCTATGGGTATTTGCCTGGTCTCCTTTTAATGTTTATTTTTTTAATTTACCAATACTAATTTTCAAAGTACAACTCAAAAGTTTTTTACTGCACGTAACCCTCGTCATTTTTACAGCTGAAAACTGCATCTCATCTCATTTTGTCGGATCGCTCGCTGCAGAACAAGCAGTCCACGAGACCCACGCGGATCGGCGCCCCAACGGCCGGTAGCTGCCTGTTCCGTTCCCCCAAACTTTCCGTCGCCACGTCAGCTCCGATCCCTCGTAAACCCCGCTCGTGATCCACAGCGGATAAAGATAAATTAAACACGGCCTCGGGCCGCCCCGCATATCTCTCGCTCGTCGCGGCATATACCGCCCGCATCCACCGACACGTGGACCCACACCACTGACTGGCCCCACCCAAGTGGGTCCCCTGACCAGTGGCCCACTGGTCAGCCTCACATGCCCCCCCCCCCTAAAACTATTCCCCCCATGCCAGCTCGGCTCCCCCTCTCTCTTTCCTCTTCCACCTTTCTCCTCCATTTTGGCGAGGAAGAAAAAAAACAAGGAGGGGATTGGAGGAATCGAGGGTTGAAGGCCCCATTCGCGAGGAGCGCTAGCGCGCGTGCCGGCCGGGGAGGGCAAATGGCGGAGTGGTGGGAGGAGGCAGTGGGGCTGCTGCGGCGGCCGGCGGTGGCGGAGATGGCCGTGGACGTGCTGCTGTGCGCGGTGCCGATCTGGGCGGCCGTCATGATCGGGCTCGCCGTGGGATGGTCATGGCGCCCGCGCTGGACGGGGCTGCTCTTCCTCGGCCTCCGGAGCCGGCTCCGCCTCCTCTGGGTGCCGCCGGGGCTCGGGGCACGGAGGCTCTGGCTCGCCTGCACCGCGCTCTCCGCCTGCTCCGTCGCGCCCAAGCTCCTGTCATCCGCCTTCCGACGGTGCCGCGGGAAGCACCAGGACAAGGCGTCAACCGAGGACGCCGCCGCCGCCGGGGCCGATGGAGGGTGCGCCGACGGCAGGTGAGCGTGTGGGTGGGTTGATTCGTTCTGCTGTGGCTGGCGGGTTGGAGGGGGTAGGTGGCGGGAATGCAGCGTCTCTGTTGTCGGTGTTCTCTTGTTGGAGGCAAGGCGTGTGATTCAGTTCGGAATCGAATTGAGTGATCCCGCGATTCATTGGGCTGTGACCTACGACAAAGGTGGTTTAGGAGATTTGCTATTTTCCCCCTTGGCAAGATGCCCCATTTCAGCAGCTGAATTGATGAAGTGACACATGTCGACAGATTGAGGTTGGAGGAGGGGAAGCCGTGCTTGTATTTTGAATCGCTGACATGATGTGATGATGGAAAATTGAGGTGTTGCTGATATGAGAGTCTATAGGGTCTAAGAAATAGTACCATTTTAGATATAATGTTTTGATGATCGGTTAATTAGTTGAGTTTGCACCATGAAAGGATTTACAACGTGTAAAGTTGCCTCTGTTTGGGATTTACCGTGGTATCGGTACCTCATCCTTTTCCGTGGAGTATAGTTTCGTGATATTCTTAAATTAGATGCAAGCAGAACAGAAACACAACTTGTCCTCTCAGCGTAAGAATACATCACAACTTTCCATCTTCTGAAATCGATCGACATTTCTAACATGCTTTCGGCAGTGAAGTATTTGTTAATTTCGTTAAATTTTTTGAATGGCAGGACAATATTTGAGGGAGAGCATGATACTGTCACTGAGAAGGACCTAGAACATCTCCTGCAACTTTTAGATAACAAAGAGAGTGGGGATACAGCATGGCAGAATTTGATGGAGCGCACAACCTCCAACATGACCTACAAGACCTGGCAGCGTGAGCCTGAGGTTTGTTTTCTCAGTGTAATTGTGAAAGATTAAACATATGCTTAGAATGTACGATATTGTAGAGCTATCGAGATTGAGAGGTGGCATATAATATTCTCTGTATGAATGCAAAGAATAATTATGTGTGTTAAGTTTAAAAGCCGAGGGAATATGTTTTGAATTTCTTGAAATCCAAATATCCAGTGATGTCCCTTTTTTCATGGTAATACTATCAGGTCATTGGTCTGCGGCATTATAACTACCATATGTCTGAAGTTTTTATTGTACTATTTGTTCGATTATAGCATCTTCTTTACTGAATCTGCATAATCTGAAAGAAAATAAGACAAAGAATAAAGAGTCAAAATAAGACTTGTTATATTAGCTTTTCAACAAAAAAAGTAACTCTGAGACTACATACTTGGATCGGTTCTTTTCCTGTTATTTAGTCTACATAAATCGGCATGATAAATTAGAATTTTATAGTAAAATCTGTATAATGCCTAAATGTATTATCATAATATCTCTTTATACATCTACTGAGTTTATCTGCTATGTATTTAGGAGGGACCTATAATGTACTGCAGCCGCACTATTTTTGAGGATGCTACTCCTGAACTGGTTAGAGACTTCTTCTGGGATGGTGATTTTCGTCTAAAGTGGGATCCCATGCTTGCGTACTCGAAAACTTTGGATGAGGTCCCCCAGAATGGAACGACGATTGTCCACTATATAAAAAAGGTTTGACCAGCTCCATGTGTGCCTTATGTACCTTTATGTTTACAGTTCCAACATATTCTTTGTTTTGCAGTTCCCATTCTTTTGCAGTGACCGTGAATATATCTTTGGTGGGCGCATATGGGAATCTGGGAAGACTTACTATTGTGTTACAAAGGTAGACATATATCTTACATGTACACAAATATTCTCCTTGGTAGACACTTGTACTAATGTCTTATGCTCCCTGCATTATCTAAAAAAAACAGATCCATATAATTTTATTACAGATGAAGATGATTTTTTTGGGGGCCTTCTTTCTATTTTCCTGCTCTATTTTATGGTTTACTTTTAATCTTGCATCTCTTCGCGAAATTTATGTTCCCTTTTGTGCTCTTTTTTTTTCTCTGAAAGGTTGTTTCCTGTGCGTAATATAATGTTTTTCCTGTGCTATTTGATAGCAGCAGATTTGTAGTTGACCTGGAACCAATACAAATGATCACTTTCTCAAAGAGTGATATTTTTCATTATTGTCTTTGCCATCCACACAACAGTAACCCAAAAGTAGCTATTCAGATAATGAACGATTTTACTATCTGCCAGGATGGTATGTTTCTGAAGTTGTTATATATTTTGAGTCTTTTAGTATCTGAACTGCATGCATGATTTCATCAGCATCTTTCATGAGACGCCAGGTTATGAGTAATAGGTATAGGCAGAGTCGCAGATATGAATGTACCTTAAAAGCTGTGTTCTTCTTCAAGTTGTGATTTGCTATGGTTGAGGAAACAGATGTCCAGCAGATTAAGAGAATATTTCACTGGGTCATTTTCTGTTTAGAGTAACTAATTGGGGCACATATCCTGTAGTATTTGAAGGCATAGAAGATGGAACTAATGCGAATCAAGATTGAACCAACATATTGACAAGTGACAGACATCTTAATTTTGGCCATTGTTGTAAAATTATCACACACATCTTGCTGGAGGGTGGGGGTCAAATCATTGCACTTGCTTCCTTGTTTTGCATGATTGCACAATCAGGATAAGCTTCTCAGAACTGAAGTTTGTAGAAAATGTTGAGTGCTCACTACCATCCAGTTTAACTGTGTAAGGGCACACATGTTGGTTGTGACAAGTGAGCACTAAACAATCTCTGCTTGCAGGGTGTTCCTTATCTACCTTTGCCCAAGAAGGAAAAGCCAAGGCGTGTGGAGCTGTACTTCTCAAGTTGGCGCATTCGAGCTGGTAATTTGGTTTCCTTACTACCATCATTTTGGCACGCTGAACCTGTTTTCTCTCTCTTTTGTGTGGAATTATGGACATCGCAGGTGTCCAGGGATGCAAGTGCTCAAACCTTGACAGTTTATTTGTTTTAATCTGTCTGAAATGCAGTTCAATCTCCCAAACATGCTGGCCAACTATCTGCATGTGAAGTAACTTTGGTTCACTACGAGGACATGGGCATACCAAAAGATGTTGCCCGTGTTGCTATTCGGCACGGCATGTGGGGTGCTATGAAGAAACTGCAGTCTGGATTCAGAGCTTACCAGCAGATGAGGGCCACAGAAAATACCCTATCACACAGTGCCATTATGGCTCGAGTGACCAGCAAGGTATCCATTGATGGCTCAAATGGTCCTCTGGACCAGATACTCTCCAGAGCTGAGAAAACCAGCGATGGCGAAGAGAACTCCAGGGCAGTCCAACATGGTTTCGACTGGAAATGGGTGGTGGTTGGAGGTGCTGTGGCCGCAGTTTGTGTCCTCAACACTGGACTGGTGGGGAAGGTCCTCTTACTAGGTGCAGCAAGACGGCAGGTAAGGAAGTGATTTGACGACTGACAGTCGCCTTCCAGAGTCTGCGGAAGAAGATGGCAGGCCCTAACCAGTATCTGCAACCTCACAGTCAACAGGCGATAAGAAATGGGGATGGGTTTAAACAGGAGGCAGATAATCGCACCACGCGACTTTGGATCGTGTGTTTACCAGGTAGAGCACGCGTGTGTTACCATAACAGGTCCCGTGGTACCGAGGAACCGCTGGCTAATGTATCTGAAGATTTAAGAGGTTATGGAGGGATTTTGCTACTGTACAACATGCTTTCAGTTTCAGCCTTATATATTCAGTATTTATTTTTTTTAGAAAATTCGCCCAATCACACTGAATAACTTTGTAATACTTCCTGTGAGGCTAACACGTGGTTTCGGTGCCATATGTGACTGGCGGCAATAGATGGAATTGCCGCTCACCTCCGTTACTTTTCCAAATGTTAAGTCATTGCTAACATGTGCATGAAGAATTGTTTTTTTTGTTTTGTAGTAGTATCCACGGAGGAAATTGTGTGAAGCCGTTCAGATTTTCTGGTGCCTAGCACATCGTTGTCAACTGTTTGGTTAATATTCGCTGTGATATTATTGACTTGTTGGTCTCGCTGCTGCTGCTGTACTACAGTGCCTACTGAGGCTATTACTGTTCCCAACTGACAGTGCCTACTGAGGCTATTACTGTTCCCCACTGATGTACTTGTCAGCAATCAACCTCACCGTTGCCATCGCTGTTGAAATTCTCTGACGGGCACCCGTCGTGGGAGGAACACCTAGTGTTAGTAGGTGAACTGAAGGGAAGGAAAATTGTTGGCATAAATCCAATTGGAATGGTTGTTGTCAAACCTTCTTATATATATACAAAATACTCTTTACATAGATAGGTTAATTAATCCTAATGTACTAGATTTATAACATTTTTTTAACAAGCTGTACATAAGCGCACAAAAATAAAGAGCCCGAGAGGCAAAAAAGAACATTCATAATATTGTTTATATGGAACAGTATTTTTTTATATTGCTAGTTAAATGGATTCACAACATTTATTTTAAAAGACATTTTAGTGTATGCCATGCATATTTAATATTTTGGTATGAAAAAAGTCTCAGAAGTATATTTGCCTTTTAATGTACTTTATGTGTACAATGTACTCCAAATGAACTAATCAAACACATATTGAATAATCAAATGTTGAAACTGACCCTACTTTGACCCTATCTTATCTAAAAAAGGAAATGTTTTTAAACTTACTAACTTGGACGTTTTGAAATACCATAAACATACGTGCTATGGATGGACAGTATCTCGTCGCAAATTCGCAATCGTCGTCTCTGAACCTCACAGAAATGGAGACCAGGACAAGGAAACCCTTCGCAGCTCCTGACGTCACCGGCGACCGCGATGTCCACGACGACTACCGGACACCGGCGGCGGCGGCGAACACGACCATTTCCTTCAAACCCTAGACGATGCCCATGCCCTACCTAGTCTTCTTTCTTCTTGTCTCATAATAACGTGTATTATTAGTACATGTAACCAAATGGTTTAACCCAAGCAACCCTTTGGGTAATCCAGTCAGTGCAAGGAAAAAAAAATTAAACAACCAGGTCTTTAGGTTCTTGGTGTAGCTGGGCCTGGGCATGGAAATCTACTCCCAGATGTCAGTAAAAAAATACTCCATGGCCGAGCCAATCCAAGGTGGAGATTCTTGTTGCACGTGTCCCGGCCGGCTCCAGGAGCTCCACGCTTCCACGCCGACCACCCACCCTTATCGTCTCCACCACCACCACCAAATCATCCTCCCTCCTCTTTGCTGTTGCCAAGAATCACTCACTTGTTGCTCGAGATGTACGTGCTCCAGTGTATTTAAAAGCCCAAGCTGCCTCCTCTCAGACTGATCCTCCTCCCCTCGCTCGCGCCACGGCCCTCGAGATCCCCACCACACACCGCCATTATGCCACGTCGGTCTCCTCCTCGGCCGTACGGCGCTCCTGTTTCTTGAGATGGATGATGAAGGGGTGGGGCCACTGGTTGGGACCTGCGATGAATGCCGGGAAGTGAAGTTGAGGGCACCCACGGCTTCCTTTCCTGCTCGTGTCGTGTGTGATTGTGGAGGAGGTGAAGAAGTGGAGCAGAGGAAGAGGATGATGGGAGCTCTCAAGGTGCAGAGCAATGGCGACGGTGGCGAGGGGCTCTTCACCGATGACCCTGGGTACGTCGAGGTTGATCCCACGGGGAGGTACGGCAGGGTATGCTCCTCTTCTTCTTCCTCCTCGTCATCATCGTCTTCCCATCGTCATCTCCACAATCCTCTTCAATCAGCTAATCTTCTTCTCGTTCCTTCTGTTTCAATCCCCCTCTGCAGTACAATGAGATTCTCGGCAAAGGATCCTCAAAGACCGTGTAAGATCGATCATCTCAAATAACTCCCTTTTTTGAATCAAGATCGAGTATCTTGTTCATCTTAAATTGCGTCCGTTGCGGGCTCCATGGTTGTTTCGTCGAGCAGGTACCGAGCATTCGACGAGCTCCGAGGCATGGAGGTGGCAATGGAACCGCGTCCAGCTCCACGACTTCCTCCGGAGCTCCGGCGAGCTCGACCGCCTCTACGGCGAGATCCACCTCCTCAAGACGCTCCCGCCACCGCTCCATCATGCACCTCCACGCGTCCTGGGTGGACGCCCCCTCGCCGGGCCATCTGCTTCGTCACCGAGCTCTTCACCTCCGGCACGCTCCGCCAGTACCCGCCACCGCCACCCCCGCGTCAGCGCCGCCGCCGTCCGCCATTGGTGCCGCCAGATCCTCGACGGCCTCGCCTACCTCCACGCCCATGGCATCATCCCACCGCGACCTCAAGTGCGACAACATCTTCGTTAATGGTAGCCAGGTCAGGTCAAGATCGGCGACCTCGGCCTCGCCGCCGTCCCGCCGCCGCCGCGCCGCATACGCCGCTCACTGCGTTGGCACGCCGGAAGTTCATGGCGCCGGAGGTCTATGCCGGAGGACTACGACGAGCTCGCCGACGTTTTACTCCTTTGGGCATTGTGTTTCTTGAGAATGGTCACACTTGAGCTACCCTTACAGCGAGTGCTCACACCCCGTGCAGATCTACAAGAAAGTCACCTCCGTACGAAACGATCGATCGATATAATCTTTGCAACTCGTCGTGCATAATTTCTGAAAACTTTTTTTTTCTCTAATAATGGGATTTCTGATTATTTTACTTTGTTTGATTCGATTGATCGAATGGTTTAGGGGATAAAGCCGGCAGCTTTGTACAAGGTGAAAGACCCACTGGCGCGGAGGTTCATCGAGAAGTGCTTGTCGCCGGCGTCGAGGCGGCCGGCGGCGATCGAGCTGCTCAACGACCCTTTTCTGAAGGTTGAAGACGACGTGTTCTGCGTTCCCGGGAACGAAGACTACAGCTCGATGTACAATTACCTCCACCAACCTGCTTACCTGGATCACCACCACCGCCATGGCGGCAGCAGCGGCTCCACGGCGAGCAACGGCGGCGGGCGATGGGAGGTGGGATGACACTGAGGACGAAGATGATGACGGGAGCATGTTCCATGGCATCGACCAGCTGTTCAACGAGCACGAAGACGATGAGCATGTTGCTGGCGTCGATATCACCATTAAGGGGAAAGAGGATGGAGGATGGCAGCATCTTCCTCCGGCTGCGTATCGCCGATAAAGATGGCACAGGTGATGACCCTGACCATTCAAAGTTGAAACATTTCGGATCTCTTTTTATTTTTTAAGTTGAAACATTTCGATCTCTTTTTATTTTTTAAGTTGAAACATTTCGATCTTGATTTCAACGCGAGAAACTTCTTGTTCTAATAAGACTATAAGAGTATTATAAACTGTGTCTGTTGGATTTCTTTTAGAAATTTTACTAGGATTTGAAAATTGAAGTGTGTTTCTGTGAATTTTTTTGTTGATCAGGTAGGGTTGAGGAACATCTACTTCCCGTTCGACGCGGAGGCGGACACGGCGCTGAGCGTGGCGACGGAGATGGTGGCTGAGCTGGACATCACAGACCACGAGGTGACACACATCGCCGAGATGATCGACGGCGAGGTCGGTGCGCTGCTACCGCACTGGAGGCCAGGTCCCGGCATGGAAGACGACGGCGACCTCGCCGCCGATGATGCACCGGACGCGTCGAGCACTACTCCCCGTTGCAAGAATTGCCGGCGGCGATCCAGAGACGACGGCGCGTCCTCCGGTGGCTCCTCGCTCGACGACTACTTGTCGGCGGCGGCGCGCCATGGCTGCCGGTGCGTGGAGCTTCACGGCCGGTTCGAGGAGATCACGTTCCAGGCCGATGATGAAGAAGAGCAGGTCCAGTTCCAGAGTTCAGGGTGCAGCTCTGATGACGGAGACCAGAAGCTCGGGGACATCAATGGCAAGGGTGATCAGTCTTGAGCTGATTCCTCGAAGGAGCAGCAATCCTATTAACCTCCGATGAGCACTGTAATCAATAGCAAGATCGACCATCACGAGTAGTCTGTAGATATGATGAACAGCAATTTTTGGCGTGTCGATCTGCAGGGGATCGGATCAGAGCACCGATCTGCACACGGATAGGGAAAAATTTGAGCCCTGTTTGGTGCCGGAGCCCGGTGGCGCCAGAATGAGCATGGAGCTCAGAGGGCCGGCATTGTGATGAGTGATGATTGACAGCAACCTTGATCAATCAGCAATTCAGAGAGCAAACACTCTTTGTCAGAGCTGTATTGCTTTACCGACACCTTTGCAAGAACAAAAAACTGTCTGGCTGAATGAAGCAATGGTGTTGATGCGCCATGTTGGACCGTCGTAAATCTACAGTTTCTAGATTGGTTCTGTTTCGTTCTCCTGTTTCAAAGATCAGGCGAACTTGGTAGGCAAGAAACAGAGATGTGATCAGGGTAGTCCTCAGATACACGTAAATAAAACTTTTGCAGTTTCGGAAAAGAAGGGTTTAGTTTGAACTCTAAGAGACAGGTTCTTCACTAACCTGAATCTAGCTTTTTTCACGCTAAACCAGTTTTTACAAAAGAAAGATAAATTAAAAAAAAGAGAATGACTAAAAATAGGAGTATGCACAGTTGCATATTTTAAATCATCTATCCATGATCCAATTCAGCGATCCCAAAAAAGCGGACATGGATGACACATTGCATGCTTAGCTGTAAGATGCAGAAAAGCAAGGCGCATATTATGCAGATTAAAGTTTCCTGAGCTGACAAATGAAAGATGGCAACTTGGTATCTACCTTTATGTACTAAATTAGGCAGGAAAGCTTGAGAAACAAAGTCATGTCCAAAGCTGCATCCCAGGACCAAACTGGAAGATGGACTCTTCTTCCCTGTACAGCCTAGTGGAATGGAACCTAGATATGATAGGGACATCCATGCCAAGAAAAAGGATAGCCATGCAAACTTGCACATTGCCAGCTACTGGGGGAGGTAGATATGATGCTTTATTCACGCAATTCCAATTTGCTCAGTTGTAACCTCAATAATGCTCAAAGGGATATGCTATTGTTCATCATTGGATGGAAAAGAAAGTTGGTATCTTCTAAATTGGGATATTTTGGCATGTTTGCTTTGTGCTCAAATGTACAGGATGCTGTGCCAGAACTTGGGTCGCCAGATTAGTTGCATATATTTAAATCAATTCATTTTATCTTTAAAAACTAATTGGATTGGAAGATACAGGTTTCACCTTACTAACATTTTTGTATTGAAACAAAAGGTATCAAATTCAATCAATTTTTTCAAATTTTGGTAAGATATACAACTCCCGGGCACTCTTGTGGTGTCAAATCAAGCAGGACAAGGCAAGTTTCCTATGCCCTAATTCACATCTTTTTTGCCATGCAATGAACTGCCCATTTCTTCTAAAGAATCCTCTCCTAGTTTCCTGACAATATTTAATTCACTAGAGCCTGAAGGATGATGGCATTGGTCCATGACATTGGATCTGCAGGCCTGCCATAAGCTATATATCTTCTAGAATAGAAAGGAATGGGTCTCCAGTCTCCACCTAGGGATACTTTATGGTGATGATTCCATGATCTGTGTGTGTGCAGAACTGCGATGCTGTGTCTGAAAATCCAGCCAAGATACAAGCATTATCGGTCAAATAGAAAGATGTGGTAGGTCGCTTTCCTACCTATTTCCACCTCTTCTATTTCTTTCTTTCTTTATATTTTTCATGTTACACTCATGTGAACCATGAAAATTCTGCAGTTACTTTAAGAACAGGCTACATCAGAGGCCATGATTATTGATGGTATCAAAGATTTGACGCAGTGACATTGCTTGACTGCATCTCTGTTACCACAGCTGACGCTTGCGTGACAGGTCCAGGAATGGTCCACTCTTGAATGAAATAATTTAGCATTGAGAGGCAACCCTGCTATTGTGGTCGTGTAATGAGTAGGCCTGCATAGTTTCTCACACAAGCTCAAGGCAGAGGACGGCAGGCACGGCATGGCTATAGGTTTGCGTGGCATGGGACGAAAGGCATGTCATTCTGCTGTGATCGCGTCGAATAATCATCTCATCTCATGGCCATGTGTGAACTGAAGGTCACTGTTTTGGCTTACAGCTAGTGCGCTTTATTAACATTGCAAAGAACTGCAGATGGTGGTGACTAATTAATCTAATATGGGAATAATGGCGCCTAAACTTTTTTATGAGCATTTGGTGGTCGTTCTGGTGGATAAACTACTACAGGAAGGGACTGCATGTTCTGAGATTCTTGTGTTATGAGAAAAGTTGCAAAATTAGCTGGTGCTGCTTATTCTCATGAAATATAATTCAGTATACTGCAAGTCTAGGCTGTGATGCTCATGATGAGACTACCACAGGTAATTTGGTACTGCAAGAAAGACCTAGACCAGCACATGTGATGTATTATTATATCTATACTAAAATTTGGTACAAAAGACGGTACTAGGAAGCGCTAGTCTTCATGTTCGATCATTCTATCCACAAAATAAATATGAACAGAAAAA